>BLAL01000018.1:0-600000 GCA_015698045.1 Rhizophagus clarus | reverse complement strand
CCTTTCTCTTTTCGTACTTTTCATTATATTATTTTTTGTCATTTATTATAATTTTTAAGTAAAATGTATTTCTATATGATCCGCTATCAGTTTTCTACGGGTATTTATTAAATCCGGACCCGGATAAATTATCGGAATGTTGTGATTCGAATCTTTCTAGTCGATCGAACAATAAATGTCCGAAAAAGATACCACTATGATGATTGGTACGTCTTATTCTCAGAAAAAGGAGACGATTACTATAACTGGAAAATGAAAATAATATCGATCATGGTATACCTCGATGCGGAGAAGAGCGAAACCCGAAAATCCATTACGTATGACGCTCCCCGTAAACAACACTACATACATAGCCAATATATTATCATTGAGAATTTATTATTATCATAATTCATAAATGTAGATCAATTACACAAATAAACAGTTTTTTTTTCTTATTTTTCTACGTTCATATTTTAGAATTGCTTAGAATCTGATAGAACTGAAGACTGCATGTGTATTTATAGAAGTAAATAAATGTATCACAAGCAGTATTTTGAATGGGGAATTCGCGGTTGCGGAAATTCACTACAGAATCAACTTGCATTTGTTCATAGATGTTATACAACATCTAGATAGTTGTCAAAATTTAAATATAAATGAAGCTATCTCACTTCATATAACAGAGAAGATTAATCCTATAACAATTAGACCTCAAACTTTAACTGATATTTCATCTTATTTAGCAATTCAGTCCATCAATGTATCAAAGAAACATGAACAATTTTACTGATTTGCAATTGACAACACAAAGTAACGCATCTTCTCAACAAATGAATGAAATTAAATTCTTTCATTATACACCGGATAATAATTTTTATCATGTAACTTGTCAAATTATTACGCGAAGTTCTATCTCGGATCATCATGATTACGATCATGGATTTTTTTACTATGACTCGACAATAAATTATTATGTTAAATGTAAATTATTTTCACATTCATCGATTATAAAAATATTAAACAAAGAAATATACGGGATGGATATTGACATGATTAACTTTGAACGTAAAATTTCATTGTCTTTGGATCAAAAATTAATTTTAGAACGAAACTTGAAACAATTTCTTCATTCTTACTTTATCCAATATCAACTTCCATATCATTGGCGGAATACAGAGCAAATGATTTCGATGAATGATTATCAAGGTAACAAAAATGGTTTTCATCAAAATGAAGCTGTAAATTATATTTACAATGTCACTCAACCACGACAACAAATTGATTTCAACAATATCTCGTCCAAAAGAGAAATAAGTCCATGTTTCAATAGAAATAAAGGCTTATTTCATAGAAATATTGAAAGTAGCTCAATTGTGGCACCGATGATCGACGACCAAATTCACATTAATGATAATGGAGGTTATAATCATAATATTATTCATCAACAGCAACAAGTTGGCTTCAATAACATATCGCCTTCTGATAGAGAATTGAGACCGGTATATAATAATAAATATACAGATAATCTAATGATTGATAATCAACAAGCTGATCTTAACACTCGTCAAGTTCCTGAAAGAGAAACGATATCAGACTATAAGAGAGATGCAAATTCTGTTCATAATGATGCATATGATGCTTCAATTACTGATATTAATTTTGATCATCGAGATGATCTTAACGCTCTGACACAGAAACAAGTTAATAGCTACACTCATTCTATAACGACACAAGATGTTCCAATAACAGATGTTAATCAAAATTATTATGACAATAGCATGTCACACAATATAACCATGATGTAGACATTAACTCATCTGTAGCAACAAATTGATTACTGATAATCGTCGAAATTTCAATCAAAAATTAATTTTTCTCGACTCGTTTTACACTTATATAGTCCTTCGCTTCATTCCGGACAAACATCGTCTTATACGTTACGTTAAATTGGCAAATTCTTTATAAATATTTCGAAATTCAGCTTAAAAATGGTTAAATTCATCGAAACATTTTAAAAATTCGCATTATATATTAAAATTAGTTTCCCACATATATTTTAAAATATGGTTTAAAATGGTTTATTTCCAAATATATTAAAAAATTCGCTTAATATTAAAATGATTAACTAGCAAATTCTTCGAAACATTTTAAAAATCGGGTTATAATAATAATTTAATTGTGTTTGTTTTAAACAACTGGTTTATAGTAAGTAATTAAGTATGATGAAACTAGAAGTTATATGATAGTATTTAAAATTTTCAAATTACTAAGAATTAAAACAAATAATAATATTTATGATCTAATTATAAAAATAAGTTTTGTGTCATTACTTTCTTGTCATTAGAAAGGTTATTAAATAATTAAACTTTTTTATTTTATGACAAATATATATTGATTACCTTGCATGCTTGACTGTATTGCATATTGCTGTAATGCTAGCATATTATTCATTATACTGTATGTTTCTAATTTTGACTATAAAGTAACGCTAATAACGCAAGAATTTTTAGATTTATGATAGTATATAACAGAATTTGTTTATAAAAATTGTAAAAACGGTTTTGTTTTTCAAAAATATTGCAAGGAATCAAATATAAATATTCACATATTGATGAGATCATACTAAGGGTTCTTGAATTCATATATACTAACATTGTAGTTTACAATAGTGCAAACTAGGAAACAGAAACAGTCGCGAAAAAAAAATTTTTCACATTATCAATGTATCACAAATTGTTTATCTTTTTTTATCAACGTAGCACAATACAGTATTTCAACGACGTAACGTGTACGGACGACTGATTTTCCTCAGTACTACCACTAAATTTTTTTCCCCACGTGACTTCGAGAAAATTGTATCTTTAGTATGTACTGTATCCATTGAACACGACAACAGTTACAAAGACAATATTTCACGTATAAAAAATGTATCTTTAATAATGTAAGTTTATGGACGAATAAATTCAAAACTCCATGTTCACAAACCTAGTACAGTAGATTGCTAATTAAATGATATTCTTCACTTCAGACGTACGATAGTTACTGTATAGTACACACTTTTACTAATAAACATCTATATTAAGATCGTAACACAATTAGTGCATAAAGCGCTTAAGTGATCAATGAAATCGTCATTAATGAAGATGGCCTTTTTTAATTTTCGTTTAACCAGTAATAAACAAATAATTATCTTTTCTCGTCTGATCTTCGTTGTTCTCCAGCGACTTAATTATCATGACGATAATTTTTCGTATTGCTCCTTGTTTTTCTCTTACTCTTCAAAAAGTCTTCAAAATTACTGGTACAACGCACAATAAATATATAGTATATATATAGTGTATTTCTCCATGACAAAATTATCTTCGCATATCCGTTAACATGGAGCGGATTGCCAACCATTTAGAGTTGGTAAATCGATTGTGCACCAGGTTTGTAACCATTTTGATCGAGTGGTAACATTCCATCTTTACATGGAGGACCAAGGATTGTATTAATTATTCTTATTGATTGTATTGTGTAATGTGGATGAACTGTATAAATTTGTAAATTTCATTTCATGCATGCCAATTATTGTTTTCTGATAAATCAGTTAAACGATATAACGTCGATTTGGACATAACAATGGTATATATGATATTCATCAAGAGGATTAATTAGTCCAGAAAATTATATATATTTTGTTAAATTAAAATCTGGTTACAATATATTTATTCTTTTGTATGCACCGTATCTGTACATTGTAGAGTTTTATACGTCCATATACGTTGGTTGATATTTGTCAGAAAAAAGGAACTCCCAGAACGAAAACGAACTTTTCAATATTATTCCGTCTTGATAATTGTCCGGAGCGAAGCGAAGGACTATATATGTTTATGAACGTTAATGACATATAAAGATCACATGACAATATGCGAAGTCCGGTTGTCCGCACGCGTTGCGTCAAAAATAATTTGTAATACTGATAAAAAGAAGATAAGTGTTACAATTTTGTAGAATTTTTTTTTTCGCTCCGGACTCACAACGGTCTCCATTTTCTAGTTGTATCTATGTATTATATGATGATTTATTTTTAAATTAAAAAAAAAAAAAAAAAAAGAAAAAATTTTTTTTTTTTTTGTGTGATTTTGAAATTAACTTTATCAATTATTTTTATTCGAACATAAAAGGATTTATATTATTAAACTATTTTGAGCGTTATAAATTTATAATCATTCCTATTAATCATAATTTTTCCTTAAATGAAATAAATATGTATGTAGCATTCAAATCTTCCTATTCATACGGCTAAAATTTTTGATTATTCCATTATTTTTATATTTATTAAACAATTTTACATGATCTTCTTCATCTCGATAAATATAATTGGATGTAACTACGGAAAGTGCATGACCTCTCCATTTTTCAAAAAATTCTTCCAAGGCTTTCAAAGAATATTTAAATTTATGAAAAAATCCGATTTCTCTTAAATTAGTTGGCTTTGATCTAATTAAAATTTTTAATAATTCATCATTTTCCAAAAGTTCTTCCTTAGTTACTATATCTTGATCACGTATAATCAATATTAATGACCTCAAATTTTGACAAACTTCTAATAATTTTTCCAATTCAATAAAATGTTTCTTTGACGATGAAAATGTAAGAGACAAATATTCAACTGAAGGACAATTTTCATAAATTTTACGAATATAAATGAGAGAATCTTCATTAAAGTTAGGAACATATTCACAAGGTTCTATTAAAATTTTCTTTAGTTGTCTCCCGCTATTTTCAATTATAATGGAAGCCGCTTTTAAATCTAAAAAATCTATTTTAAATATCTCAAGATTATTAAAAGTATATTTTTTTAATTCTTCTATATTAGAATATTTAATATTATTCATTATTAATGATTTTAGATTACGAAATTCTGGGAGTACTACTGGTAACGTGTCATCATCACCCCTAAAATATAATTTTAAATGATTGATAGTATCAGCCTTTTCTTTTAATGCAATAAGAATCTCTTTATAAGAATTATAAGGAACTTCTCCAGGACAATAATTATAAGAGTAATCTTTCCATTCAAAATACTTTAAGTTCTTCTGAACTTCAATTAATTTAGCGATTCCAGGATTGGCCTCTGTGTTCACATTATTAATGATGATCATTCGCTGTATATTTTGAGAAATACGAGCCAATCCATATAAGTATGAAGAATCAACGTACGTGTTACATATTAACTCGGAGAGTGATACAAAGTGAAGTTCGGCTTCTGGAAAATAAAAATATTCAAATGGTCTCATATCCAAATGCTTTAATTTCGGACATTTTTTCATAAAGAGAAGATAAAATTCTCGTTGTAAAAATAATCGAATATTTTTTGAAGAAGCTTTAAGAGAAATTATAGAATTTATAATATATGTATTAATACTTTTACAAAAAGATAAATAATCAAATAAAAGTGATCGATGTGAAAATGATGGTAATTGGATTCCTTGACTCGTTAGAATATCTTCAGGTAAATAGGAAGTAATAATTTCAAATAGATGATTTTTTTTATCATAATTAATAATATTATAACACCAAGGATTTTTCCATAAAATCGGAATCGCAATTTTACACCAAAGTCTATTAACCATTAGACATGAAAAGAGGGATTTTGAATCATCTTGTAATTCTTCAAGTATTAAGAAAAAAATATCTATATTGAGTTTTGACATTTTTTTTTTTTTTTTTTTTTTTTTTTTTTTTTTTTTACAAAAATAAAAAAAAATGATATTTTTATTATTATTTTAAAATATTGTAAAATTACCTTTTTAAATAAATTTTAATAATGAAAATCATTCTGTATTATGATGACAAATCGAATATTATATCAAATACTTGATTTGGTATAGTGTTTAAACCATTTATGTACTTGGCATCATGTGACATATATAATTTAATAATTTTTAAGGTTTATGTCAACATTTTATGATTTGGATGATCTAATTTTTACGTGATAATGGTTATAACTCATAATAATGATGTATTCGAAAAATCATGTTTTAATAAGAAGTAACTCAACGATAACAACATGAGAAAAATGAAAATGATTTAAAAATACCAGTTAATATCGAAAAGTTCATGCAGATAAAGCGGTATTGTTCGTCTGACTATTAATGATCTACGTCATACAGATTTATAGCAATAGTAGCCGACTTCAAAAGTAAAGATGTGGCTGCAACTTAGGCATTACTAATCAAATTAGTTAATAATTGCGATATATTTTCTGGTTTCAGGTTGGCGAGTTGTAATTAGTAAATAATAAGTTCTAATAAAAGGTGCAACCGTAATTATTAGAAAAATAATTATGGTCAGTATCTTCGTCCGCACATATGATCAATGATCTTGGTTGCGTTTGCCACTTAATTTGCTTGCAAAATAACTGAAACGACACATAAAAATACGGCAGAACAATGAGACCGAAATGATAAACTGTCTGAAGTCGGTAATTATGCCTAAAGTGTCCTTTTTTTCTTCTTCGGAAAATCATTTACCCAACCAAGAATTGGTTCGATCGTCGATAAACTCCTTTTTGATTGGTTTGATCTTCGGTCCGGATGATCAATTCTTGCACGATAAACAGGTTGTCGCCAAGAGTTCATGTTATCGCAGGATATCACCGCGCGAAGCGAAGTTGAAGGTTTACGAACTGTTTATGACAAGAAATTGTTAAACAAGACGAAATTTAGGTCAAAGAAGTTATTATGAAGACTTTAATTAAACTAATGGGTAAAGCTTCTGTTCGGTACTTGTTGGAAAAGGAAAAAGAAAGTTATCAGTAATACTAGCAAGGTTCGAGTGCCAATTTTTGATACCATCATGAACATCTTTGAGTTGACAAGGAAGCGTTGTAGGACTGTTGATAGAACGTTTTTCGGGTCTTTCTTTTGTTTCTCAGCTTATTTAGTCATAGTGGGATTAACTAATTTGTTGGCGTAAAAGATGATCAGATCATTACCAAGATTATTCACTTTTTTTAACCTTGATCGGGATGTTTGTTGTACATGATCATCAAGCATTCGCCGTATATGATTTCGGAATGACTTAATCGGTTTAGGAAATGCAATTCTTAATTGCGTTATGTAAAAAAACAAATTGCATTATCTGTTATGTATTATAATAATAGGATTGTGTGACAGACTGAGTTTTTGTTTGATCGTCAAAAAAATAACTGATAATTATTGCTGTTACATGATTTTATAACTAGACCCATATGTTAGGGCTGGCCTCCTTTAAGCCGTGTTATACATTTTTTTTTTTTTTTTATTTTTACAGGTGGGTACCACAGATACAGTTATACATCAGATAAGTACTAGATTAAAATGTATATATTAAGGGAACTGTAAAAACTTTCGCTATGAAAGGGGACCCGTGTTATACATTTTATTATGTTTACAGAACGTCTAAACCCAGGTCCGATCACGTGATTAATCAATTGGCACCTAGACCCAAATTTGATTGGTTCATCGTGATCTCAGCCACATTAATTAATTACATGTTTACCAAAAAAAAGTTTCTTCTCTCCTTTTATATATATATTTTTTTATTGTTTTACTAACTGCTAAGTAATATAGCCAAGTATTTTCAACTGCAGTTTACCATAAAGTTGTAGATTATTTTATAACAAACGCAATTTTTTTAGACCGTAAAGATTTCACTATGTAGCACTTTGGTCAGACTAATCAGACTAAACAGGCGAAAAACATCCAGGGGAAGTTGTCTATAAAGGTATGTGCTAACTTTTATTTGTCTAGTTTGAAGTTTTGGTGTTTTGAATAATATCAAGATGCTTTTGTTTTATTTTATTTTATTTCTAGCCAAAGAAAATAAACAAAAACCTAATCAAGTTATTATTTTTATGTGAAATATTCATGAGGCTAGCTTATGATTTATCTGTTATATATTTTTTTTTTTGTAATAATTAATAACATTAAAATGCATTCATTTAGTAAAATTTCGGTTATTGTAGTATAACATTAAATAAGTAATTATTAAAAAAATAATTTTTGTGGATCTAATAAAATTGTTAAAGATTTTATTTTTAATAATAAATCGTAATTAAAACCTTGAAAATACAAATATTCAAAAGTACATAAATATAGAGAACTTTGGCTGCCTTTAAACATTTTTGAATAAATAGGTTTTTTTAACAAACGAAAATATTTTCTAAGATAATGTTACGCAGGAATGGTGTGGCTAATGATAATTATTTTGAATCAATCAAAAAAGAGGTCTAGCTTATTAAAATATCTTTTTTAAAGGTATAATCATAAAAAATTAAAATCTTCTTAAAGAACTTTAGGTATGGAATATTATTATAAAGCCATAGACAATTAAAAATACACTATAAAATTAAAAAATAAATGAAACGGTTAATTTCAATAAACAAATGTCTATTTTTCACAAATATTTTAACAAATATCTCCACTTTGTCGCTTCTACTGTGCGTGATTGATTTTTCACTTTATAACGTAATTTTAGCACTTTTGTTAGGCGAGAATTACTTGAATAATTACTTGAATTACTTGGTATTAATTTTTATCAAGCTAGCTTAAGTATTTATGGAATAGTCAATATTTTTTCACAATAGCATATTTAGAAGTTATTTTCTTTCTGTTTATTTGTTTATTAAATTTAATAAATGTGAACAAGTTAACTTTTTAAATATACTTATTATATTAAACGTAATAAAAGAATTTTACTTTATATATTTTTAAAGAAAATTATAATTTTCTTTCCTTTACTCCGTTTTTTTTTTCTTTTTTTTCTAAAAATACTGTAACATAAAGTTCAACTGAGCCAATCAAAATTTAGACGCCACAAAAAATCACGCGATAGTGAAATTTTTGATGGTGTTACAGGGGTAGTTGATTTAAGCATTACACAGGGGGGCGAGATCCTATATTTATTTATTTATTTATTCTCTTCCCTCCAAAACTCTCTAAAATGAAAAAGAAATATAACACGCTTTTTACAAAACAATTTATTACAGCAAAAAGGCTTATACTGTAGTTTCAAATATTTTTCTTAAAAGTTCTTTTATTTAGATTTTTTTTTACGCAAAATACATATTCCATGACTCCGTTTGCTTTCTCATAAAATAAACATACAGCTTGGGACAAAAAAAAACCGGAATTATAAAATAGTATAATAAAATTTATATAATTGGAAGCTGAAAATCAGCTGATTATATTTATATTTTTTAGTATGAAATCCGATCACCATTACTTTCTATAATAAGCTCACACCGGCGTTTCATTGAATTTACTAACCCAATTAGGATAGATTGTGGAATATCTTTGACCATAAACTGGCGTAAATCTCTAAGATTTTTTGGCATTTTTTGTTCTACATTATTTTTAACAATGCCCCAAAGATTCTCTATTGGATTTAGATCTGGACTGTTAGAAGGCCAGTCAATAACTTCGGGCATATTATCATGAATAAAATTCTTAGCGAGGCGACTGGTATGTTTTGGATCATTATCATGTTGAAACTGCCAATCATTTCCTAATAAATCTTCAATTTCTGGAAGTTCACTACGTAATATATTTACATAAAATTCAGCATCCATTATTTCAGAAAAACAATATAAACTTGTTTTTCCTTTTATACAGAATCCTCCTCACGCAAGGATTTTTACTCGATCTTTGGGCATAGGACGTATTGGTCGTTGTCCTTTATACCAACGCTCTAAAGTATTTCGAAAAAGCTGAAAAGCAGTCTCATCTGAAAATAGAGTATTATTCCAATCATCATTAAGGTGTTTTTTAGCCCATTCTATGAGTTTAAGTTTTTTAAGATTGTCGTATATAGTAGAAAGGGGTATATTGGTCCGATTATGAATTTCCATGGCATCCTGAATGCCCTGATTCCATAATTGTTGTATAGCTTGACGATTAGCTTCATGCTCAGTAATCATGTTTCTAATTAGAATTTTCCCGAAAAACGAAAAAATAGTTAGAAGGCTAAAAAAAAACTACTGTTGCAAATAATAAAAAATTTATATATCAATTGTGGCGTGATTACCTGAAGAGATCATATTCTATTTATATTATTTTAATTATCGTTAATCTGGCGCAGTTATGTGCAATTTTATTACGTGGAAAATTTTCCGGTTTTTTTTTGTCCCAAGCTGTACCTATACCTGAAACTTTAGCCCCTAATCAAAACCGCATTTTTCTTTTCGAATGTTAACCACTTGAACTTTCAATAGAAGAATTTGATAAAGAGTGGTGGCTTCTAGTATCAAATGTATGGATCTATTAAAAATAATGTTAATGGAGATTCACGGAAAGTTTTTGTTTGTCGGTTCAGTAAACCTTATAAATTAAGCACTCGAAAAGAGGGCATTCCACGTGAGAAATTTCGTATAAAAAAAATTCGGCCGGCTAATATGTGTTCTGCAAATATCAAAATTCAATGTTATATAATTCTGGACAAAAAGTACGATTTCAAAACTCACCTGATCATTCATACAGCCCGACAGGTACGAAATCCCTACACGTTAACGCTGGTAAAACATCACGTGACGCTGCATAATTCTGCATAATGCTCCTGTCGGGATTTTGCATGGATCCCACCCCTCTTCTCTTACAGGTTACATCAACAAATCGTCTAGACAATGAATTAAAAAGGACAACTTCTTCGCAATATGGTTTAATTTGTATGTTGTTTGTATTAAGAGTTCATTCGTATCTCGTAAATTCTAATCATAATATTTATCAGGTGCATGCCAAAAGATAGTTGCACTTGATAAAAAAAAGTGCTGATTCAGAATATGTTGCTTATGAATTTCGTACTAGAAAATTTCAGCCATTGGTATTGAGGATGAAATTCTTCATTTCTTCATGAAATTCATAAATTCCCAATGAGAAACGAATAGAAAAAGACAAAGCAGCGCCTGGACTTGCGTCTTTAAATTGTAATTGAACATTTTTTCATAGGTACTTGTTACTTGTTACTCACGAAAATATGTGTGGAACTATGAAGCTGTTAATACCCAACGTATGGAAGAAATTTCAGCAAATATTTGATGAGTCTTGGTTTGAGATATGTACATCGGGAATTAATTAATTTGGAGGTACCAGATTTTAAAATAACTGAAGTTGAAAGAGCAATGCTGGCCATAAGTGAGTTACATTTATTAGTGAATTGAAAAATCGGTTGGAACCTGTTTTAAATATTCAGATGTAAAGCCGTGTAAGTTCAATGATAAAAGTAATAAAAAATTTTTTTACCATTGTATATATTTGAAAATTCTTTAAACTAAAAAAAAAAAAATTTTCACTATCGAAAAAAATTTAAAATTTTCACTTTTTTATTTCCGCCAATCGATTAATCACGTGATCGAGCCTGGCTTCCCTTAGCACGTCCGCCAGGTTATGCCAAATATATTGTTTAGAGTACAACTGTCAATATCAATTTGCTTGTCTGCATAATTTCGGCTTCGCATTTTTTTTTGTGTAATGATTATCTTTGAAAAAATTTTTTTGCGCTCTTTAAAAATAAAGAATAAAAAATGTTTTTAAATATTATCATAAAGAAGCACAATTTTCATTATTTTATTAAATATTATAATATTATATTATCATACATGAAATTTATTAAAAATGCGTTAGTAATACTACAAAAAAAAAAATAAGAACCCCATTTTTTAACTAGTTCCATAAAAATCAGTATACATGAACTTTAATATCTACGGAATAACATTATTTAAACTTGTTTCACTTGTTTCTCTTGGGCAAAATATTCAAAACTCAAATTATAACTTGAAATAAAAAACAAAACGCGTCCTAGTATTATAAAAAAAAATTCTTAACATCATGAAATTAATACAAATTAATATTCAAGCAAGCGTCCCATATCTCATATACAACTTTCCTTAAGCATTTTTCACCTGTTTAATACGATTTTATATTGATATTTTAACCTGGAGTTCTGCTGCTGGTGAAAATATTTAACTTTATTAAATAATAAAAACTTTTAAAATAATAAAATATATTTTAAAATATGAAAAAGGGAAGAAAGAGTGAAGAGAAAAAGTTTTTTGTTAAACTAATTAATGTTGCTGATGAACCAATCAGATTCCATTTATTTTGTCCCTATTGGTATGGTCAGGTTGATAATTTGACATTTCGGCGTAACCTGGCACACATTTCGGGCGTGCACCTGCAATTCACCAATCCGCACCGTAGCACAATGGAATTATCTGTTCAGAAAAATCCATGGAATTTAGAACAATAGCAGGGATAATGTCATACATCACTTTTTAATTGTACCACGACTTTTGAGGATTATTTTAGGAAAAAATTAAAAATTATTATATATAAACAGTTTCAGTTAGTGTGATTAATTGGCGTTTGAAATTAAAGTATCATCAAAATTCAATTTAGCCATCAGAATCATATGAAACGTTTGAAAATGATCGATCTAATACAATTCCGATTGATTAAATATTGAGCAATAAAAATTTTTCTGTTATTTGGCGTTGGCATCAATGGATCATTTTTCTATTTTAACAATTGAACGTGAACAATGTGAACAATAGAACTCAGAAGCCTTTAAATAATACATGTTTATTGTATTTTAATTAAATTTTTTACCAAATAATTTATTCCGAATAATTTTTTTTTGTCAGATTACCAAAAAAAAATACAATAAACATTCAAACACTGCCGTAACAGGTAAGAACACAAAATCTGTACTAATAGTGTCAAAATTTTGCGCTATCCAAATATATCCAAATCCGAAATAAATATATAACATATATGATATGGAAGAAAAAAAAAAAATTGTTTTTAAAAAAAATGTGGACAACAAAATTATATTCACAAAATCTTTATACTAAAGTGATTGTACTATTTGTATTCATTTTATATTTTTATCCTTCCTATACAACAGCAGATGGAATATTTTCATATAAAGAAGAGAATAACTACTATGGGCGATCTACAGTAACTGATTTGAAAGCATATGATGATGGCACGGTAGCGGTAAGAATATCTCGGTTTTATGATGACTGTGATTACGATATATTTTTTTTAAGAATTATTTATCCTGATGGAACATTCATTAAAAAAGATATTAAATTAGAAGGGGTTCAACAATTCAGTTATTGTAATAATCTAACGTTTTTCGCAATCGATAAATTAAAATATGAATTGATTAGAATGAATCAAATATTGGTCATTTATGGGGATTATTGTAATGAAACTCATGTGAATGTATCAGGAATGATAATTGATTTTGATGGCAATGTATTAGACTTAAATTAACATCATACCCACTTAGTTTAAAACTAAATATTAATAGAGAAAAAGGATTTCTCATATATGATGATTTATCAAGATACAATTCAACAACTCTAATACCTCCTGCTATAACATGTGGGAGTTGGCCAATTTTGTACTCTTTCAAATATAGAGTTTGATTCGTCTACTTTGTCTACTTTGAGAGTTAATTTCTTATCATCTGGATCAGTTGTTTCATTTAATAATACAAATCTCACTATATATACTAATACTATTGATACGTTTACGAAGAGCTTACCATATGGCGGTTTTTTAATGGTATCCATCAATCCGGATAGTTTCATACGTGTTAATTTTTTCGATGATAATGGTATAGCGGGTGGTTCCACAGACATACCTACACAAAGTTTCAGTGCATATTTAATATTGCCAAATAATACTCTTCTGATACCTCAAGATGTACTTGATAATAATACTTGGACATTAAGTTTGATTGACTTACCTAAATATACAATTAGAAACACGGAATATTTTAATACAAATATTGAATCAACATTTCCTAAAATTAATGATTATTTAAAATTTTCAGATATTACAACAATTTCAATCAATTTTTATGAATCAATAAAATTATCAGATGGTAAATTATCATTATATTATCAACTGAACGGCGGTCAAAGAAAAATTTTACGTCAATCAACTTCTTGTACTGGCACAACCGTTGCACAATGTATATTAGAGAATGATGATAAAAGAGTTACCGTAAAAGTACTTGATAGTGTTTTGAGTAAATCAGGAGGAAATTATTTTATTGAAGTTGACAACAATTTTGTTAAAGATAGAGTTCATGAAGAACCTTTGTTGGGTATAAAAGAAAATATTTGGAAATTTACAATTGATGATAGCAAAACGCAATATCCCATAATTGGTTCAAAATCTGGCTTGCTGAGATTAAATGTGGAGGGAACTGATAAAATTGCAGTATTAACAAATGATGATCAAACCATATTTTTTAACGCTTTATTGGATGAATTGGCTGATGTAATTTTAATACCAAGAGATCGTCTTAATAAAGACAGTACAGAACAAATTGATCCTGATTCAAAAGATAGAAAACTTCTTTTGTTCTCTATAAGAATTAATGAAGTTAAAGATCATAATGAAAGAGATGTTGATTCTATAGTGAAGGACATAAACAATATGATGACAAATAGTGAACAAACGCTTATTGGACAAGGCGACTTTACCAAGTATTTGGATTCTACCTTTGGTTTTAAACCTGAACGTAAGTTATAAATTATTAAATTAATCAATAATAAAATTATTAAATTATTCAATCAAACTAAACCAAATATAATATAAGAAAACTAATAAATATTTTAATTAGCAAATTATTGGCAAGAATATAAATTTAAATTATTGGGCGCACTTTTGGCTTTAATAATCTTGGTCATTCTTTTTATCCTTGCTCGTTTAAGATGTAAAGAGGTATGGTAAATTATTGTATTTTTTTTTTTTTAAAAAAAATTAAATTTTTTTTGATTTAAATTTTAGGGTCGTAATTTTGCTATTTTTCAATTTGTCTTGATTATTTTTGATTTTGTCATGGATATTCTTTTTATAAGAAATAATGCTAATGATTTCCCAAATCTTAATATTCCAAGGTAATATTTAATATGTCAGTTATGTTAAATGAACTTATCATAATTATATAATCAAGAAAGTTTAATTATTGCTTTTTTATAATTAGTTTGATATTCTTTACAATTCCAATAGCATCAAATACAATATTAGCATTTCTGATAATAACAGATGAAAATACGAAATCGGATTTGAAATTTTCTAAGTGGTTTAATAAGAATATTAAACTTGCAAGCATATTTACACTATTGGCGGGAGCCGACGTTGAAATATTAAATCTTTTACATTCAAATTTAGCTGGATTTGAAATTTTTAACGCTCCACTTTCTGAGTCTACCGAAGATAAAATATTTTGGGGTTCCCTTTTAAATATTTTTATTGAAGATGTTCCACAATTAATCATTCAGGTATTGTAAATACAAATTTTTTTTTTTTTTTAAAAAAAAAAAGAAATTTGTATTTGTCATTTTCTATTCCTTTCTTCTTTTTTTAAAAAAAAAAAAAAATAAAATAAAGCAGATCCTATATAGAAGTTATTCAATAACGTATGATATTATTCCGATCTTAAATTTAATCTCTTCAGCAATAAACCTTACAGTCAATATAGTGGGACGCTTATACCGAGCTATAAATAACATTCAAGATAGAAGAAATAAATGTTTCTTTTAAATGTTATACTATTTCTCATCTACAATTGGTTAAATATAAGAATTTCTAGCCAACTGTTGTATATTATCCTGCTGTGGTATATTAATCATTTGTATTAGTAATAATAAATGGTATAAATAATTAACAAACAGTAATACTCAAATAAAATTTGCAAGGTATCTTTTAAAAAGATATAACTGAATTATTGATGGTCTAGAACTCCAGGAAGAAGAAACAATAAATTCCAAGTTTAATTAAAAATCGTAGTGAAATAAAAAGTAAGATCTGTCAAAATAAAATATTTGTGACGATAAGGCTAAACATTTTTGTTCTTTATCATGTGCTTGTGGATTTAAAGATATGCATTTGCAGTTCATCTGCAATACCTGTTTCAAGTGTATCCTCTCGTTCTCATACGCTTTTATTTGATTGGTTCGCATTCTCAACTCCAAATAAAAAAAATTATCCAACAGTACAATGCTGCTGTAGGAACTTAAAAAATTTGTAGACCCGGCCAAAAGGAACAATAAATTTACGAGAGTGAATTACAGGTTACGAGTGATGGTACAGTCAGAAGAAAAAGGATATCTTTATATTTAGTAAACAATGTGTCATTTCCAGATCCATTTTCGACATGTGACATTCGGTACAGTATGTCGGATGAAGATCAACATGTCGATTTGATCGATTATTATTATTTTTATTATTTTATTATTTATTATTATTTGGCGACCCTATTACCATGGTGACCCTATCACGTGATTATTTAAAATTTTTAATTGGCTAATTTTTTTTAACTTGAAAAAATTTCACAGTTAAAAATTCCGTAATATAACTCAACAGTTAATTATTTAATATTTATATTCAAAATTTATTTAACAGTTAAAAACTTAATAATTTAACTTAATTATTTATATTCAAAATTTATTTAACAGGTTAAATTATCCTTTAAAAAGTTTATTGTTAACAATTATTTATCTTTATTTTTTAACATAATAAATAACTAGTAATGATTATGTAAGAAAAGTCTAACAATAATGATAGGAAAAAATCAGTAATGAGAATAATAGTGGAAATAATAATGAAAAATAAAAAAAAAACCAATCAACGGGTTCCACAGGCAAATTTACCTGCAATTTTGTAATAAATTACACAAATCAAATCTTCTTAAATACTCGTAGATAAATATTTTTGATGACTTTTATATGAGGATTTAAGTAAAAACTTATAAAAACTCATTTAAAAACTTCGCAGACAAATTTGCCTGTAAAATATTTGCGAAAATATTGATTGAAAATTTTGCTTATTATACAAAAATTTAAATATCCCAAATATTGCAACCAAAATTAGAAGCATTACAGATGAAGGTTTGTAGTGTAATATTTTACCAATTTTTGCTATATTTAATACATTCGTTGCGTAGTAATTTAAGCCCAAAAAGTTCACAGGCAAATTTGCCTGCGTTACAAATGAGGGGATAAGGAAAATTTCTTTTTATGTGTAATGATTATTTTCAGCATTTAATGGTATGGTTAAAAAATTTTTCAATAAAAACCTACCAATAAATATATAATTTATCATGTGACATGGTAATCCTGGCTAGAATTATAATTTCTGAAACCAAAATATTCAACTAAAAATTCCCTTATAAGGAAAGTTTCCTTTTTCGAAATTTCAAAAAATTGAAAATAATTTTGGCACTTTTGATCGGTACATCATATATATTATCTATGCCCGAAAAGGATCTTTCTATTTCTTAAAAAAGCAGTTGTCGTTTGTGAACCGCTGCTATATGCCGATCATCATGTAGTTATCTTTATGCATACAACCTATCCCAACTTATCATAATAAATCAAGCGCATGGTAAACCCATATTTACGACCAAAAAATTTAATTATGTTACTTGTATTACATATTTAATAATTTAAAATAGAAAATCAAATTCAAAAATAGTTATCAAGCTAAACTGTTGATTGGTAATTAGTTTTTTACTATTTGTCATTTCAAGTTACTTGACAAACACTGTATTCCCACTCCTTTCCTTTCATTTTATTCCATATTTATTCTAATCATCATTCCCTATTTATGACCGGATAATATCTAATGTCTTTGATTCGGATCTTAGAAAGACCGGATAGGACAAATAAATATCCAGTTCCATTTCAAATTCTTGTTCGGTTACTTGGCGACCAATAGGAATTATCGCTATTAATATCAGATATTTATTTCATCGTTGTTTAAAAAAGTATCGGTTATTTAAAAATCCCGCGTAATCTAATTTGATTGAACAATAGAATTTATCCATTGTCCATTATTTTTACATATATAATAAGTACATTTTACACAACATGAATGAAATTGATTTTCATAATTAGGAGAATATTTGGCTTCTATTAAAAAAAAAATTATTTTTTTTTTCGTATTTATTGTGAAAAGACGTACTGTATAATGAATTTATTCTTGATCGGTTACTTGGTGACCAATAGGAATTAACGCTATTAATATCGGATATTTATTTCATCGTTGGTTAAAAAAGTATCGGTTATTTAAAAATCCCGCGTAATCTAATTCGATTGAACAATAGAATTTATCCATTGTCCATTATTTTTACATATATATATTGGTACATGTTACACAACATTAATGAAATTGATTTTCATAATTAGGAGAATATTTGTCTACTATTTAAAAAAATTATTTTTTTTTCGTATTTATTGTGAAAAGACGTATAAAGAATTTGTTTAGAATCTAATGGTTAATCCTAAAGGTTGAGGGAAGGTTTTGGCTGTAAATATTGATATCAATAAATTCAAGACGGAATTCACATATATACACAATCAAACATTTGTACGATATTTTCAAAATAAACAAATGTATCAGAATTGGTAAAATAAACAATTGTGTTACAATCGGTATACGAAGATCCCTAAGAAAAAAAATAAATTATGTATGAGTTTTAATAAAACAGTAATTTACTCCATAAACGTTTCAAAGTTATCTGTGAGAACCAAGCAAAATTAGCTAAGCTGTTAATATTCTAATCACATGATTCAGAATCACTATTAATGGTGACGTATTGCATTTGTGTTTGACTAATCGATTTCCGCGAAGATGGATACTACGTACAAAATTTAAATTTATAAATAGAGACCCAAAATGAAACAATCTTCTAATCTTTGTTCAAAAATTTCATGTATGTATCAAGAAAGCATGATGAATAATTTTATTGTTTCGCAATCGACAACGCAAAATAACATATCTTTTCAACAAACGAATGAATATGAATTCTTACATTATATATCAGATGATAATAGTTTATATCATGTAACTTGTCAAATTATTACACGAGGTCCTGTCTTGGATGATCATGATTACGATCGTGGATTTTTTTACTATGACTCGACAATAAATTATTATTACATTAAATGTAAATTATTTTCATTATATGGGATGAATAATGACATGATTAACTTTGAACGTAAAAAATCATTGTCTATGGATCAAAAATTAATTCTAGAACGAGATTTAAAACAATTTCTTCCTTATTACTTTATGCGAAATCATTTTCCAAGGATAGAAATGGATTCTAATATAAATATGGATCCACTTCATAGACGGTACACAGAACAAATGACTTCGATTAATGATAATCAAAATTATCAGAATGGAGCAGCAACTTACAATGTTACTCAACAACAGAAACAAATTGATTTTAACAACACTTTGTCTAGAAGAGAAATGAGACCAAATTTCAGAAATATTGGAAATACCGTAATGGCGGCACCAATGAACGGAAACCTTAATGACATTCGTCCACAACAACGAGTTGATTTCAATAATTTGTCACTTACTGAAAGAGAAATGAGACCAATATACAATAGAAATACAAACTCATCCCATGAGTGTATCGAAGATAATTTAATGACAACACAAGCAACGTCAATGATTAATAATCAAAAAAACAGCTTATCTCACCAAAATAGAATTGAAGATACTCAACAGGCCGACTTCAATAATTTTCCACAATGCCAAGCGCCTGCAAATTCATTTCAAAATGATGTATATGATCTTACTAATATTAATTTCGATCGAGATACTCATAACGCTTTTCCACAGCAAAATATTCTTTCTGAGTCTATTAATAAAAATTATGATTATAACAAAATGTCATATAATGATAACCAATTAACCTTACCAACAAATATAGTATCATCTTGAAATCAGCAAATTCGCAAATTCTTTACACAAGTATAATCGTAGATGTTTATGTTACAAGCAGTTTATTATTGTATGATAATATCCGTTGGCTTAGTTTTCGATTCTTTTGCATTCGCCCATACCATCTGCGATATCTCAATCTCTCTACCTTTTCAAGTAATATTTTATCTTTAAATTTGCATATTATCATCAAATCTTTTCATATACCTCACATAAACATTCCTAAATTTTGAATCCTCTAATTCTTCTATTTCTTGATCTTTATATAAACTTGTCGAAACTATTAATAGGACGAAAGAAATTACGGAACCTATAGTAAAGAATATAAAAAAAGTGATATGTCTATACTATCATCCATCTTTTTGATTAACAGCCATTGAACTCTTTCTTCTGTTCTTTAACCATCAAGTTTCCTCCATAACGTAATATGATAATGTTGCATAAAAAATACTTTCGCAAAATCTTTTTCTCTTTATGTTGTAGTATTTATTTCGACTCTCATATTCTGAAGTTTATATAATTTTTTTATCCTAATATACCTATACTCTTTTGATATAATATCATTTTCACTTGCTGGAATAAACCTTTCCCAAAGTTTCCACCTAGTTGTGATTTGCAAAGTTGTTTTGAACTCTTCTTTTATATTGTTTTGTCAATTTTTCTTAAAAATATTTTTTGAAAAAATTTTTGGAGTTATGATGATAAGTAAATTCCTCCAGTATCATTGCATCGTAGATCTGTGACAGAGTGGAAATAATTTCCTACATAATGAGAAATTGCAACTAAAGCCACCTTTATGACCATTACGTGAAATGATTGAAATGTGTTATCCCATTGAATTATCCGAGTCATTGACTTCTATTTTAGGGCAGTGACATATATTAGCTAATATTTTTTGATTATAGGCGCTTACCCCCCACCCCCAGGTAAGATATCTTGGTCACGTGCAACCAATCATATTTTTTAAAAATCATGTAACCTAAGATTTTCGTTTACCCCCCACCCCCTAATATGTCACTGCCCTTATCAATCTTTGCATTTTGAGTAAGGATGGTCAACGGACCGGTCCTATAATTCCGGCCAGATGCATAGTGTCAGCAGAATTACCAAATTTGTAAATCACGTGATCTAAGACGAGGTGAAATAGAATCTGGGTTCATAATGTACGGGACACATGACAAAATTTGATGCCGACTGCCGAGACTTTCAGGTTGCCGGCTTGTCGGAAAATATACATATACAGTAGTTACTAATGTTTTATATCGTTTATTTTTATTTTTTCTATTTGTCAACAACCGGCAATCCGACAAGCTCTCGGCAGTCGGCATCGAATTTTGTCATGTGTCCCGTACATTATGAAATCAGCTGTAAATTTTATAAAAATATTTGTAGTTCGTCGAATTATCTAATTTATTTATTTGTCATGTATCTTAGTTTATTTTATTTATCCATTAAAATGTAATCAACCAAATCGCTTGACGTGCCAAACATTACCATTTATTAAATTTATTTTCTTTCATTAACATTCCTTTTTTGTTCTAGTTATAATTCTCTATGATTCTTCTATTTATATAATATTTTACGTTTATACGAATTACTCTATTGTATTTTTATATATTTAACGATTATGAAATAATATACTTAGGCATATTTACATTTTGTATGTCAATCAAAATTAAAGTTGAATTGGGCCAAAATTGAAATTTGAGTCCGATGTGAATATCAAATACAATTTCAATCACATGCCACGAGCCATATATATGAACAATGTATATATTTAAATTCATTATCTTGCTTAAAAGTCATATAATTAAATCATTCTATTTAAAATCAGCAGAAACAATTATTTTAATAAATAATTATCAAATTAAGGGCAGTGACATATATTAGCTAATATTTTAGGGGGTGGGGCAGTGATGGCAAATGACAATGTCATTTGGCTAATTTTTAAATGATCCCAAATGATATCAAAATGATATAAGAATTCGTATCATTTAAAATAAATGTCATTTACAAATGACAAGTGACAAAATGACATGTGTCATCTTTAAATGATAATGTCATTATCATTTGATGATCCATTTTGTGGCAAAAATATTTCTTAATGGTAATTCTTTTAGGCTTGTATATCCAAAATAGCTTAATGAACATATTTCGTTTATTAAATTTGGAAAAAAATAAGGGATAACATTTTATTTTATGCAAAATGAATCTAAAGATTTTAATTTTTTTTTGTGTTTTTGTCAGTTGGTTGACAAAGAAAATCATTTAGATAGCGATGATGTTATAAATGAAGAAACTTATAATTTTGAAGTAGGTGGGCAGGATACTCATCCAGTAGATAATCCATTAGCTAAATGAAATCTACTTAATTTGTTTAATGAATCAAATGCCAGTTTATGTTAGTTCAATGATAAACTTGAATTAAATATCTGATGTAATAAAAAGTTCAGAATAAATTGCGAAATATATTACAGGTCACATGATATATTTTAAATGACAATCATTTGTCATTTGCCTTTTGAAATGATATAATGACATGTGACATGTCACTAATATCATTTGTATCATTTCATGTCACTTGCCAACACTGGGGTGGGGGGGGTAAGCGAAAATCTTAGGTTACACGATTTTTTAAAAATATGATTGGTTGCACGTGACCAAGATATCTTACCTGGGGGTGGGGGTAAGCGCCTATAATAAAAAAATATTAGCTAATATATGTCACTGCCCTAACCAAAAATAATTAAATCTATCTGCAAACATGGTAGGCAGACTAATAGCTAGATGGTCAAATTCGCGCACAAACATTGCACTGTGACACAAAAATTCCACAAGATCTTGTTGTTCACCACTAAATTTTTTTGACTGACCTTCATGCTGAGTAACCATTGAATTTATTTGTAAAATTTCATGAAACATAGGATTTTTTTTTTTTTTTTTTTCTAATCAAGTTTTTGACATGAAAATAAATGAAATTATTAGATGCTGCAATTATTCTCATTTTTTGTTAATTTTTTATTGATGTCCTTAAACGAATTCAAATGACCATAGTTTTACTATAAAGATAAAGCGTTTTCCATTAGATTAAATAATATAATCAAATTCCGACCGACATAACCGTTTCAGATGATCAAATAAAAAAATAATAGTATATGTGAAATCAATACACGTGTGTTAGTATTTCTGGGTAAGATATTTTATGTATATATCTTATAAGCCAATATTAGTAGTTTGTTTCATGTATTATTAGATTACATTGTAGTAATATAAAATTTATATTTGCGAATGCAGTATACTTAATCAATTGTAATAAATTATGCACGCACATCTATTTTTGTAAATAGATTATCAATGTAAAAAGTTCAGTCAGCTAAACTAATAAATGGAGTAGCGGATGTTTCAAGGGAGAAATCACTCGAGCCCTAACCCATAAAATGGGAGTTCCTTCCCGCTACTCAATACTAACTATTACTAATTTCGTCATCATTGTTAACGCTACTGCTATTACTCGCGAAACTAACTACCCTTTTTCCCTCCCTTTCTGTATAAGCCAGATCCATTATCAGTACAACTGCTTAAGTCACTTAAATATTCATCGAAGTCAGCGCTGTCGAGCGAGGGAGCCAGTTCCAATGTGATCAGTTTTGTCTGAAAAAGTTGAGGTATGCATGCCATTAGTAAGGAAAACCTTATATACTCCAAAATATTTCCAAAATGGTTAATTATTTTTTTCGAAGAATACAAAAAGAAACGATAATGAACTTAGTAGACAAATCATAAAATAAAACACGTGATTTTTCCTGACCCGAGGTCAGTGAAATTTCAGAAGAAATTTGGGCAAACTTGGTTCGCTAAAATCTTCAGGTTATCAAGAGTGTATATCTGAAAGTGAAGCCAAGTGCGTATGTAATCTATTATAAAAATATTGGCAGAAGGCTGCACTTTTCCTAGATATCTACTTGGGTATGGTGATAGCAAAAATTGGTGAAGCCTTCTTCAGATTTTCTTGAAATATAGCGCACTTCCAGATGTGCATTAGTAAAAAACAACTGATGCCCAAGAGATACTAGCGACATCAGTGTCACCAGAAAAAATCTCAAGTCTACACTTTTTTACTTTTTTGATCGCAACGAGACATCTCTTCCGAGGCCCAACATTGGTGTCACTAGTAATATTCCAATTGGTGACGCCCTTTCATATCTCCTTCAGCTTCACAGTGTGAAATAAACCATTCTTGATAAGTGTCACCAGCATCACCAGAAAAATCTCGAGACTACACATGAGTGAGACAATATATCACAAGGAAAAATACAGATATATATATATATATATATTCCCAGAACCGCGCGGTCTCAGAAATTTTAGCCTCATGATTTTCTTTGGCAGACACCAAACTCGATAACCACCTCAGTAACCATATAACCTACCAGTAATTATATAATCTGATGATAGCCATATAGTCTACTAATGATCATTCAACCTGCCGATAGCCATATATCCTACCAATAATGATATATCCTACTAACAACCATATAACCATATAGTCTACCGATGATCATTTATGACCACATGGTCTGCTAATAACCATATGACCTGATAAGTAGGTGAAAATATAAGTAGATGACCATATAATTTAATAGTGACCATATAACCTGATGATGACCAATTAGCCTAATGATGACTATATAACCTATCGATACCCTCATAACCTAACTTAAGCCGTTATAACATAATTATGTTATAACGGCTAGATTAGTTTTTGAGTGACCTCCATTTTAAGACGTTGGTCCCCATCTTTAGATATATTTGTGCGATCTATGTATTAGAATTAGGAAAGCAATAATATATAAAAAAAAATCGCGATTTATTAATTAGGAAAATAGTATTAAAAAAAAAAAAATAAAATAACTAACCAAAATCAAAGAAAAAAAATTCTAAAATTCTTTATGCGTGATAGAATAAAATATACTAACTTCGTCATTAAGTCAATTATTTGAACTATTATTATTTATTATTTAGTGGAACACTTTAATGGAACTTTCAATCTAATCAAAAAGATAATTATACAATAATCAGCCACTGACATAAATTATACAATTTAAGGAATTTTTTAATTATACAGAAAATACCATAAAAAGATAAGTTTAACTTAATTTAATTAGTTACCCATGTACAAATAAAATCGTTATTATATTAATGATGATCCCTCACGGGTTCCGTGTTACATGTAAAATACCTGGTAAAATTTCGCTACTCTTGTATCCTTTTAAAATTGCGGTATGAGAACGAACACTCTTATTGGTCCATGAATACCTCAGTTACTTTCAATAATTGATAGACCGATTTCCAGTCCGTAACGTTCAAGGTCTTCTTTAGTCATACTGGTAATCTTTCTCTGCAAAGTATTCATCGTCGAATTTTAGGTATTTTAGATTTTACCTTCACAAAAAAAAAACAATGAGTATCGGTACGACTGTACCTCAGTTTTCAACTGGAAAAGAACCAATCGGAGGACATAAGTGAATAAAAGTTTTATTTGGAAAATATGAGATGAATCGAATGAATGTCGCACATTAAGTACAGATTGCGAATTCCGTCGATCAAGCCGTCATTATTGGGTGACACATCACCTCGGGTGGAGTTTTAACAATTGATTTTAAAGAGTAAACAAGAAAAAAAAATTTATAATGT
Source organism: Rhizophagus clarus (assembly GCA_015698045.1). Classification (NCBI taxonomy): domain Eukaryota; kingdom Fungi; phylum Glomeromycota; class Glomeromycetes; order Glomerales; family Glomeraceae; genus Rhizophagus; species Rhizophagus clarus. The sequence goes on along the minus strand of BLAL01000018.1, from coordinate 574,540 downwards.
ATACTGTGGAAAACTCTTTCCGCTGATCATTTGTTCAAAATTTTTCAAAGTAATATTTAAAGAAATATTTACATATTTTGAATAATAAAAATCAGGACAAGAGTTTATAAAATGGATAACATTTATGACAAAACACAGTTCGCAAACATTTTTTATAAAGAAAGTTCCAACTTTATTAGAGAATATCCCTATAAAAAATAAATGTCCGGAAAATGTTATCAAAAATGTCTGGAAAATGTCCGGAATAAATCTGATGTGTCCGGAAAATGTCCACTTTTTTGGTACATGTCTGACACACTTCTGATACTTAAAATTTTGACATGTCCTAACTTTGTCCTGAATTCGTCCAGTATTTGTTAGGTATAAAATTTTGGACAAATTCTGGACAGTTAAACCTGGACAAATTCTGGACATAGTAAAAAAACGAGATAGACAAATTCCGGACATGAAAAAGTTCAGGACAAATTCTGGATACTATTTCCAAAAAAGGATAAATTAATTTTGTAAAAAAATGCGAAAAGCATAAAACTGACATTCAAAACCTTTTCTGTCGTACTAATTAAAATTGCAGAGCAGGCAAAAATACTATATATCTATGATATAAAAATTTTGGGTTAAGGAATAATGATGATCATCTATCCATTGATCATCTTTTGTGGCAAAATTTTATGAAAATACATTTCTGGACAATTTCAGGACAAATTCCTAATATCCCGAAAATGCAGTGTTTTCGGAACAGTTTCCGGACACACAGTGTCCAGAATTTCCGGACAATATTTTAGAATTTTTTTCTGGACATTTTCTGGACATTATCCGGACACTTATTTTTTATAGGGTATTTTACAGAAATAGGATTGAGATCTCCAAGGTATTTTACGGACAAGATAGACAAAGTTTTTGGAAAAACAGCAAAACCTCCCAGTTTTTTCAAAAATATAAGCCATTTTTCTCATCTAAATGTGGAGACTATAGAACTTTTACTAAAAGTTGGCGAAAAAATAGCGTATAATTTGTACGAACAGAACGTCTTGGCATTAGTTAAACAAAATTCAGAACTTCAAAGACAGTTATATGAGGCGCAACGAAAGAATATAGAAGATGCTAAGATGATTCTGAAAAAGGAAAGCGAAGTAGAATATAAAGATCTAATCATAAAACAAAAAGACGAAAAGATAGGAAGATTAGAAAAAAGGATAGAAACATTATGTGAAGAATCCAAAAAAGAAAACGATATATCAAAAAAAAAGGAAAACACAAGTGATAAGCAAAATACAAAACTGAGAAAGTCGAACCAATATCGTCCAGATAGGAAGATAGTCGAAGTTTCAGTAAATTCCGTTGCAGATCAAACAAACATTTACGCAAGCGAAGCGCGTAATTTAATTTTTTATGATATACCGAAACAGTGGAAAGAAAACGAAGTAATAGAAGCTTTAAGTTATATAGGCCACGTGAAAAGGTTGAGAATTAAAAGATTATTCAAGTACCAAACGGTTAGAGTAGAAATACATCTAAACCGAAACAACGAAGCAATCTACAACAAATCAGCCCCCAACACGGTCTACTAATACTAATGTACGTAAGTTTATATATCCCTAAAATTTGAGTTTTCAAAAACCTGAAATTAAAAGACAATATTCACTATGTAAGATGGTATTCTGGATCTATGAAATTGCAACAAATACGTTATTGTAATTCATGGCAATTAACAAAAGAGATCAAAGAAGAGATATCCAAAAAGAAAGAAGCAGAAGTTAGAGATGCAGCGAAGAAATATGGTGCAACATTTGTGAAAATAATCAAAGTGCACAAAAAACAATTTTTATTAGGCTATTTCAACAACGAGAGTTCTATGATGAGAGCTTTAGAACTCTCGATGAAAGATGATTTTCAAGATTGTTGGAAAGTTAGATCTATAGATGAAGTTATCACAAAAGAGCAATTAGATATACAGTACCACCCATTTCCAATTCTACACCAAGTAATGTGTCTACTTCAAAGGATAAAGGTAAGGAAAACAACAAAGATGAAAAGAAAGAAAAGTATGCAAAAAAGAGTGACAGAAGTACAAGATAATTTGGCAGTCGATATAGAGGACTTAGAAAGATGATTACAGAAGAATTCGATCCAAAAATTTAACTCATAATAAATAGTTCATATAGAGAAAAAAAAATAAAAATTTTTAAAAAAAATGTCAAATAGTTAAAAAAAAAAAATTTATCAGTATTAAAATATGCAACGCATATAATTAGAAAAGTTTATGTATTTAGTATACTTAGAACATATAAACTAATTATACATCTTTGGATTATACATCAGCCCAGAAACTGAGACTGTACATATAATCATATTTATTGTACTTTTTTATTCTACAAACATGGTGCATTCCCAATAAAAATAAAATGGAATTCTACTTGTTCAGTGGTTTCTCATTTCATTATTTTATTTGCTGCTCATAATCTTTTTCTTTGTTATCTTAATATACTGTTTGGTAATAGAATATATTTATTTACTCTTGCAGGATACGCAAAAATGGTACGATTTACAGAGAAACACTCTCGTGCTCAATAACTTCGCTCTGTCGAGGAATTTGTATTTCTTTTTATTATTTTCATTGATTTTAAATAAAAATAACGCAAATGAAACCAATTTAAACTATTTTCACAACGAAATTCTTTATATAGTAATATAATTTTAGAGTCGATAATAAAATTAATTTAATACTCAGAAGTTCAGATCTTTTTTTTCCAATTTCATTCTTGTTTGTAATATTTTGCCTCTTTTTTTTTTGATTGCAATAAAAAACAATTATAAAAATAATATTTTTGTTAGTAGTTTATATAACGTATTAAATCGGTTTCAATACTTATTATGGTTTTATGGAATATAATATACAAGAACTTAAAACTTTAATTTCATTATCCAAAAGTTGGGATTAATTTATAATTATTAAATAAATAATAACATATATTAACCAAAATCGAAATGTATTAATTAGAAAAACAGTTAAAAATCATGTGAACTCTTAACACATATTATTGGTTGATATCAAGAAGCTAATCAAATTTTTTTTTCTAATAAAATTATCTTATTAGTGTTGCCCGATACTATTATGAAAAGTTTCAATTATCAGACTACTACTTGACAATCTATCTTATAATACCGAGAGATACAATTTTCAGTATCTCAGTATATACGTTTTCTCAGTATCATTCTATGTAAAAACGTATATAATGAGATATAGAAAATTGTCTAATTTCATATCTTTCAATATTTTAAAACGTGTCTTTCAGCATATAAATCGTATCTAGAACATATGTGATTATTTATCACTTGACTTATAAAAATTTTCCTTTGGCAAAATTTGTGATTACAGTACGAATGCGTGATGTTTGTTGAATACTCCTAAATCTTTTATGTTTTGAACGTTTATAATTCAAAAAATTATTGATGAATCTTAACGATCTCTATTTTTTTAAAAAAATATTTATGTTTATTATATTTTCGATATAATGGAAAGTACATCATTAGATACAATAGATATCTCACATGTCATCAACGATTATGATTCTGCGAAATAATGGGTATGCTCATTAAGATAAGTTGCCCAAAGTCCCAGATGTTATCTATATCCATGGACTTCCTGTCCTGTTCCTATTTTATATTTTTTTATGAACAATGGTATTAATTATAATCTAATCTTTAATGTAATATATATATATATATTACTCATAGTATAAATATACTGTAACTATTGACATTATAACATAGAATATTCAGACCTCAAAGCCCATATTCATTATACTTTTTATAGTCTCACACTTAAAATCTTTTAGTACTCCATTATCTTTATATTTATTAATCAATTCTACAAAATGTTGATCGTTTCCTCCGTGAATATAATCGGATGTAACTATGGAAAGTGCATGACCATTCCATTTTTCAAAGAATTCCTCTAGGGCTTTCAAAGAACATCTAAATTCATGAAAAAATTTAATTTCCCTTAAATTAGTTGGCTTCGATCTGATTAATATTTTTAATATTTCTTCTTCATTTTTAAAAAATTCTTCCTCAGCTTCTACATGATATCGTATAATCAATAATAATGACTTCAAGTTTTGACAAACTTCTAATAATTTTTCCAATTCATTAAGATGTTTCCTTGTTGGTGTAATTGCAAGATATAAATATTCGATTAAAGGACAGTTTTCATGAATTTTACGAATATAAATGAGAGAATCTTTATTAAAATTATGAACATATCCATCATGTTCTATTAAAATTTTCTTTAATTGTCCTCCGCTATTTTCAATTATAATGGAAGATGCTTTTAAATCCAAATGATCTATTTTAAATATCTCAAGATCATGATAAAAACACCTTTCTAATTGTTCTATATTAGAATATCTTAGATAATTAATTATTAATGATTTTAAATTATGAAGTTTTGGGAGTACCTTAAATAGAGTATTATCATCACATTTAAAATATAATTTTAAATGATTGATAGTATTTGCTTTTTTTCCTAACGCGATAAGAACCTCTTTATAAGGATCTACCCTAGGAAAGAAATCAAAAGAGTAATCTTTCCATTCAAAATATTTTAAATTTTTCTGAACTTCAATTAATCTAGCAATTCCAAGATTAGCTTTTGTGTTTAATTTATTAACAATATTAATTCTTTGTATATTATGAGAAACACGTGCTAATCCATGAAAGTATGATGAATCAACATATGTATTACATATTAATTCATGGAGTGATTCAAAGGGAAGTTCAACTTCAGGAAAATAAAATTCTTCAAATTCAAATAGTTTCATATCCAAATACTTTAATCCCGAACATTTCTTCATAAAGAGACGATAAAACTCTCTTTGTAAAGATAAACGAATATATGGTGAAGAAGTTCCAAGAGAAATTATAGATTTTATAATGTGTATGTTAATACTTTTACAAAAAGATAAATAATCAAATAAAAGTGATTTGTGTGATAATGAGATTCCTTGACTCATTAGGTATTCTTTAGTATCTTTAGATAAATAAGAAATAATAACTACAAATAAATATTTTTTATTATAATAATTAATACAATAACTCCAAGGATTTCTCCATAAAATTGGAATCGCTGTTTCACACCAAAGTCTATTGACCATTAGACATGAAAAGAGAGATTTTGAAGAATCTTGTAATTCTTCAAATATTAAGGAAAGTATATCATTATTGAGTTTTAACATTCTTTATCAAATTAAGCCTGATTTATTGTTAAAAATAAAATTCAACAAAAATGAAAACACCGGAAGTAAATTTCCGGATCGTCTTGTATGATTACATATATAATGTTTTACGACAATTACGTAACGTAAAATACGCCAAATACTTGATTTGGATTTACTTTGAAATTTACCAAATTTATGTCATTTACATCATGTGATACATATTTATAGAAATCGACAATGAAATATCGGATAGCCAATTAAATTTTTATTTGAAAATAATATACTAAGGAAATTTTTTCATATATCCTAATGATGCTGATTTAGATATTCAACCCTATTGGTGACGATTTATCTAATAATTCAAATGACTGTCCCAACTCCCAAATATCATCTATATATATTAATATATTATAATTAATTTGATAAATTATAAGTAATTTTAACATAAGTTTGACATGGTTTGCACCATTAATACTGTATATATTATCGCAGATTACAGGCGATATCACTTATAGTTAGCAATTTTTGAAAATTTTCTTAAAAAAAAAAGATTAAGGTAAATTTGTTCATGCGCAACCAAAAAGAGCTCGGGCACGAAATTCACGGTTACCCAGTAGCATCCAGAAAAATTCTTCGAACCGGTCGGCATTATACGTTAACATGTGATCGAAGAATTTCGACTGTGATGGTTTAAGTGTAGTGGCTACTATGTCATCGACATTCCTGTATCTTAACCAATCAGGTGTTTCGGCCTAAACTAACCTTCTAATTCTTACTCCAATGAAATCTAGTTTATAAATTATAAGTGAAACAATTAATTTAAGTTATTATTTTACTAATTTTAAAGAACTGAGCCAGCATTATGGCGGGAAATGTAATAATATCTTCTAATCAACAATAACAGTTTCTAAGATATACTGTATGAATGAAGTTTTGAATAAGCAATTTTCCGCTCTCGATTTTGATGATACTTTTGAAACTTCTAATACACATGTGAATATTTATGGTATTGTAAACGCAAAAAAGAAAGTTCATAAAAACATCATCAGCCTGGTCTTAAATGTAAATTATATATTTTTTTCAGTAGAATTTCCGCTAGTTGTACCTATATGTATCATTTTTTATTATTAAGGTTAGATTATGAATTGGGTAATTATAATGAGCAATATTTATCAAAAGGAAAATTAAGCTTACAGATCTGAATAGTTTTTTTTTGGAAAATGTAATTAATACACACATATTTAGTATTTCAGAATCTTTGGAGAGTATTTACGAAGAAATAATTTGAATAAACGTTCACGCCAAAAATTAATTACGAGAATTATAAAAAATATTTAAGTTACACATTACTTAGGAACTAGAAATATTATTATTAATCCCCTGTCGCACTAAGTGTCACTCATGATTACCTTCATACTAATTTTTGAAAATTGCAGGTGATTAGCTGAGTTTCTAAGTGACCGGGAATCTTCCTTCTTATTCCCCGGTCTCATATAGATAGCCGGGAAATCTCTAATTTTAGTTTAAAATAGTTAATCATATGTTATATTAATGAGTGACACGCTCCTGGGGATTACTCATTTATTCCATGAGGAGGAAATAGGAATAATATGGTTTTTTTTCCCGAAGGGAAAAAAAACCATAATATTCCTAACTCCCCATGGAATAAATAATACGAAAATGGATTATTGTCATACTATTTTTGAAATAACTATTTTTGGTTCATTAAATATCTTAATGGCGAGAGTAGGGATGGCAACGGTCACGGTTATTAACCGGTCATGACCGGTTATGACCGTGACCGATATCGGTCGGTCAAAGGCTTCTGACCGACCGTTTAACCGACCGTTTTGACCGACCGTTTGACCGACCGTTGCTATCCCTAGGCGAGAGTTAGTGAAATCACAATCCATTTCATTATTATTAAATATCAACTATAATAAGAAAAGACGCTGTAAGTTAAAGAAATCAATTTTTTAACTACAATTAAGTAAAAAGTTTACAATATCAACTAGCCTTTTTTCGATGGGTTTAATTAGTCGTCAATGCCGGTATTTTACCTATTCTTTTGTTGATCATTTTTACTTAAACTAGAATAGTCCAAAATCCGGAAATTATTGAATTTTTAAGAAAAACCGTGTGTTGATCTAACCATTATCTGTTACGGCTTTTTAGTGAACTTAAAACCTTGTTATCTAATTTTAGTCAACATTTTTTTCGTCTTTCTCAAGGGCTGACTGATATACAGTATATAGACATGCAAAGAAAAACAAAAATATGGCTTTAAAATTTCATTCAGTCCTTTCAAAAGACTTTTCATTAACGTTAAATAACTATTCAATAGATGATCATAATGTAATTATTCAAGTTGGAAAAAATCAAAATAAAAAGGAATTTCGTGCACATTCATATATTCTTAGGTCACGTTCACCTTATTTTAAAAATGCCTTCTTACGAAATGAGTTTCAAACTACTTTTATAGCTTCAGAAGGTGGATGGATTATTAATAATAATGTGATGAAGTTCAAAAAACCAAATATTAATCCTCCTGTTTTCGAAATGGTTCTCAAGTAAGCATTATTACAATTAACCCAAAACGTTAATTTTTATTATGTAATATGCTGTATCTTAAATTTCCGTCTCTCTTCAAAAGATATATGTATACAGGTGAAGTGGATTTAACAAATCAATCAGGCTTAAATGTTCTTGAATTTTTGGTTGCATCTGATGAATTTCTCCTGGAAGAATTATTTGAACGTGTTCAAGATTATTTAATTAAGGAGCGAGAGAAATGGATTCAGGAAAGTTTTGTTCTTGTTCTCCGTATTGTATCTAAACTTGATAGCTGTAAGAAATTACAGGATCACTGCCTTGAATCTATATGTGCAAATCCGTTACCTTCTTTCACTTCAAATACCTTCATCTCGTTGGATGAAGTTAGTCTATATAATTTACTTAAACGAAATGACTTGCTGATTGATGAAATCGATGCTTGGGATTTTTTAATTAAATGGGGCATTAATCGAACTTCTGGTTTGGGAAGTGTTAGAACCAATTGGAATTATGAAAATTATAAAGAATTAAAGAAAACTTTAAATCGATTTATCCCTCTTATTCGGTTTGTGGAAATTTCTTCGAAAGATTATTTTGATAAAATCCGTCCTTACAAAGTTATTATTCCTGACCATATGTGCGAAGAAATTGAAAAGTTTTACTTTAAAGGTATCTTACCAAAAAACACCACTTTACCTCCACGTACAGGTACGATTAAATCAAATATTATCAAGCAAAGACAATTTATTATAATTAAAAATTGGATTGATAAAAAGGATTCATATTATAATCGTAGTAAAAAGGATAATTTTTACAATTTTAAACTTATCTACCGTAAGAGTCGTGATGGAAATAATATTGTTCGAAATAAATGTATTGGACAAGGAGCTGTATTAATTTTAATTAAAACTAAATTCTCAGAAAAAATATTTGGTGGATATAATCCCATTGGTTGGAATGATAATTCCAATAATGGTTATTTTTTTCGTAATTACAAAAAATATTTATCCACTACTGATAGTTTTATATTTTCATTTACAAATAATAATGATAAGATTAGTCGTGTGATTAATTCGGAATATGCCATCTATGATTATTCTGGAATGAATGGTGTTAATTTTGGTGGAGGTGTTTTGGTATTGGAAAATGATTGTTTAACTTTATCTCGTAGCGGCGGTAATTATGAAAATTTAAGGAGTGGGTTGGAATTTTTTTTATTGGATGATTCTTATAGAAAAGAATACGGAGTTCAAGAAATTGAAGTATTCAGCGTTAAGAAAACTAATTAGACGACCAGAATTTATAAACGTTGGTTTAGTATTAGTTATAAATTCAATACTTAGTTATCATTTTATTTTTAAAATAAATAAATAAATTATGTATTATATATATTAGTAAGAACGTATGTTTTCTCCTGAAAATTATATTCAATTATTTGAAAGTTACTGCGCAAAACACGAAGAATTTTAAAAAGATGTGTTTATAAGAATTTACAAAGCAATAAGATGTACTATTTATTAGTTATACTCGGAATTTTTAATATTGGATTATAGTAAATTGAAGGTATTATTGGAAAAATCATGAGTAGAAATTCTAATGTAACACTAGTTACGTAATATTGGTTTAATCAAAGCCACCCTATTATACGTTTTAAGAAAAAAAAAAATTTTTTTATAAAACGAGAAATCGTTTTTTTTTTAAAAAATATTTTATATATATTATAAAATAATTATAAATATTACATTTAAAAAAATTTATTATATTATGTTTTATTATATTTTTCTTTAACAAAAAATCAAGAAAAAAATAAAGTTTTTACGAGATCTTGTAAAAACAAATGCTCTATTGCTTCGACTTCTAGCAATACAGAAGGTAAGGTTCTAAATGATAAGGTTTATAGTTCTCTATTTGATGTAATCTATTAAATATAAATGCACATTTTTAGGTTCAACTCGTTATAATCATTACTTCACTTGGCTTGTGCTCAAGCTCATTCCCGGGCTTTCTAGCTATAAATATACGTGAAGAAGTTAATACACTAACTCATTTCACAATCTGTAGAAAAGGAAATTTTCCTACCAGCTAAACTGCTAAAGACATTGGTTTAACTAAAGGGTACTTGCTTGTATTGCTTCAAGAGGAGTCATTGCTTGATAACTATCTCAATATTGTGAATGTGACCCAAATCTCTCAGTTCACATATACTTACATTATGGAACAATCAGAGCGTATGAATTACTTGCCTTTCCCCCATACAAGGACACATAGATCCATTGGGATTTGTGTTATGGGCAAACAGTGCAAGAGAGCCTGATTTATTGGACTAAGTAAAAAAAAATGTATTAAGTCACAACCTAGTGCAGCGGCAGATAACTTGGAGCGACATACCCAATAACGCATAATCATCGAGGTTGGTCACACCCAGAATCTTTCTGATCTTCAAAAGTGGCTCTTTATTTTTCTTCATGAACAATTCAAATTGTATTATCTATCAAAATTCTTAAGACCAAAGCAATTGCTGTCAAATACCTTTCTTTTGTACAAGCCAGACTTCACTGATTTCAGATCAAGTCATACTCTCTAGAAATAGTGAAACCAAATGAGTTAACTATAAACTATATTATCAATACCAATATTCTATTGACAGTTGGAGGAATCATCTTTCACAAGGTCACTCACTTTATTGGAGTTGGTCAGACAAACCTAGTTAATGGAAGCAATTACCTTACTTGCAACAGGGCTGGCATTAGGACATATGTCATGAATATTCCAGTCAATAAACTTTTTGATGGAAATCTTACCATTTGACCTTTACCTCAGTGTTAAATAAAGAATATAATTTGGATCTTTGAGATTCAGGAAGCAATAAAATTCGGTATATAAATTTCATCAATGACCTTTGATTTGCTAATATTATACTTAAATAGAAAACAACTTATCATGTCATACCTTGTATTATGAGTTAATATAAGTGATTAGCTCAGTGAAGCTGCCATTAACAAATACATAAAACCTATCTCTTGATTCTCCCATTGCTGCAATTACTCCAGTTAAACCTTCACTTCCAGTTTTTCTTTTCTTTTTTTGTGATGCATCAGCTTCATGGTTTTCTTTATCATTTGAATTTTAATCATCAGAAATAGAATCTGGAGGTGAAGAATCTATAATATAATCTGGATTGATAGCTTTACTTTGTGACAAAATTTCTTTCATTTGTGAATACCAAACCCATTCTACATTAAGTTCACCTGTAAAATTAGCTTTTTTCTTTTTCTGTAAGTACATCTCATGTAACTTTCCCACTTCGTTTCTATCTTATTTGTTCAAGAGTACGACCTGACAGCAATTTTCATTCACCATCTTCTGATAAAAATTTCATTTCCTTCTCTTCCATTCTTCCAAATTTTCTCTCCGAAAGTCAAGTAATATTTTAATTTCTGTATCTGTCCGCTTGGTATCGTCATCATTCAATTTAACTTCTTTTTTTAAGACCTGATTTTGCGTTTGGTACTTTTAATTTGTGGCTAATAATTGTAAAAAATAAGAATTAAATATATAAATCACGTTAAATAAATATAAATATAAAATAATAAATCTAAATCTTACTTCAGAAATTAAGTTCTTGAGATGCGACTTGTGCAGTTTTTACCTCCTACTATTTGTATTTTAATATTGTATTAATTAAAACAACATTAAACAAGAAGTAATAAAATACAAACCTCAGTAAGATTAATGATTGTATCTTTGGTAGTAGTTGCTGGTTTGGACATAATATCGATAGAAGGCGTAGGAGGTGAACTGAGATTTTCTTCTAATACAGTTGGTTTAGGGTGTGTAGGAACAGAATTTTTTAACTTTGCATTAATATTTGAGTTGTTTATCAACTAATTTGACTTAACACTTTTCTTATTTTTAGAGGTTATTATTAAATTTAAACGCGAAAACGAAGTTACGATTTTATAAAAAGCGCGTATTGTATTCGGAACATTTGGATCATCAATTTTTATTAATGATTTTGATTGGACAAATAAATTTCACTTGAACAAGATATCAAATTTGTAAGTATTACCAATATATACGTATTTTTTTTTCCGATATATAAATATACAGTATGTATAATTGTATATCGCACTTTGACGTTTTTTAATACTATACGAACCACTTCTCTTAGAACTCTGTCAACAATGTCTAATGTTTTCTTTGATATTAATAGTGATGATGGATCATTAGGCGTAAGATATTACTTTTAACTTTTTTATTTTTCGTGTTACACTTTAGTCAAACATTATTTCTTTTTAGAGAATCGTGTTTCAACTTTACGATGACATCGTCCCAATAACGGGTAAAGAAAATTTGTACCTTATGAAATAATCAATTATCTCAGCAATATTTGTTCTAATCTAAAAACCATATCTATAGCGAGAAATTTTAGGGCCCTATGTACAGGAGAAGAGGGATACGGATACAAAGGTTGCACATTTCATCGAGTTATACCTGAATTTATGATTCAAGGAGGTGATTTTACTGCCGGAAACGGTACTGGTGGAATGTCTATCTATGGTAAAAAATTTAAAGATGAAAACTTTGAATTGAAACATGACAGACCAGGTTATTGATCTTTAATGAGTTTTTTTTTCGGTTTGTTTTTATGTCATTATGATAATTACCATTGAGTCATATAATTGATTAGGTCTTCTTTCTATGGCTAATTCTGGCCCTAACACCAATGGGTCTCAATTTTTTATTACCACCGTCGTGACTTCCTGGTTAGATGGTAAACATGTCGTCTTTGGGAATGTTTTGGAAGGTTTGTGACCTCTTATTAGTTTCTTTTAACTTGTTATTTCCTTTCCTTCCCTTATTGATTTATTTTATTTTCGTAAGGTATGGATGTAGTCAAAAGAATAGAGAGATACGGTTCATCAAATGGATTTACTAGCAAAAAAGTTTGGATTGAAGATTGTGGCACAGTATAACATAACAATGTTTATATTATTGTCAGAATGAGAAATTCTATTAAATAAAAATAATAGCAAGATATTTTATTTTAAAATAATCAATAATTTGTTATTATAATATAAATGATCTCCAAGTTCAGCAAACCATTATTACTTCATCATCCGAAAAAAAAGTATAAAGGTTTATCTTTTAAATTGGTCTTAACATGAGCGTTAGCATCTGCAATTCCAATATCCGATTTTCGATTAAGTCTATCTCACGTTTACAGATTGATTTTTATTGACGTGAAATAACGTACAATCGTGTTAACTAAAATTTATACATGTAATAAAAATATATTGGACAAGGTGATTATATACTGGCCACAAAACAAATATTTATACATAATGGTGATCACTTCTTGTTAATCCAAGCCAAAATAGCTTCTTTGTTCTCGAATGAGGAATAGTAACATGACGATAACGTTTACCTGTTTGCTTTTAAATGATGTCGCTTATACGTAAACTTAGAACCAAAAGTGCTTTCTCATGATCGAATAATTTGACGAATAACGCTCATAACATTTAGGTTTTGGTCAAATCAGCCATATTTTTGATAATCGGACGTATTGATTGTTTCTTTGCAGTGAGGATAAAGAATTTCTCTTGTCTGCTTAGTTCGATTAATCTATTGACCGAAAAGGATACAGAATTTCCTCTTATTTGTTGATGTTCGATTGGCTTATCAATTGGGATATTTTGATGACAATACCAACAACATATCTCCCACTTTTGCGATAATTTTAATAAAGTTCTTGTTCCTTGGGTTCAGAAAAGAAGTAAGCATGATAATATAAGTACTGGATGCTCACAACAACGGACGCTTCTCCATTGTTACCGCATGAATCATACATAGTGACAAAATTCAGTTGAAGAACGTGAAATTAACTTTTGATCTCCTCAGTCTTTAGAGGTTAACTCTCATTTCAAGACAATTTATTTGAGATGTAAACCTTAGTAGGATTAATAATTAGTTGATAGTTCGAATTTGCCTTCGGAACGTAACGTGACACCAGATGATGGTTCACAAAATCTTTGAAGATCAACGAGCCCCAAGGTGTTTTAGAATGCTAACGGATAAAAGAATTAATAAATAAAAAAGTTACTAGATAACTGCATAGATAATTCTCTTTTCATATTTACTATTAGGCTAATTTAAATATACTAGTACCGTGACTAATATAAATCATTACATACAGAACGCGACCAGTTCTTATAAAATGAATAAAATACAAATTTCTTCATTATTCTATGAAAAAGAATATTTGTAAGTCATTTTCACCTTAGATTCTAATGGATTTTTGTCAAATCTAATGGGCTTTTTGTTTTATATGGGTGTTTTAAAATATTTTTGAGGCACTTTCGAGTGTTTCGAATGAGGATCAATATATCTATTAAACAATAAAAATTTGAAAAATAGTTGCATAATAACCCTACTAGTTTAAATGGTGACAAAGTAAAATCGCTGGATGAGATGTGAAATTCAATTGAAAATAGAATTATAGCTAAAATATTTTATTGTAATTACTAAAAATTTAAAATTTACTTAAATGAATATTATACAATTTCAAAATTGCAATATTTGTCACTTTGGTAAAATAATATTTAGTTTCAAATATAGTCTTTAAACAACACCACACCTAATATTTATATAAAATTTTATGGTTAATTTGTTAATTTATTTAATAAACCAAATGAATATAAACATAAATAATACTATATATGATTTAGCCATTAAAATTTAAAACCCAGTTTAACGTTATCCAATTACATACGTATAAAAAAATAGCTGTTATACCATTTACAAAAAAATTTAAGTAGATAAGAATAAGAAATGCTAATGTTAAACTGAATTTTAAATTATAATGATAAAAAATATATATATATATTGAACATAACACAACAATTATAATTTGCTAACTCATTTACTCTAAACATTTTCCTTTACCTTCATTTTTACTATTTATAAAAAACAAAACGCATTAATAATAATCAATAAATGTAAAGACAATAATTTAAATTAAAAATTTACCATTTTCATTTAAAAAATTATATATTAATGAATCTATATAATAAATTAAATTATATTAATATTTTTAAATTTAAATGATTTTTAAAGTAATTTATTATTTAATACCTGAAAATTTTTTGCTTATTATATCATCATTTTGCTCATAATAATCGTCAGAGTTTTTTGGTTCAGGTAGATTATTAAAATTAAGCAACCTACTTGTGTAAATAGCTTCCGGATGTGTCTCATATAATAAATTGGCTAAACATTTATTGCTACTAATTGGTAAATTATTGTCCATTTTTTCATAAACTTGGTTTTGTGAAGTATCATTTAAAAATTCCCACAACTTATCTCTGATTTCAATTGCTGTTGGCCGATTTAATGAATTTGCGTCTAAGCATCTTTTAATTAAATGTACAATTAATTGAGGTACTTCAATATTGAATCTTGGTCTAAGTCCTAAACAAATTTTCATTGCCAAATTATTATCATGGCTTAAATCATGATATGGAGGTAATCCAGAAATTACTTCATAAATAATTATACCAAAACTGTAAATATCAGCTGCTCTAGTATAACTTTGCCCTCGTAAAATTTCGGGTGCAATATAAGGTAAAACCCCATATATATTATTTTTTGTACACTCTGATGTATTATAATCTGCAGGTTTACATAATCCCATATCAGTTATAAGAATAATTTCATGATTTTTTAGTATATTGCCAATATGTAAATCTCGATGAATTATTTCGTTTCCATGAATATTTTCAAGCCCAGTTACGATATTATATAAATATTTTATCTTACTTTTCAAATTTAACTTATTATAACTTGTATCTAAATAATTCCGTAAGCTTCCATCCTCTGCATATTCCAAAACCATCATATAATTCCCTGTCTCAGGATCTTGAGTTACTCCATATAATCTAATAATGAATAAGCTATCATCGACCTTGTTATGTAATGCAATCTACATAAAAATACAATCCGTTAATAAAAATTATTAAACCTTTGAAAAATCAAATCTAAATAATATGTGAAATGACATTTTGATATCTTAGATCGTTAAGATGATTTTAATGATATCGTTATCAATATCATTAATATATCATTTGAATCTTGTCAAAATATCATTTAATACTATTTTAATATCGTAATAGTAATGATTTTGCAATAATATCAAATAATATTATTTTGATATTGCCTAAAATTATGAGATTTTTAGTAAAATAATAAATAAACTATTACCTCGTTCATAAACTCAAATGTAATATTATTTGAATTATCTAAACTTTTGAGAGCTACAAACTTTGGGCCTGTTCTTTTCCAATTTTGATTATCATTCCAATCAATAATATTTCCATCAATCCATTTAGCTCTATATACTTTTCCAAACCCACCTTTTGCAATATATTCAATTTTATTAAGTCTATCATAAGGTATCCATTCTAATGCTTTGCTTGCATCATAATGACATGATAGCTGAGTACCTTGAATAAATTTATCAATATCATTATTACCACTAGTCCAGTTCTCAAAATTTTGTTGAAAATGTCTTGAATAACATATATAATTACATTCTTTACATTTGTTATCCAAAACTATCATATAATTTTTTGTTATTGGTTCATATGTTATTCCATAAACTTTACTATTCTATAGTAAATATGATATGTTAGTAAAAAATAAAAAATTTATTAAGAATTTTAAATTTATCATCATACCTTATCCATAAATTCAAATTGAATAACTTCTGAATAACACAATTCTTTTAGGATTACATTTATATATTGATCTCTTTTCCAATTTTGATTTTCATTATCCCAATCAATTATATTTCCATCTATCCAATTAGCTCTATACCAGCCTTTTGTAATATCCCTAATGTCCCAAAATCTATCATAAGATATCCATTCTAATACATTGCTAACGTCATTATGAGATGATAGCTGAGTATCTTGAATAAATTTATCGATGTCACTATTACCACTAGTCCAATTTTCAAAATTTCGTTGAAAATGGTTTGCATAACATGCATAAGAACATTTACATGTATTGTATGAATCTTTATATGACTTAATTAGCTTCTTTAATTTCATAAAGATTTTTTTACCTTTTTCAGTTTTAATAAAACATAATCTGGTATAATAGATAAATATGGCGGTCGATAGGGCAATAATCATTACTATAGTCTCACCCAACATTATAAATTATGTTAATATAAAGGAATAATATGAATAAAAAAAGGGAACTGAAAAAAATATTACTAAATCTAATAAAAATTAGCTTCTTTAAATTCATAAAAATTTGTTTACCTTTTTCAGTTTTATCAAAACGTAATACAGTTTTATCATAACGTAATAAACGTATTAAGATATAAATGAAAAACATGGCGATTAATAGGTATATGAAAATAATTCCTATAATTTCTATATTCACTTTCAACATTATAAATTATGTTAAATCAGATAAGGAATTCTAGGAA
Organism: Rhizophagus clarus; assembly: GCA_015698045.1. Classification (NCBI taxonomy): domain Eukaryota; kingdom Fungi; phylum Glomeromycota; class Glomeromycetes; order Glomerales; family Glomeraceae; genus Rhizophagus; species Rhizophagus clarus. Next base: position 557,275 of record BLAL01000018.1, on the reverse strand, counting down.
TAATAGGAATAAAAAAAGGAACTGAAAAAAATATTACTCAACCTAATAAAGACATGTATAATTACGTATTCTGTGTCAATATTGTTGTACTACTACGAACGCATAATCACTAATTCATTTGTTATTTATGCAAGGAGCACGAACACATTTGTTTTAGGTTCATGGTGCAGCCAACAGATTGTGGCGCAACAAAAATCATAAAGAAAAATTTTTTTTTAATAATTTATAACCTCAAAAATTATTAGGTAAATGTAATATTGGCCACTCTTCAAGTTTACTTAAAGCGACAAAAGTGGTTTTAAATATCATTATCGACTTATAAACAAAAACCTTTCCTTTCCCGAAATCCATTTTGGAAATGATCGACAAAGTATGTAAAGTCAAAATCGGTATTCAAACCCTTCTTCCAAATCCTAAGTAAACTTGCAGAGCAGGTGAAATTACACCCACAGTACAAATTTGAAAGCTTTATGCTGAAGAAAAAAATCTTTAATGATGTTTTTTTAAAATTTGTTGAGCCACGAACCTGACACAAAAAAGGGGTGCAGGACGAACATATGATGACAAAATGATAGTGGAACAAATGGACCAATCAGAAGATCATTCGATTGCAGCTATCACAAAGAGCACAATAATCACATATCACATGATTGTGATTAATAATAAATTAAATTTTTACGAAAGTTTCGCTTTTCCACTTCCAATATTTGATTGTAACTACTAGTAATTTACAAAAATGTAAAAATTGTCAAAAATTTTACCCTTAGAAGCTTTCATTAATGAATACACTTGACAATTTAACTTGTAATACTTGTAATATATGTCATCATAAATCTTTTTTGCAAAATAAACAAGCTAAAAAATCTAATACAGCAGTAGAACTTTCAACACTCAAATATAACTATTTGAAAAAATTTTAGAAATTGATTGTCCTAGGTTATTAATAATGAACATGCCGGCTTTTGACTGGTGTAATTGAGTGTTCTTTTGATTATTGATCAATATACTGATCTTTGAAATAAAGATTACTAAATTCTTAAAGAATATCTGAAAGCATTAATGGTATTAATGGCATTAAAAATATTCTTTAACCACAAATGAATTATTCGAATTTTACTCATTTTATTCTAGATTGATATTAACTAAAACTTTTTATTGACTTTCGTGGTATCATCCATTTATTTTAAAGAAATTTACTGTATATCACATCTTATTTCATCAACAAAGCAAAGCAAATTTGTGGATTTTCTGTCTTAAAGGAATTATATCCAGACTCTATAAGGAATTTCTTTTCTTGATAGTTGACCTGTCAAAAAATTTCAATTATCATTTTTTATTTTTATAATTTTAAATGAAATAGAATTCTCATAAACCATCACAATTCAGGTAAAGTCAACAGTGTATACTAACCTTATTAAAAATTTGAAAATTTAATCTACATTTTCCTCTGCCGGGAAAGAGTCATCACTGACAAATTTTTCAGCTTTAAATAATTAAAATAATTATTTATTTTTCTTTCGTTTATCATAAAATGTAAATTAAGTTGATAAATCATTCATACCGATTTTTGTGAAAATTGTTCGAATACCATCGTCTGTCTTTGCACTAGTTTCATAAAATAGCAGGCCGAATTCAAGAGCATAGTCTTTAACTTCTTCAGTAGGAACTTGACGTTCGGAAAGATCTATTTTATTGCCCACAAGAAAAATGACGACCTTAGGATCCACCTGACTTTTAAGTTCTCTTATCAGAGATTTAGCTTTGTCGAACGAGTCCTATTTGTGGCCATTCAATTTATAAAGAATTAAAAAAAAAAGAATCATTTTAATTAAAAGAAATTAAAAGAATATAAATAATCGGTTTATCCGTTATTTGCTTACAACATTTGTGACGTCATAGACAACAACAACAACATGTGCATTTCGATAAATTAAAGTATGATAACTTTTTCGATCAACTATATCCCAGATTTCAAATCTAATTATTTTGTCTCCTAAACGGCACTTTTGTGTTAAGAATGCACCTGAATGATTTTTAAAAAAGCGTAAATTACTTTAAAAAAATAATTCATTTAATATGCGAACAATGACATCTTACCATTAATAGTTTGTTCTCTATTTTCTTGAAACTCATAATTGACAAACTTGTGTACTATACTAGTTTTACCTACTGTAGATTCACCTGTATAAAATAAAGCTTGTTAGTTCAGCTATTTGAGAGCTACATCTTGGTTTAAAAGTACTAAAAATAGCTTACCAAGAAACGCTAGCTTTATTACCAATAGCTGGTTGACGAGCGTGTCTTTTCCACCAACAGTGTTTTGTTGTGACATTCTGTCTTGGTCATGTTTTTCAACTCAAAAATACGAATATTTGTACCCATCAGTGTGTCACAGAATGTCCGCATGATCAAAATATGTATAGTTGTGCAACCATGTAAAATCTACTGTTACTAATTTGAAAATTTTACTTTGATAAAGACGATAATCGATTATTTTACTTCGAATTTAAAATTTTATTTTGATTTATGGTACATAATGATAATTATTTATTAAGAATTATTTATGACAAATAGTGTTACACATATATTTTTTTTTAGTTTTAGGTTTTAGGTTAATTTATTTAATGAATATAATTTATAGTTTATTTTATTTATTTATAGTTTATTTTATAGTTTATTTTTAGTTATTGCATATATAGTTGGTGGGATGGATAACAGAAGCGGGTGATTAGATAATGAGTGGCTGGGTGGGACCCGAAATTGGCTCAGTTGGGACAATTTTGGCCGATCGACAAAATTTGCCGGAAGACAAAATTGACCGGAAGCCTGAATTGTGGATTGTATATAAGGAGGAGCGAAAGGAGTAAATGGAAAGGAGGTGTGCGTAGTTTCTTTAGATAGTTTACTTGTCTAACATTTGTACTGGAGGATTTACTCATATTACAGAGCGCCGAATGTGTGATGCAGTAATATTGGAGTCATCCTATATTCCTATCTGATTGTTAGTAAATAAATGTGTAGATCTCTTCTGATTTTCCGTGATAACGTATTTTATACACTTGTTAATATACAATAATAAATTCATTATTTATTTATCTGTTACTACCATTCAATCAGCATAAAATCGGTGGTAACACATATATTTTTATTATTAAACATTAATTAATTATATAGGTCTCCAAAAAAAGCAAAAACAACAATAAATTACAACTTTACATAATTAATATTTGGTTTTTAGTAAGGTCTTTGTTAGTTGTTTCAATTGTTCTTTTTTGGATAAGATACAGTTAAACAAAATTCCTTTTGTTCATTGATTATCTATTGCCAATATATTTGCAAATTTTTCTTACGTTGTAATAATTCTGTATGTATCTATTTGCATGTAAGGAATGAAATTATTAATAGTGTGTTCAATTTTTATTTAGTAGTAAAAGAAGGTACATAGCCAATTTCTCCTCCAAAATTAGCAGTCTTTCACCAACAACAAAGGTAGGGCGCCTGAATTGAGGGCAATGGATTGGGTACCAAAGCGAACAAATCCAGTAATTCTCCTAGTTAAGACACATATTTTTCGTTGAAAAATAAACTAAATTGCTTATATCATAAACTATATTATATTACAGATATTTTATTATAATTTGTTTTTACATAATTTTTTTTAATAATTAATTTTTAATCTTTTTTCACATATTATTTTTTTTTTCGTATGTTATATATTTTTTGTTTTTGTATATTCTATACCCCCGCTGCCCGCCCTTTGCAAATAAATAAAAAATAGTGGCTCGACTAAGGAGTTACCCTTCCCTTGCAAAATAAAAAAAAACACACCTTTTTTTTAAAGCCACAAAAATCTCTTGATTCTAAAAAAATCTTTTTGCCTCTCAAAAATTACCGGCCAAGCGTTATTAAGATCATTTTCTTTAAATTATGAAGATCGATTTAAATTTAAAAATCCGGGATATGATGATTTATTGTGTCGATGTCTTAAATAGGAGATGAGTTAAAAAATAAAAGATTACAATTGAAATATTTTTATAAGATTTACCATCTTGACCGAGATAATCCTCATGTTAATAATGATACATAATAAATGGTTAAGAGCGTAATTAAAGTGAAATGTGTATATAAATATTTACCGACCTTTAAATAAAAAATAATACATAAATATTAAGCCATGTCAGAAATTGTCAGTCTGACCATTATTTTCATTATTCCAATAGTTAAAATAATATTCAAGCTAAGTAAAATATATTGTTTAACTGTCAGACCGATATATACTTTTTTTTTTTTTATCAGTACTCTTTGTTAGACTTATTTCAGGTGATACAATTTTATATAGTTATATCTAGTTTAATTGTCAGACTGATAGTATGGCTTTATACTTAAATAGTAACATCTATTTTGGCAAATGATTCAGTTTTATCAGTAATATCATACAGCTTGTCAAACTACCTCAGATTGATACAATTTTACGTATTTATTCTGGAATGTTCAGTATCATGAACGAGGATGCAGAATGTATAATATTGCATTAAATTCTCAATCAAGAACTTTGTGGATAGGGTATTTGGAGATCCAACATTGTATTATTTGTCTATCAGCATTGTAAAATGTAAATTGTTGTAAAATCGCTACTATTATTTTCTAACAGCTTTAGTTTGTGAGAGTATCTTGTTTGCGATTGCTTCATTGTGGTGTATCTCGCTCGCATTATCTCTTGTTCAATTAGGAATATATTGATCCAATTTATATACCAGTTGTCACACTACACGTAAACTACTCTTATAAATGAAATTTATATTTATTAGAAACTTAATTTCACAGAAAAATTGATTGGTTATAATAATAATCATACAAAATGACTATAAATAAATAAAATAGAATTTGAACTGAAGTTTGTTTCGTATTTTGATATAAGAGACGATTTTGAGATTAATTCCGTATTTATAATTCAATTATCATTCCCACAAATAACCTGTTATTGTCAATCATACAACGCATAAATGGTAATCAGAAAAACTCTGTAGTGCGAACTTTCTGGAAAGTGTATCGGTCTCTTATGATTGAGAATTTTTTTGTGGATCATTTTGATGCAACTCAATTTACCAATATTCACTGGTTGTTAAAACCAATAATATCGGTTACTTGAATGAAATCTAGGACGTTGGATATACGGGACTAGTTGGCCTGGAGTGCATTGCAATGTAAATTTAGTTATACATGTTTAGTTGAACATTGTGATACACCCATAGTTATACATTTTCGTGACACATTTGCCACTCGCCTTGTACCTAGGTATTTTTGTGAGAAACAGAAAATGATAATTTTTTTCTCATGTTATGATTTTTTGGGTGCATTATCGATTTTTATCTGATCGATATATGCAAATCATTCCTTAGGAATTACTGAATTTTTATTTGATTATTTAGAAATTAAATATCATATGTAACAATTTTAAGTATAACTGATTATAAATCGTTGAAAGAAAGTACAAATTTCATTCTTCTTCATAAGTCATTGTCTTTTGATTTTACAAATGAAATTTTTTGTTATCAACGTAAAAAATATCACCATGTTGTTCGGAGACCGTATTGATTTGACTAAGCTTACCTTCTGATCGAATAATATTATTATTATAAGAAAGTAAATCATAAAATTAAAGTGCCTAAACATTATAAAGTTATGTCTATATAAAAGATGATATGCTTACCTACTATATTTATCGATAAATAAGTCGTAAACATTACAAGGATGAACCAAAATAATTTATCATGAGAAGTACAGCAAATTTGATGAAGGAGATTGTGAATACTAAAGTCATATCTGTTCTTTGATTATTCATTATATAAAGCATATCCCAGAATTATTACCGTTTCTAATATATATAAGCTACCGGTACTGAATACTGATAATAGCGACTGAATCATCTGATGCAACATAAAATTCTAAAGCACTATATTTTATAGAAATAAATGCTCTTTTAATGGTACACTTATTAATAACCATAAAAAAAGGTTATAATATTAGAAAATGTATTTAAAAATTAAATATTAACATTACAAGTAAAATTCAGATATCGTCTCCTGATCAACATCGATTTTGTCAACTTCTAAAGGAAATGGAGAAAATGGAGACCACCAATTTGGCATTTTATCTGTTGGTTTGAACTTCCCGTTCAATTTAATAAATATCATTTAAAATCAACAAGTAAATCGTTGAAATAATGAGCACTCCAATAAAATTAAATTGCAGGAATTTTATTTTTTCTAGTCGGATGTTGAAATAATCAAAGTATTATCGCATTTTAACAATTTGTAGAGTTTAGGTCAGAATTATCCAATGATGCGTCCGTTCCAGATGTCAACGGATCTTTTGTAACTAAAACAGGGTGTACAGGACTACAGTTTAATTACATGTACCCCAAAATAAACTTTATAAATATTAAACTATCAAAACAACAATAAGACGCGTTTACTCTTCAAAATTGCTTTAAAAAAGTGTAAGAAAAAATCAATTTTTAGTAGGCATTTTTTGCATTTTATACAATATTTGCAGTAGCATGTTTATAATATAATAAAAACTAATAATTTAAATATATTTTGTTCTATTATAAATAAATTACAAAAATGTATAAATATTAAAACATTGAATATTGAAAAAATACCAATGCAATTTATATTTGAAGATTACTGACATTTTAAATAGTAGTTTATTTTTGGTGTTGGATACATGAGCTGGTGCATGTAAACCCTGTTTTAGTTACACAAGATCCGAAGTGTATGCAAATTGAATTCGCCTATTTTTTTATGCGAGGGTAATGGTTTATGTACGAGAATAATCTATACACTGTGAAAAAAAAATAACAAACATACGAAAGTATTCGTTAATTCACAAATAACTTCTCATAAATAGTTGAGCTATTTGTAATTACATTTCTTGATGATTCTCAGATTATTCCAGTGGTTATCGACTGCAAAATAGTTCCCCGGACTAACTAAGTGATCGATGACAAAATTATTTTTACGAGGAAACGATATCTTTATCAGTTCCGCTTATTTTCGAAGGACATGATGTTCGCGTATGTTCCTTATTTATCATACCATCCTTTCTCAGTTTTTAGTGCAGTTATATGAATTTTGATGCAGACCGAATTTAAATTTTGATTGGACTTTTTACCTAGACACCTTCATTAATTTAAAATAGAGGAATTTCTTCTCATTTTATAAGGAAAATAGAATTATATAAATGTCACCTGTCAGTGAGATGATCCTGTCGAAGAATCGTTTGTCGGCAAAATGATATCAGTGAAGTAATTGTCAGTGAGCCATTGTAATAGATCTTTCATCAGTGTCAGTTATTTAGGTGGTAGGTATATTTTGTGGGAAAGTTGAATGAGTTATGATATGGTAATATGAATGATATAAAGAGGGAATAATATATATATATTATATTATAGGAATTAGAAACCAGGGATATTTGCTACCGTGAATGTAGCCACCATTTGGTGGTGTTAACCTTAGTTGCTAAGGACCAGATAGAAATGAAGAGAAGAATTATCACCAATTTAGATTTATTTTTTTAGTCAATGTAGTGTGTACTTTTGATTTAGGTTAGTTATTTGATCTTACATCGATAATAATAAGGGTCAATCATCAATGGTTCCCAAACTAGCTACATCATACTTAAAAAAGATAAATAAAAGTGGTCTTTGCATATCATTATATTTGTGTAAAATAGTTTTGCCCACATTTCATTCGTTTCCAAATTGTAGATTAAGTGGATTGGCGCTTTGCATCAAAAATAAGAGTAACCATTTTGAAATTATAATTATGCGTGCTCTGGATATAATTCACGATTAATAAATACAAATTATAACAATTTACTGATAAAAAAAAAATTAACATACGTAACTAATGTTATAAATGTGGGTAAATTTAATGCATTAAAAATTTAAAATATATTAAATCCTTATAATTTATCAATATCAAAGATTGCCATAAATAACATAAATAGATGAAATCCACCTATTTCTATTTTGAAAGTGGTTGTTTCTTTCACAAGTTCAATTTGCATCGATATCAAATCTCAAAAGTCGTCAAAAAAAGGTCTTTATGAAAGAAACGTCAATTTATAATTAAGGTTATCCAAAATCATCTTCCTGTCCCGTGTGAGCATAGTCTTTACACTTTCATATGAACAATTCATGATCATCGAATGCCCAATATCACTCTAAAAACTGCATAAGCCCATTGAAAGCTGGTAATTACATGTTAGTGCCACGCTTTCTAGTTTGGGATCAATGCTGACTAGTCACAGAATACCCTACTTTTTTCCAAAGTGGAATGTTTTTTGTTCATGTCAGCTGAATCAACTTATGCTCTTGAACATTATACCTTTTGCAATATACGTTAGTACTTTGGTATCCTCAATGAAGAGGTTTTGTCTGCAGTTTGCGTCATGATGACCATTCACGTTAATGTAGAAGAGTCACAAATATCTTGACTAGATATGACGAGCTCTGCAAAGTCAGGTAGTTTACCGAATTTGATAACATAATTTATGTTGTCAATAAATTTTGTCTTGCTCTCATCGAGTCCTGTAACAATCTCTCCGGTTGAAGAAAACAGACTCTTAAGAACTATAAGATATCCAATAAAGTATGGTGACTGACGAAGATAGGCTTTTCCGAGTTTGTATTCACAATATAGTGATACACTAGAGGCCTGCAACGGGCCGGGTCCGGGCTCAAAACCCGGCCCGGACCCGGCCCGGAATCCGGGTACGGGCCGGAAAGTTGAATTTTAAAATACACCTGGGCCGGGTCCGGGCCGGGTTTTGTTTTTCACAAAATTTCCGGGCCGGGTCCGGGTTCAGATTCTAAACCCGGATTTTTATTAATTCTGGCCAAAATTATAATTAATTCTGGCCAAGTTGAAAAATTAAAAAAAAAAAGTCAACTTTTATTGTTTAATTTCTTCTTTATTATATTATATTGCAAACTTTTCCTAATCATAAATAGTTTTTTATCTATATGTATAATTATTTTTAAAATCAAATGCTGCATCAAAATTTATAATTTAACTGTGCCGCAGCTTGATTAGGCTAAAAATTTTCATTTTCGGATTGTTTAAATGTACAAAATTATAAAATACTATTAAGTTTTTTTTTTTTACCTTTGTTAACTTGTTCATTACCCAAGATCATTTTATTTTAATATTACATAGTTGTTTTTCAATAATTTTTATATTTATTATAGTTATTTACTTAATAAAGTTTCATTTATTTTTCAAGTATAAATAATAAATTATCTTTAAAACATGAAAATTTTGTGTAATAAAGAATATTAAATCACTGTTCCACAAAATTTATACATATAATCTACATTACATTATCAATATCATATGAATTCTTATCAATTTTTAGTAATTTTTTAATGTTTATTGATTTCTCATAAGAATGCAACATCTTTGAATTATAACTAATTATTTTAAAAAAATTGTTTAACAAGTATAAAAGTTTTAAAGTGACCTACTTATATAAAATTATTATCTTTCCAAAAAAACTTATTTAAAATGATTTACATCACATTTTAAAAATTCTGGGCCGGTCCGGGTTGGGCCGGGTTTTTATATTATAAATCCGGGCCGGGCCGGACCGGCATAAAATTTGTGTTTAAGTTCCGGGCCGGGTCCGGGCCGCATACAATTTCATATATAAATTCTGGGCCGGGCCGGGTTTCAAAATATGGGCAAATGCAGGCCTCTATGATACACTCAACAATCGAGAATCCACACTACTAATTTTACATATACCCTCCGTCGCACTATCAAATATATGCAATGCTTTTAGATATTAAGCTCTGGATTAGGTAGGTTAGGCTCTTTGGGTCAGAGGAAACATTTTTTGTTTGTGTACCTATGCATTTCTTGAGTAATGGGGATACTGTGGAAGTATTTTCGTCTGTATTTTCTTGTTTACTTGTTGATATTTTTATTTTTCCTTCACTTTGCTCATCATCATCCTCGACCCTTAGGGAACGGAACTCAAATTAGGTTTTTAATTCGTACAAAAATATTATAATAGCGAGTCAAAATACCTGGTAAAATTGGGTTAATATCATATTCTTTTAAGACTTCTTTCAAACTGTGTAATATGAACAAACTCTTCGATTTGCCTTTTAATATCTTTGCTACTTCTAATAATCTTCTTGATGGACTAATCTTCAATCCACAACATTCAAACTCTTTTTTAGTCATGTCAATGAAATCAAAACCAGTAATCTTTTCTCTGCTAAGAATTTCAAAGTCACCGTCATCGAATTTTAAGTTCTGTCTTCATAAAAAGTAACAAGGGTTTCGGTATCCCAGTTTTCAACTGGAAGAGAATCAATTTCAGTAGACATAAATGAATAAAGAAGTTGAGAAAATGAATTTACTCTTTTGCAAAATCGAGATTTTATTCTCATATCCGCGGATTTGCGGAATTGACCTTATTTTTTATATTATGGAAATGATCAGTAAACAATATTATCACGTGCAAAGTAAATTAATTTAATAATCGTACATGAAATAAATAAAAAATCATGTATTTTGATATCTTATTATTTAAGTCAAGCGAATTTATATTCAAATAAAAGCAAAATTTGAGTAACATCTAATCACAGTATTTTCATGAAAATGGGTTTAATATTAGGTAAATTACTTATTTTTTGCAATAAATTATTTATTCTTTAAAAAAAAAATTATTTTCCTTACAGGTTACAATTTAAATCAGAAGAAAATTCACCAAAATAACAATTAAGTAGTGTGATTCCAATAGTATTAAAAAGAAATTTTTTTATTAATAAGAAATAAAGGTCACATAAAGCCTCTCCACCCTCTCAGATATTTGAACAATAAAATTTATCTAACTTTAAAACTAACAATAATAAACCTTTGTTATTGCTCAAAGCAGACTTAAAATCCTTTAAAATATGATATAAAAAAATAAACAAATAAACCATATCAAGTTTAGTCCATAGTCCTAAACCTTTACAATTTCTTCTTTGCATAATAGTGAGCGTTAGAAAGTAAAAAAAATAATTATTTATTATGTCTAATATGCAAACAACATGAAATTTTTGGTTGTACCATAAACCCATTATTAACCTTAAAAACCCATTATTGACTTTCGCGTTGTTTATGTATTTATGGGACGTATTTTATTATTTCAAAAGCAAAAATCGTTTTTTTTTAATCAGCCAGCACAAGATGATCATGTAATACAATTTGAATTAGGGGACATCAAGGGTTGTGAAACAGAAGTCATTTTTTTCGTCTTTTTGTTAAATTCTATAAATCCTTAACTAGGGTTCTTTTAGTACAGTTAGTGAGTTTAGTTTAAATACTATATTAACAGTTAATCAATTGTGATGTTAAACCTTGGTCTGAGTCCTTGGCAAATTTTCATTGCTAATTATTATCATGGTTTACAGCAGGTTCGCAAAAAAAAGTTGCAAACTATTTTTATTACACATAGAAAACGCTTTTCGCAACATTTTTTAACTATACTAATGAAAAAACGTTGCAAAACGTTTTTATTTATGGATTCAGCGGGAAAAATATTTTCGCAGCATTTTTAATGCCTATTAATAAAAACGGTGCGAGATGTTTTTTATTTATGAATTAAATGAAAATAGCAACATTTTTTACCTTATAATAAAAAAAATGTTGTAAAAATCGTTTTTATTTATCTAATAATTTATCGAATTTCATTGTAAAAATATTAAAATCCGAAGTGTTACTGCGAATTTTATTCAACCCGTTCTAACCTATTCAACTATTTATTTATTTATAAACTAACAAAATATTATTAATACGTAGATAAAGAAATCTAGTTTAAAAATAAACATAAAAATCTAATACTAAATATTAAATTCCACCAAAAAGAGCCAGTGGATGCTAGTCATTTAAATAAAAATGAACACTTAGGGCAGTCTTAGGACTATGGCCGATCAGCAATGAATTCCTAGGTTGTCATAAAAATCACCCCGAAGTACCGTACAATATTTTCTTTCAGGTCAAAGACCCGCTTCATATAAATACTATTAGATGAAGAATGTTACAAGTTGTAAAAGGAAGTGGCCGAAACTTATCGGAGCCCTATTTAGTATTTAAAGCTCACTATCTTGTACCCAAATTTAATACCTTAGTTATTTAAAATGATTAAGAAATCATTTTTTTTTGTTATTTAAAATCAAGAAATCGGTATTGTTACTTAAAAATGATTAGGAATTCATTTTTTTGTTATTAAAAATGATTAAAAAATTGTTTTTTATTTTGTTATTTAAAAACAATTAAGAAATCGTTTTTTATTTGTTATTAAAAATAATTAAGAAATCATTTTATATTTTGTTATTAAAAACGATTAAAAAATCGTTTTTTATTTTGTTATTAAAAATGATTAAGAAATCATTTTTTATTTTGTTATTTAAAAATGTTATTTTAAAAATGATTAAGAAATTGTTTTTTATTTTGTTATTTAAAAATGTTATTTTAAAAACGATTAAAAAGTCATTTTTTATTTTGTTATTAAAAACGATTAAGAATTTTGTTATTAAAAACGATTAAGAAATCATTTTTTTTTTTGTTATTAAACATGTTTGAGAAATCATTTTTTATTTTGTTATTAAAAACGATTAAGAAATCACTTTTTTTGTTATTAAAAACGATTAAGAAATCGTTTTTTATTTTGTTATTTAAAAATTGTATTTTAAAAACGATTAAGAAATAGCTTTTTATTTTGTTATTAAAAACGATTAAGAATTTTGTTATTAAAAACGATTAAGAATCATTTTTTTTTTGTTATTAAAAATGTTTGAGAAATCATTTTTTATTTTGTTATTAAAAACGATTAAGAATTTTGTTATTAAAAACGATTAAGAATTTTGTTATTAAAAACGATTAAGAATTTTGTTATTAAAAACGATTAAGAATTTTGTTATTAAAAACGATTAAGAATTTTGTTATTAAAAACGATTAAGAATTTTGTTATTAAAAACGATTAAGAATTTTGTTATTAAAAACGATTAAGAAATTGTTTTTTATTTTGTTATAAAAACGATTAAGAAATCGTTTTTTATTTTGTTATTAAAAACGATTGAGAATCGTTTTTTATTTTGTTATTAAAAACGATTGAGAATCGTTTTTTATTTTGTTATTAAAAACGATTGAGAATCGTTTTTTATTTTGTTATTAAAAACGATTGAGAATCGTTTTTTATTTTGTTATTAAAAACGATTGAGAATCGTTTTTTATTTTGTTATTAAAAACGATTGAGAATCGTTTTTTATTTTGTTATTAAAAACGATTGAGAATCGTTTTTTATTTTGTTATTAAAAACGATTGAGAATCGTTTTTTATTTTGTTATTAAAAACGATTGAGAATCGTTTTTTATTTTGTTATTAAAAACGATTGAGAATCGTTTTTTATTTTGTTATTAAAAACGATTGAGAATCGTTTTTTATTTTGTTATTAAAAACGATTAAGAAATCGTTTTTTATTTTGTTATTAAAAACGTTTAAGAAATCGTTTTTTATTTTGTTATTAAAAACGATTAAGAAATCGTTTTTTTTTGTTATTAAAAACGATTAAGAATCGTTTTTTATTTTGTTATTAAAAACGATTAAGAAATAGTTTTTCATTTTGTTATTAAAAACGATTAAGAAATCGTTTTTTATTTTGGTTATTAAAAAAGATTAAGAATCATTTTTTTTTGTTATTAAAAATGTTTGAGAAATCATTTTTTATTTTGTTATTAAAAACGATTAAGAAATCATTTTTTATTTTGTTATTAAAAAACGATTAAGAAATCACTTTTTTTTGTTATTAAAAATGATCAAGAAATTGTTTTTTATTTTGTTATTTAAAAATGTTATTTTAAAAACGATTAAGAAATAGTTTTTTATTTTGTTATTAAAAACGATTAAGTAATCATTTTTATTTTGTTATTAAAAACGATTAAGTAATCATTTTTATTTTGTTATTAAAAACGATTAAGAAATCGTTTTTTTTTTATTAAAAACGATTAAGAAATCGTTTTTTTTGTTATTAAAAATCATTTTTTTATTAAAAACGATTAAGATATCATTTTTTTTTGTTACTAAAAATGATTAAGAAATCGTTTTTTTTTGTTATTAAAAATGATTAAGAAATCGTTTTTTTTGTTATTAAAAACGATTAAGAAATCGGTTTTTTTTGTTATTAAAAATGATTAAGAAATCGTTTTTTTTTTTGTTATTAAAAACGATTAAGAAATCATTTTTTTATGTTATTAAAAACGATCAAAAGTCGTTTTATTTTTGTCATTTAAAAACGATCAAGAAATTGTTTTTTTTTTATTAAAAACGATCAATAAATCTTTTTTTATTTGAAATCGTTTTTTATATTTAAAACGATCGGTTTTTTATTCAGTTTGAAAAAAAACTCTGAAACAGCAACATTTCGGTGTTTTATATATGAAATTCAGGTACCCTAAGCGGGTCATGAATTTGTTGACCTGACTTGAATATCGCAGACCGGGTTAAGTCAATTACCCGACCTATCTCTGAATCTTAATTATTTTTAAAAAAAAATGATTTTTTATACGTTTTATAGGTTCCATATGGGAACCTATTGATAATTTTGAATTCAGAGGTATTTTACGCTCTGAATCTTTTTTTATTCATTCTAAAGGGAGTTTATTAACAATTTAAAGTTTCGTAGGTCCATTAACTCTAGATTTATTTAATTTTTTTTTTTAATTTAGTGCAAAAAAAAACATAATAAATTTTAAAAATAAACTTTAAGAAAAATTTGCAATTCTTGCAAATTTTTCTTTTTCTTTTAAGGATAGCCCTGCGGGCATGATTGTTTAAAATAATTTTCAAAATATTGAAAATAATTCATTTCATGTGCAGAAAAATTAGTTTTTGAATAAATTTATTTTTTTGCAAAGGATCAACATACGAGGCTAAAAAATGTAATTTATTTGTGATGGCTCAACTTAATTAATAATATTACTGACACAGGCGAGGTCAGTGACAAAAGTTTCCTAAAGAAAGTGTTCAAAATAATCAAGTAAAAAAATAAAAAAAAATTTCCTTTGTATGTACATGTTCATGTACTGTACATGTTCAATGTTCTGTTCATAGTACATAAAGTACATATACATAAAGATTAAATGGACCGTTTTTTACCAAAAAGGAAATTATTTTTGATTTCATGGCAATTTAGCATGTGGATCATCTACAAAATTAGATTAGATTGATGATAGAATGAAATAGAAATTTCTATGCAAAATACGCCGGGAATGTTCTTTCAAAAATGGAATGATTTACAGATTTATTCCATTTTTACAAAAAACGGCCAACAAATGCTTATTTGTGTGTTAATTTAGGCCGATTCCGCAAATCCGCGCATATGCTGTTGCATTACGGATTTCGGCAAAAAATTTTCCGGTCCTTACTGTGGACTGTGTTATTGTTGACCAAATTAAAAATAAACAATTGACTGAAGGATTCTTATACGCAATTAATATATTATGATAATACTATATACTGTATGTAACAAATAAATAGCAGATATGTACAGTACTGTATTTGTATATTCGAAATTTTTTTCTTTTAAAAAAAAAAAATAAAATAAAAATACTTGAATTTTCAAGGATAAATTCGTTATATCATTTATTGTTTTTATTAAAAATTACTCATAATAGAGGGCATAATTATTGTATATCTAAAATAACGATCATAGATCATATTTAATTTTACTTTCCTATTATTTTATTCTTCTCCCAATAATTTTTTTTTAAGTATATAAACAATTTACTTAATTTCAGATATTATTGTAACACAGGTAACACAATATGTCCATGGGTTTTAACAATTGATATTCCGATAATTCGAATTCAAGAGTTATAAAAGCCAACTTCTTTGTCACTTGGATGTTGGACAACCTCAACTCTCTAGCAATAACAATAAACTGAATAAAGTAAACGACTTTTTACTTCAGATAATAGAAAAGTGGTGAATATTAGTTATTAGACGTATTGGAAAAATGGGATAAAAAAAAAAGGAAAAAAAAATATATAATTTGCTAGGATATATAAATTATATATATTTTTTCTTTTTTGAATGTAAAGAAAATTTGGTGCGAAAAAAGTGTAGTTTTTTTATAGTTATCAAGTTAATTATTTGTAGTTATAACGATTGTTTTTTCATATTTTTTGGACATGAAAAATTAAGCCATATGGCCTAAATAAAATAATTCGTTTGTGTATCAAATTATCATTTACGAAATACAAGATTATAATAGTTTATTGAAAAAAAAAAATTCAAAACAAAGTTGAAATACATATACATAATAAAGATAGACAATATTTAAAGATTACAACTTAAATAACCATATTGAAATATTTTTCTTTTCTCTTATATGTTCAACTTGCCACATATTGTTAAAAATTAGTCTCATCAATAAAGAACTTTATGAAAGAATCGTCAAATTATAATTAAGGTTATCCATGATCCTCTTCTTATCTTGTGTGAGCAAAGTCTTAACACTTCCATACGAACAGCTCACGATCATCGGATGCCCAATATCACCATCAAAATTGCATAAACCCATTGAAAGCTGGTAATTACATGTTAGTGTCACGCTCGCTAATTTGGGATCAATGCTGACTAGTCGCAGTTTACCTTTCTTTTTTCCAAGGCAGAATGCTTTTTGTTCATCCCAGCCGAACCAACATATGCTCTTGAACATTATGCCTTTCGCAATATACGTTAGTGCTTTGGTATCCTCAATGAGGGGTTTTGTCTGCGTTGCGACCGTTCTCGTTAATGTAGAAGAGTCAGGAATGTCTTGTCTAGATATGACCAGCTCTGCAAAGTCTGGTAGTTCGACGAACTCGATAACATAATTTACGTTGTCAATTAATTTTGTCTTGCTCTCATCGAGTCCTGTAACAATCTTTCCGGTTGAAGAAAACGGACTCTTGAGAACTATAGGATATCCAATAAAGCATGGTGACTGACGAAGATAGGCTTTTCCGAGTTTGTATTCACAATACAGTCAAACTTCGATGTACCGATGCTTCCGGTTTTGGGAAAAAGTATCGGTACATTGAAATATCGGTACATATATGTAATTAGTAGATTATAATGCAGGCCAAAATCTAACTCTGGCTCGCACTATGCTTAATTCTGAGTCCAAAATTTTCGAATATATTATGTATAACGTGAATATGATTATAGAAAAAAAATCTAATTCCGGACATAATTAAGAACGATGCCCAGTTACAATTTTTAACTCAGGCCAAACTTATAGTGCCGGCCAGAATTAACACTAGTGTAACCAAAATTATCGGTACATCTTAATATATATACATTACTATAAAGGGACCAGGAGGTAGTATCGGTATATGTTACATCGCGAAATTATATATAATATCGGTATAATGAGATTTTTTTATTAGTGGTGAAACGGGACAACAAAAATTTATCGGTAAAAGCAATTATCGGTATATAGAGTATCGGTACATCGAAGTTTGACTGTATAGTGACAATCTCGACAATCGAGGATCCACACTACTAATTTTACATATACCTTTCGTCACACCACCAACAAAGGCCATTCTTTCATCAAGAACAAAATGTGCAATGCTTCTAGATATCAAGCCCTGGATTAGGTAGGTTAGACTCTTCGGGTCAGAAGAAACGGTTTTTGTTTGCGTACCTATGCATCTCTTGGGTAATGAGGATTTCTTGGGTGGTGGAGACAATGTGGAAGTATTTTCGCCTTCACCTTTTGATATTTTTATTTTTCCTTCACCTTGCTCATCGTCATTCTCGAGTGGATAAGTTCCTTAGGGAACGGAACTCAAATTAGGTTTCGTACAAAAATATTACAATAGCGAGTGTCAAAATATACCCGGTAAAATTGGGTTAATATTGTATTCTTCTAAGACTTCTTTTAAACTGTGTAATGTGAACGAACACTTCGATTTGCCTTTTAATATCTCGGCTATTTCTACTAATCTTCTTGATGGACCAATTTTCAATCCACAACGTTCAAACTCTTCTTTAGTCATGTTAGTGAAATCAAAACCAGTAATCTTTTCTCTACGAAGAATTTCAAAGTCATCGTCATCGAATTTTAAGTTCTGTCTTCGTAAAAAAGTAATAAATGTTTCGGTATCCCAGTCTTCAACTGGAAGAGAATCAATTTCAGTAGACATAAATGAATGAAGAATTTTAGAAAATGAATTTACTTTTTTGTATATGTGTATATATATATATGGAATTTATTCTGTTGCACATTACGGATTTCGGCAAAAAATTTTCCGGTCCTTACTGTGGACTGTGTTATTGTTGACTAAATTAAAAATAAACAACTGTGATAATATTATATAACAAATAAAGCAGATATGTACTGTATTTGTATATTCAAAATTTTTTTCTCTTAAAAAAATAAAATGAAAATACATGAATTTCCAAGGATAAATTCGTTATATCATTCATAAAAATTACTCATAATTGACGCATAATTATTTTATATCTAAAATAACAATACTTTTCCTCCATTATTATTATTTTATTTTTCTCACAATAATCTTTTTAAGTATAAAAACAATTACTTAATTTTAGATATTATTGTAACACAAAAAATTAACAGGTATTCCGATAATTCGAATTCAAAGTTGTTCTCACTTAACAAGAGTCACAAAAGTCAACTTCTTTGTCCTTGAATAAAATGAACTAAAAATACACTAGACGCTACCTTGGATGTTGAGAGTGTATAGATAAATAGATAGATATAGATATGAAAATAAGAACCATGATTAAAAATTAGCTCAACCTATAGATCAACGCCAAATTGGATTATTCACGACAAAGATATAATTTGCTGCAAGAGCGTTAAAGATTTACAAATAGTAAGTTTGAGCAAAAATATATTATGTATTAAATAATGATGATATTTTAGGACATTATATGAAGTGAAGATATTGAATGTAAAAGAAAGGATATGGGATATTTGCTTAATCCTTAATGATATTAGTATCATACCTATAAGAGCGTTAAATTATCTATATAATCACGATATTACATTATGTATCATTATCACAGTCGTTTCAACGAACACGCAACGAGTGAAGGTTTTATATCAATGAATGAATTCTTAGAGAAAAAGTTTAATATTTACAGTGCTCGTTCATCACTTAACATATGTTATGTTTCTCAATCAATTAATGAAGTCAATACATTAAAAACATAGCGAGTGTTTATGAGTAAAAAATAGAGGGAGAAAACCACAATAGTTTAAATAGTTGAAGAAAGTAACAGAAAAGTATTACCAGTTTACGTGATTAACAAAAATACGAGATCGAATAAGTATAATCATACGAAACATTGGGATGATTTGATGCCATACTTGATGAGACTGCAAAAAAAAGAACGACATATAATCAAATTTTGAATTGATGAGTGAATTAATTAAAGAAGGAGAATATATTAGAATATATTTATAAAGAACGTCGAAAGTAATGAAGACAAATTTGAAGTATATACGGACGCTTCATTAGAAATAATACCGGATGTAGGATGGTTAATTCTTGAAGCAAAAATAAGTTCAATTAGCAATATCAGTCTTTTGGAAAGTATCAGTATTATTACGGTATGCGTTACGATGACGAAGCGGTATATACGGTATATACGCGAATAATATGCACGCAGTCTCTTGTATACAGAATTTGATTATAAATGAGGATAAAGTCATTTGGAATGTAAAAAGAATATGTAATTATCCCTACGAAAAAAGAATGTCCGGAAAATGTCTACGAAAATGTCTGGAAATTGTCCTGGTGCTTCAAAAAATTGTCATGAAAATGTCCAGGAAATTGATCTATTTTGCTGTCCGGAATTTTTTGCATGCCCAGTTTTTTTTATACATGAAATTTTCCGGACAAATTCTAGACAAATGAACCCAAAGAATTCCGGACATAAAATATTCCGGACATATTCTGGACAAATAAACCACACAAATTCCGGACATAAAATATTCCGGACATATTCTGGACAAAATAAACCAAACAAATTCCGGACATAAAATATTCCGGACATATTCTGGACAGGATAAACCAAACAAATTCCGAACATTTTAAATTCCAGACAAATTCTGGACAAATAAAACCAACAAATTCCGGACATAATAAAATTCCGGACAAATTCTAGACAATGTTTCTAAGAATATAAAATTTTAAATTTTAAAAAAATGCAAAAAGCACAAAACTGATATTTATAACCACCCCCTGACGTAATAAGTAAAATTGAAGAGCAGCCAAAAATGCTATCTATGATGTTAATTCAAACTTTGGTTAATCGTGTAGGAAGTGGTAAACTCCTGCTGATCATCCGGGATAAAATTGGATTGTTCAGAATTCTGGAAAATTCCGGACAAATTTGAACCCGGACATATTCCAAACATCCGGAAACGCGCACGTTTTGGAACATTTTCCGGATTTACCAAACGTCCGGAAATTGTCTGTTTATTTTTCCGGACAATTTCAGCATGAATTCCAGATGCATTTTTTTCGTAGGGTATAATGGCACATGTTTGGAAATAGCCCAAGGAATTTATAAGGAAAAATCAGATAAGGCTAGAGGTGATGAAAGTTTAGAGCCACAGCGGAGTTTTATACAATGATGTTGTGAACGAATTTGCGAGAAATAATACGAAGTTAGATACAAACGTGAAAATTAAAGAAAAACTATTGGCTGGGATATGCCACTAAGATTGTTAGGAAGAAAGCATTGCTGCTGATAACACATACTTTTGGACAGAACAGATTCATGTTAGACAGCAGAGATTCGATTGGGACTACACATTTTCATTGCTAACAAGAGAATTAATAACGATCTTAACAACAAGAGGGATGTGTGTAAGATGTTTCAAACGATAGGAGATTGGCATCATGTCTGGCAATGCAAGGATAACAATATATCGATTACGAAATGTATCAACGCGGCTTGAACGCTCTGGAAGACATCGAGCATGGAATTAATTACCACGCAACGTTGTTGGAAAGATCTCGATTGGTTAAAAGAAATTACATCTATGACGATATTATGGGGTGATAATCAACAACGCAATATATATGGGTGTTAAATCGAAAGCAGAGATTAGTTTGATTAGGAAGTTCATTTATATTTTCCAAAAAGAAACAAGAGTGATTTGGAATGTTCGATATAAGATTATTAAATGGAAAAAAGTTAAAATGTTACAAAAAATGGAACGTAAAAGAACCAGACGGCAGAATAAACATAGAGCTATAGTATGTACCACATTTACTAGCAAAGATTATATAGCGGCGAAAGAAAACTTCATCCAAATCTGTGTAAATAGAGAGTATGATTTCATATCTGTAACATTCAAGTCCCAAGAGAATAAAGTAGACGACCTTTTGCATCTGATTATTGGGACATATAGTAGAGATTAGTAAATAGTATACCGGGTATTAGGTTATTCAGTTAAAAATAGAAATAGGTTAATGTTATAGCATGGTAGATATATTGTAGTTTAGTTTGTACGTTATTTTATAATCGTTGATTGCATTAAGCGTTCAATAAAAGGAGGAAAAAACATAATAGAAGGTGCAAGTCGATCATTCATGAATTTTTTCACAAGTTTTATTAGTAGCTTGCTATTTTTTACTCTATTTAAACTACAAAAATATAGCGGGTACAATTGTTTCAGCCTTTGATCCTAAATTATTGCCCCAATCTAAATAATAATTTTAAATTTCTACTTATTTCTATTAATTTGTTTCTATTTGTTGTTACTTAGTTAAATATAATTAATAATAATGACTAAATTTCAATAAAACATGAATCAATTTTATAGTTTTTACAAATTTGTTTTTATATGATTAAAATTATCTTCGTTTTCAATAATATTTCAAATTGCTATAAATTTCAATACATTTTTGGAAGCTGTTTTTTAATGAAATACAATCTCTCAAAGTTATGATAGATAGATTAACATGATTAATAATCAGAAAATCATCAACTAATAAATGATTATTTCTCCAATAATTCATTTAAGGAAAAAATTTCATTCACATCCTGCTTATAAAAGTAATGAAACAGTGATACAAGATCTCATAGATGATATCACTATAATGCGATGTACTGTATCCATATTTTTTTCATAAGGTAAAACTTAAGTTTTTGATCATACTGAGTTTTTGTAACAGAGTAAGAAGTTCTCTACATTCTTATTCAAAATATCCAAAAAAATTGTGGCGGTAATACTCGTTTCTAAATCTTTCATCATTAAAATCCGAACCTAAAAAAAAAAAGTCGAATAATTTTTAACCAAAAAATAATATATAACATTATACCTTGATAGTAAGCAAAGAAATAATCTAAAATGGATGCTCAAACTCAAGATAATAATGATTAAGCATTTGAATTGCTAAAGCCTTATAAAGAAGATGAAATATAACAACAGTCAATTTAATCATTTTTACAAAGCAATCAGCTAAAGAAGCTGATTTGCTCTAATAATGTTAATGATTCCTTAATGAAAATCAAAATTGAATGAATATTATGATAATTTATAAAAATTCTTCATCTTGAATTAAGAGTTCGTTTGAATTTACAACTTTCTTTCATGATCGAAAACTGAACACATACGTAAAATTGAGTCTACTGTCATGTATAATGAACCCATTTAGTCTTACGCCATGTTTGCAATCTTTCAATGCTAATTTTCATATCTTTTAAACCTTGAGCTAAAATTATTGCAAAACCTTGATGTAAGTTATTAATATAAAAGATTTAATATGATTACGATACAGGATTTTATGAATTCTACCAAACCAGCTGCTTGATAATAGCTGTGAAATTTGCCCAAATCAATTTCTCTACAATATCTGAAATTTTTGAAGCAATGTGATTCTATGGAGCAGCTGACACAATGCAACTAAATATTCTACCGGACGTCCAACCATTCAATTCTAATTATAAAAAAATTCAATCAATTAATGTAATTTAAAATTAATTTTCCTTAAACGATCTGATATCTCCAATTCAGATTAACCTTTTTATTTACATGTAATTTCTTCATTTAAATCCTAACAGACAAAGTGGTTCAAGTTAGAGGGTATACTGGACTTGAACTTTTAAATAAATTTAAAACAAGTGAATTTTCAACAACCTCCCTGTCATCAATTATGGAGCAATCAGCTACTTATTTCAGGAGAAAGTGGGTTATATTGTTTACAATTTTTGTTTGTTTAAACTGAGACTTTGGAATTTTTAATTTTATCAAGAATGCATCTTTCGGGTATAATTTACCAGCATGTTTATTACACCAATACTCGCTCACCTCATTATGACTGAGCTTTTAAAGTCATTGGACTTCTCTTGACCAATTCTTTTTTACAATGATAATATGTAGCTTCATAATAACCTGAATTTAATTCTTTTTGAAATAAATATTGCCATACTTCGCCAAATTTTGGACCTCCTTTATTAGTTTCTTTCGTAAAAAGAAAGTTTTATCGCGCTTTTGTACTAACTGTTTCTGGCACGACTGACATGTAGAAAAAAAAATGAAGTTGTTATAATTTATTATAAAAAATGAGATCAACTATTGTAGTTTTTAACTGATACAATTTATTGACAAATACAATATGTGGCTGACGTTAACATTGTAAATGACGCATCATACAAGACGCAATGTTATAGATACACAAAATACCAAATTTGGCATATTTTATAAAGGGATTTTTCCTTTTTCAAATTATAACTGATTTGTTTTGTCTTTAAGAACAAAAAAAAAATGTCAAAACTTAATAAAGATATCCTTTTCTTGATATTTGAAGAATTGCAGGAAGATTCAAAGTCCTTATTTTCATGTCTAATGGTCAATAAATTTTGGTGTGAAATTACGATTCCAATTTGATGGAGGAATCCTTGGTGCTATGATAATGTTAATTAAAATAGTAAAAGCCCTTTATTTATCATTTTTTCTTACTATTTATTTGATGATATCAAAGAATTCATAACAGAACAAGGAATTCAACTAATTCCAATTATACACAAATCACTCTTATTTGATTATTTATCTTTCTGTAAAAGTATCAATGTCAACACTATTAGAAGTATAATTTCTATTGGATCAACTTTAGTTTATAATCAATTTTCTATGCAAGAAGAATTTTACTTTCTTTATGAAAAAATGTCCGGGTTGAAGTATTTTGATATGAGATCAATTAAACATCAAATATTTTACTTTCCAGGTACTAAGGCTTGTCTTGAATCACTATGTGAATTAAATTGTGACACATCTCATATTTTTATGAATTATCACAATCAACTTATACAGAGACTCATCATTGATGGTGGATCATTATGAAGATATTTTTCTTGCATTAGAGAAAAAAGCAGATGGTCTTAATTATTTAAAAATATCTAATTTATATGTACGTGGTGTTGAAAAAAGAATATTTCAAAAGGTACAGTACTATCAAAATTTTATAAATTAAAAACATTAATATCTGATGGTTACATTTCTCTTATTAAAGAATTAGAACAATTGAAAAAGCAAGCTTATTATCATAATCTTGAAATCCTTAATTTAGAGCGGAGTGATTTAAATACATTCTCTAGTATAATTGAAAATAGTGGAGAATGTCTTAAGAAAATTTTATTTAGACCCCATGACATTATTAAATGTCATTTTTATGGAGATTCTCTTATTTTTATTCGTAAGGTTTATGAAAATTGCCCTTATATTGAATATTTATCAATTCTGTTTTCTCCATCAATAGAGCATTTCATTGAGCTTGAAAACTTACTAAAATTTTGTAAAATTTTAAAATCATTATTATTAAATATAGGTGTACTGGTATCTTACGAAAGAATTTTGGAATCTGGGACAGAATTATTGAAAATACTAATTAGGTCAGCACCAACCAGGTTAATAGAAATTAGGATCTTTAATATATTTAAATTCTCTTTAAAAATCTTGGAGATAGACCTGCACTTTCCATACTTACTATTGATTCTACTTATATGGAGGAGGACTATATAAAACTGATCAATAAGTTAATAAATTTGCTTGATCCACATGTTTTTTAATTGCAATTATAGTTACGTTTTATTGGGAGTGAGGGATAAAAAATTTTAATTTCGTTCGATTTTTAAATGTTGTATGTTTAAGTAACGAGTATGAATGGATGTGCAGTTTTATTTCGATCATGTCTGGATATGGCATTTAAAATATACTTTATAAATTTTCATAATACTCATGATAACTATTTCTATAGAAAAAATTTTAGCAAATGTTGTAGTACTTACTATACACTTAATGTAAGCCTATTCACACATCCACTTTTTTCATTTCTTTCGCTCCGTACGCATAAGTAAAATGTTTATAATAATTATCCAGAAAAGAACAATGGATTTCTCTTATAAGGTCGCCAGATATTGTTAATAGAATTAGGATTTCACTTAGATATCCCATTTGATTTTATAACACAACACAATAATTTCTCCAAAACCAGTCTTCATCTACGTTTCAAAACCCGATTTACAATGGCAAATAATCATAATCTCCAGAAATTAAAAGAAGTATGCCAGAGTTCTTACCCCCAAAGGGTATCTAACATAGTAGCCACAAGTTCCACGTCTACTTTCTTTTCTTCATTTTTAGAATTTCTGTCATAAACAATCACCTCAAAGCCTTTGCATCATCTTCATATGATGCATCCGTCCATGTAGTAATTTTTGTAAGTTTTAAAAAAAGTCGACCGTCTTTCAATAATAAAATTTTTTTAGCTTTTTATGTAAGTTGTTGAGTCAAACTTTCATTGCATCAAACAAATTAAAATATTTTTTTTCATCCATTTGACAATAACCATTTCTTCTGTTCGCTAAATAAATTGTGACTAACTAGTGAACACCACGGTTTAATATATGTTTTGGATTTATTCAGTTCGACCATTTTAAATTAAATTAATTTTTTTTTTACACGATATTTTACTTTTAACTTATGTATTTTGACTATTCGGGTGAAATAGCAATAAACAAATGATGATTTTCCACTTTTTCATATTTTTTACAAATCTGTAATCAAATGAAAAAATTGCTAAATACTTAATTAAATTTATTGACATCGCAAAAAAAAACAAAAAAAATTTTAAAGTGAAGGACTTTTTATTCTATTAATATTTAAATTTATGAGATCTTGATTGTTAAATTACATTATTGTTTTTGATAATTTAATAATAAGTTATTTTTCTAAATTTCTTAATTTTTTTAAATAATTTTTTTATAAATTTTTTTTTTTTAACAAACGATATTTCTCTAAATTTCTAAGATTATTCCTCCAAATTTCTAAGATTATTTTTCTAAATTTCTTACTTTTTTAAATTTTTTTTTTTTTTTAAAAAAATGATTATTTCTCTAAATTTCTAAATTTCTTATTTTTTGAATAGTATTTTCAATGTAATAAATATTCGCCCATAAATTTAACTTAATACCAATCTAATAAAAATTTCAAAAGAACCTATTTCAAATTTATGATTTTTTCATTTTCCCAACTCCATTTAACGGTCATTTTTCCATTGACTGATGTAATATTAATAACATAGTTTGATTTTTCATTTAAAATCATCCTTTTTTTCAAAGTTTCTTTTCCTTTATTCACAAGGAGAATAAATGTGTATAATTTTAAATCTTTCTTGTTCTCCGGTGCAGTATGGTGATCCTGAGTAATTTATTCTTGAGTCATGAGTTATTGCTGTAGCTTTTCACAGATGAAATTCAAGGAATATTATAAATATTATTTCTTAATATATATGAATTTGTCTATTTTCCATAGTTAATAGAAAATAAAATATTTGATTTTGTTGAGTTTGAAAATTTCTTGAAATTATTTATGACTGGAGATTAAGTTCCAAAATTTGTCGAATTGCATTGGAGAAAATGTATTCAATATACATTATTTAGTCTTTTTAGTAAATGTCTAAAATCTAAATAAAAAAGTAGTAATTAAAAAAAAAATGGTTTAAACAATAAAAAATAACAAAAAAAAATTTGTACATACTTTGATTATTGGTAAATATGACAAATAACGTGACCGTTAAATCATTATCAGTTATGAAATCTTTCAATCCACCGCATGTTGACAAATCGACCCAAATATTGATAATAATTTGCATAAAAAGTAAAATATAAAGTACCAAATAAAGTTATTAAGGTAAGAATGGTACAAAGGAATGATAAGGAAATGATAAAAATAGTAGTTCAGAGCCGAATTGGTTAAAACCGCATGGGATAAACTATCATTTAAAGATTAATGATTAAACTATTGGGATATTAATAAAGGGTAAGGAATTAATAATTTAGATATGGGTATATAAAAAAATTAATACAAAAAAAAAAAAAAATTAAATTTTATGAAATGTGAAAAAGAGAGTAGAAAAAAATTTTATTATAAGAAAAGAAGGTGGAAAATTAATAAGAAAATAAAAATAATCAATGAAGAAATGTACCAAATAAAGTTATTAAGGTAAGAATGGTACAAAGGAGCAATAAAGAAATAGTAAAAAAAGTAGTTCAGAGCCAAATTGGTTAAAACCGCATGGGATAAACTATCATTTAAAGATTAATGATTAAACTATTGGGATATTAATTAAGGATAAGGAATTAATAATTTAGACAAGGGTATATAAAAAATTAATACAGAAAAAAAAAATTAAGTTTATGAAATGTGAAAAAAGAGTAGAAAAAAAATTTAATTATAGAAAAGAAGGGGGAAAAGCAATAAGAAAATAAAAATAATCAATAAAATGTACCAAATAAAGTTATTAAGGTAAGAGTGGTACAAAGGAACAATAAGGAAATAATAAAAAAGTAGTTCAGAGCCAAATTGGTAAAAACCGCATGGGATGAACTGTCATTTAAAGATTAATGACTGAACTATTGGGGTACAAAAAAAGGATAGGGATTTGAGATATAAACCATGAATATTAAGTTAATATATATAAAGAAGTAATATAATCTATTATAAATATGTAGTGTTAATTCAAAAGAAGTAAGTAAAAAAATAGGAAGAAATTTAAGCAAAATAATAGGAACAAGTTTTAAAAAAATTTTGAATGAAATTTCGATTAAATGAGAAAAGTAATAAAATAGAATAAAAAGAAAAATAAAAGAGAAGAGAGAAATTAAAAGAGAATATAAAATTTGAGAATCATTATTTGAATAAGAAAAACACTTGTTAAGAGGAACTTCAGTCAATGGTGAACGTACAAAATTGGGGCAAAGATCAAAAGACATTTTAAAAGAAATTAATATTTGTGAAAGAAATGTGAAAGAATTAATATTTGTGAAAGAAATTTTAAAGAAAAAATAAAAGAAAAGTACATATATTTATAGAATTTTGGAATTAGATAATTACATTATATTTTACAATAATTATTATTACATATATTTACTTTGTATGAGTCATTTATATTTTTGTTAGTAAAAATCAGTCAAATAATAAATTATTACACAAATATTTGCTTTGTATGAGTCATCTATATTTTTGTTATTAAAATCAGTCAAATAATAAATTTGCAATTTACTCAGCTTGTAATTTTAAAATAAGGCAATTACATTACATAAATATTTACTTTGTATGAGTCATCTATATTTTTGTTAGTAAAAATCAGTCAGATAAAAATTTACATATTGACTCAGCTTGTAACTTGAAATCAGGTAATTTCATTACACGAATATTTACTTTATATGAGTCATTTATATTCTAAATCAGTAAATAATAAAATTTGCATATTGACTAAGTTTATAAATGATGATAAACTTTTTTGAAATAACAGAGATAATCTTTGATGATAATATTTACTGCAGCCTATCAGGTTTGATACAAAATTGATACAAAATTGATATGCTGATTTTCAATCAAAGCCAATAGGAAATTCATAAAAAATCTGCCTTAATAATTATAATAATTATGTAGTTATGATAATAATCACATAATTTAGTTTGATTTTCATATTTTTGTATTGAACACAAATTCAACACAAATTCAACACAAACAACAAAATTTGGCCAGAATTAACAAATTTTTACCAAAATTATCAATACAATCTGAACACATTATGAATTAAGTTAAAAAGATCTACCGATCAATTAATTCTTAACTAAAGGTGAATTAAAGGTGAATTAAATGTGAATTAATATATAATTATGCAAAAATGTAACACAAATTTTATTGTCATTGTTTACGAAAATTTTTTACTCATATTTCCATTGTTTGGAATAATTACATTAGAACTACAGATAAAAAGTAACACAAGTAACACAATTACATAGGGCCAAAATATTACATTATCTGTTATATTAAAGTTAAAGGAATAAAGATATTTTATGTAATGATGTACTTTGTTATTGATTATTTATAATTTTGTATTTGTAACGCACTACTATTTCTAAAAAAAAAAAAAAAAAAATAAGAATTGTTCAAAATGGAGCAAAATAGAAGATCAAAGTTAAATTAGAAAAGGTAAAAAAAAAGTCTCATAACCGACCCAACTTTCTGATAAAATCCTCCAGTCTATCCCTTCATGAAGGAACTAATATAATTATATAAGTGAAACTGCGCTATATTAGTGAATGAAAGGAAAATTATAAAATAAAATAACTATTAACGTGAAAAGAAAATCTATAAAATGGTAATGAAGTGATAAACAGGTTAAAATTAGATGTATTTCAAAGACTAGATTAACGAAGGATTTTTGTACAGCAAAAAAACCTCAAATTGAGACTCTTAATTGATTATCGTGATATGGGAGTTGTGAGTCACGTCTACATTGTTTAAATGTATGTCTAGTGATGCCATGTCATGTTTTCTATTCTTTGTAATGTTCGTTACGCTTTTTCCACACAGTCAAAAGGATTTCGGTCATAAATTTTAAAAATATTATATGATATTATCGAAAAAGGTTTGAGTGGTTTGTGTAAGAAAGTTGTTAGTCTTTGTGTAGGATGACTTTTTAACATTTTTCTAATATTATAGAGAGATGATAGTCTCATTTTTCTATGTGACTGTTACTGGAAGTGTTATCGCTAGAGGATTGATTGTGATTGAATGTACATGTGAACGTCCTAAGGTAGCGAGATGATTTGAAGGGATCGTTCAAGCGAGCTTTAACTTGATTGAGTGTTTTTATTTGTGAATAATAATTAAACGTACCATGTCCTATAAGTATAATTTATTAACTTTAGGAAAATGTCTAGGAGATATGTAATGATGAAAAGTCTATTAAATGTATATATAGTGCTAGGCAAATCCATGTTAAATTTTGGATCGTTCAGGACAAATGAGTAAACATGTAACCAAGGCCATCATGGTTTAAGCTTTAGTAGCAAATGCAAAGACTGTTGTGATCAATAAGAATTCGATATTATCATCTCCGAGTTGGCTAAAAACTACCGAATCCCATAGTTTTTGTCGGTGTTTGTCCATTTTCAAGAATCCATCTGTATAAAAATTTGAATGAGTTTATTTTGAATTCTGCGAGGCCTATCAGTGTTTTTAATATCTTGGGTAGTCTTCTCTATAAATGTAGGTAAGTTAGAAGGTCAGCTATAAGTACAGGTATTTGTGAGATGGAGCTGTGTGTTATATTACGTGTCGTCTTATAGAATCTGATTTGACATGAACTATCATGAGATGAGTAAGTGATAACCAAATGATACATTCAGTTTGGTTGGAGAGAACCAACTACACTACAATCTTTACAATGTATTATAGGTAAGTGTGGTTGAAGATCCAATGTTCAATATAATCTGGGAGAATAATGTGATATTAATGATTTTTAAAGAGATTGATTGATGGCGACATTTGAAAATTTTGAAGGGAGTGTCCAGTAGTGGTAAACCCACATATCATAAGCTTTCGAGAGGTCTTGTAGTAGGATATAAAATTTGCTGCCCTGTTGGTTACATGTAGTAATAACTATTTGGAGTTTTGTAATTATTTTCCATCCCTGGATGCAAGCGAGGTTATTGTATTGCAAGATGTTGTTGATGGAAAAGAATTTATTTGATCATGTGTTAATAATTTTGGTGAAAATTTTCGTAGGTGCCTAGGGGAATGATGGAAAGAGCTTTATTCAAGTCGCAATTCTACGCCTGAGGTTAAAATATTATTAAAAGAACTATTAGATTATGATATTTAGGATGGAAATGTTTCCAAATTTCTTACGAAATTCCGTTAGAACCAGGAGCTTTGTTTCTCTTAATTCTTCGATCATAGTATATTTTAGACAAGCTCATACCGTTAGCAAAACATCTAGATAATTAAAGTTTTTTAAGTTTAATTAGATTGTCTTTGATTGTATCTACAGTATATTTGATAAATTAATGGTTATTGTTCAATTATATGAAATATTATAATATCATAAGAACGAAGTTTTTCAACCATCTTGATATTCTAAAGTTGTTATAATTAAAATGTTGAGTGAAGTGTAATTTTCATCGTCCAGTTTTAATTTTTGATATTTTAAGTGATTATTATCGTTTCTAAATATTTTCTGGTGTTATCAAGACGTTGGATGGTGATAGGACAAGTAGAAGTAGGATCGAGGTTAACTTTTTAAGTTTGAGATGTATTTTTGCATTTTGAATAATATTCGTTAAGAAATCTTGTATCCTTATAGTGATGTTGTTAGGATTGAAGAATCTATTATATTCTATGATGGTACTGGTCACATTATTGATGAATTTGGGCTAGAGGTTGTCGTCTATACGGCGTTACTAACTGTTTCTTGTTTTGGTGTCGTTATTTTTTGGATGAAGATTTTATGTCTGTGTCTATCGCTGCAAGGACAATTTTATGATCCGAATATATGGAGTGTTAATAGTTGATGTTTTAGTAAATGAATTAGTCAGATTATTGGATATAAAGATAAGATCTATTCTTGTGGAAGTATTATTGTTAGACTATGTTGACGAGGGAATGTTAAACTGAAAAAGTTTTGTGTTTATCAATCACGATGTGTGATTTTTAATTATGTTATCAAATTTTGTAATGTAGTTGGACAACCTCAACGCTCTAATAATAACAATAAGTGACGACTTTTTACTTCGGATAATAGAAAGAGTGGAGGATATTATTTATTAGTCGTATTGAAAAAATGGGATAAAAAAAAAAAATTATTTACTAGAATATAATTATATTTTTTTCTTTTTTTAAATGTAAAGAAAATTTGGTGCAAAAAAAGTGTAATTTTTTTATAATTATCAAGGTAATTATTTGTGGTCATAACGATTGATTTTTCACATTTTTGGACATGTATTTCGTAATTTGATACATAAACGAATGTCAGGCTTAATTTTTCAAGATTATAATAATTTATTGAAAAAAAAACTCAAAACAAAATTAAAATACATATATATAATAAAAATAGACAATATTTAAAGATTACAATTTAAATAGTTATATTGAAATATTTTTCTTTCATATGTTCAACTTGCCACATTTTGTTAAAATAGTTTCATCAAAAAAGGTCTTTTACGAAAGAAACGTCAAATTATAATTATGGTTATCCATGATCATCATCTTATCTTGTGTAAGCACAGTCTTAACACTTCCATATGAACAATTCACGATCATTGGATATCCAATGTCACCTTGAAAGTTGAATAAAGATTTTGAAAGCTGGTAATTGCACGTTAATGTCATGTTCGTTAGTCTGGGATCAGCGCTGACTAGTCGCAGAATGCCCTTACTTTTTCCAAAGCGGAATGCTTCTTGTTCATCCCAGGTAAACCAACATATGCTTTTGAACATAATACCTTTCGCAATATACGTTAATGCTTTGGTATCCTCAACGTAGGGCTTTGTCTGCGTCGCGATTGCTCTACTAAACGTAGAAGAGCTAGAAGTGCTACGACTAGACATAATGAGCTCTGCAGAGTCAGGTAGTTCAACGAATTCAATAACGTAATTTATGTTGTCGACAAACGTTGTCTTGCTCCGATCGAGTGCCGTAATAATCTTTCCAAGCGAAGAAAATGGACTCATGAGAGCTATAGGATATCCAATAAAGTTTTGTGGCTGATAAATATAGGTTTTTCCGAGTTTGTACTCGCAATACAGCGACACACTTGATAATCGAGGATCCACGCTACTAATTTTGCATATACCTTCCGTCGTACCACTAATGAAGGCTAGTCTTTCATCAATAGGAAAAAATGCAATACTTCTAGATATTAAGCCCTGGATGAGATATGTTAGACTCTTTGGGTCAGAAGAAATGTTTGTTGTTTGTGTACCTATGCATTTAATGGGAAATGAGAATTTCTTGGGTAATGGGGATACTGTGGAAGTATTATCGTTTGTATTTTCTTGTTCACTTTTGGATATTTTTATTTTCTTTTCATTTTGTTCATCATCACCCTTAAGTGGATAAGTTTCTTAGGGAACGGAACTCAATTAGATTTTAATTTGTATAAGAATACTAGAATAGTTTAAAATACCTGATAAAATTGTGTTAATGTTGTATTCTTCTAAGACTTTTTTCAAACTGCGGAATGTGAGCGAACACTTCGACTTGCTTCTGAATATCTCGGCTACTTCCACCAATCTTCTTGATGGACCAATTTTTAATCCACAACGTTCAAATTCTTCTTTAGTCATGTTAGTGAATTCAAAACCAGTGATCTTTTCTCTGCGAAGAATTTCAAAGTCATCGTCGTCGAGTTTTAAGTTTTGTCTTCGTAAAAAAGCAATTAGGGTTTCGGTATCCCAGTTTTCAACTGGAAGAGAATCAATTTCAGTAGACATGAATGAGAATTTTGCTTGGAAGTCATGAGAAAATTTGCGGATTTGTGAGAATTTATCCTGTCGCACAGGTTGCGTATTTCGGCAAAAAATTTTCCGGTCAAGCCAATCACTTTATTGCGAATTTGTTATATCGTTTACTAATTAAATTCACAATAAATCTTTATATTATATAAAATAAAATAAATGACCGGATAAAAGAAAATAATACGGTAAACACTGTATACAATAGTATATGCACAAAAACTTTTATAAATAAAAAAAGAGTCGTTATGTTTTGAAAAATTTATTACTATATAAATAATTATAATACATCCACATTATGTTATTTTTTCAATTTTAGTGCGATCCCTGATTTTATTTTCTAAAAAAAGTCACTACCGCGTGATCATAGTAAATTAATATGGGGACTTAGTTTTTGTAAAATGCGCAAAACATTAAATATATATTCGTCATATTGATATCATTATTTGTCACGCATATCCGTCAAGTTAAGTCATATGTGTGGCGCAGCAAAAATTATAAAAAAAAGAAAAAAGAAAAATACCCATAATTCATATTGATATAAGTTTTTAATTTTAGTAACTAGGCGTAATGTTGGCTCCTTTGCAAGTTTACTTAGAGCGACAAAGTCGGTTTTGAACATTATATTTGGCCTATTTGACAAAACCTCTTACTCTTGTTGAAAATGATCGACAAAGAGATATTTAAAGCATCGCGCCATACATGTGGCTTAACCTGACACAACAATGGTGCCACACTTAATTCCATTACATCATACTCACGTAGTAATAAATCCAATACTCTTTTTCAATTTTTGGAATTAAAAGAAATTTCCTAATTAGACCATATTTAATTTGGGCCAAAATTAATAATAATTCCGGCCATGTTTTCTGTTGTTAAATTGCCCCCCAAAAAATCTTGACCTTGTTATGTTAAACAGATAATTGGCTTGGTGCGGCCTAACTTTTTATTTTTTGAGATTTAGCATAAAAAAGAATCAAAGGAAATCTCTCAAACTTCATAGCTTGAAGACCAATTTTAGTTTACTGTAAAAAGTTTCTGAAATCACAGGAAATTACAAGAGAATCAACATAATAGAAAAGTTTTTATTAGAACGGTTTGTGAAAAAATGGAGGAAATCGGAAAAATCAAACTGATTTATATATTGTTACATACAGTACAAGCTAAAGTTGAAACTATGAAGTTTGAGAGATTTCTTTTGATTTCTTTTTTATGTTAAATCTTCCTTAAAAAGTTTATAAAAATAAATAAAAATCTTTTGTTTTTTAAAAGTTTGAATTTTATAAAGTTTAGAGATTTATTAACTAACAACTTATTATGTCTTTTTATAGGTTTTCAATAATATTTAATAGTTAACAGTAACAGTATATAAACAAACATATTATTAGCTTAAAACTAGGAAACGGTAACCGTTGATGCGCCCGAAGCGCGTGTGGACAGACAACATATACTGTACATGGTTTGCAGTAGAATGAAAGTGTTCTGCGCTTACGCTTCGGACAATAACTTTAAAGCAGTTTGATTGATTGATTTTACTTGTAAAAATTTGTAAAAATGTATCTAATATTTTACATTTTTGATTTTATTTTGTTCTTTTTATTGTAAAATATTTTTATTCACTCTTGACGCGTAAATACAAATAACAATAACATATAATCTTATTTACCCGACTAAAACGCACCCCATCAAGGTGATCATCAAAGGTTATAACCTCATTATTTGTGTCACAGGTGCATAGGTTATAACCTTTAATGGGCGGCCCATGGGCAGCATTATAAATCACGTGATATAGTTTGAAATTAACGTTAATTTCAGCATACTATAGCAAGTGCTAATTCAGCTGCCAATATAACATGCATTAGGTATAACGCATGTTTCCCAAAAAAAACATGCGCCAGATTATAACGCATGTTTCCCAATAAAACATGCGCCAGATTATAACGCATATTTCTCAAAAAAACACGCGCCAGGTTATAACGTATGTTTCCCAAAAACATACACCAGTTATTGCTATTTCCCAATAAAACATGCACCAAATTATAAATGCATGTTTCCCAAAAACATACACCAGTTATTGCTATTTCCCAATAAAACATGCACCAAATTATAAATGCATGTTTCCCAAAAACATACACCAGTTATTGCTATTTCCCAATAAAACATGCACCAAATTATAAATGCATGTTTCCCAAAAAATATGTGCCAGATTATAATGCATATTTCTCAAAAAAAGGTGCATTACATGTTTCCCAAAAAATGTGCCAGATTATAATGCATATTTCTCAAAAAAAGGTGCATTACATGTTTCCCAAAGAAATATGCGTCAGATTCAATTACTCATATTTTTCAAAAAAATATGCATCACTCTTCAATGCAATATATGTTTCCCCAAAAAATATGTTTCAGAATATAATAACACTTCTTAAAAAAACATATCAGATTATAATGCATATTTCTTAAATATATGTCAGATTATAATGCATATTCATTAAAGAAATATGTATCAGATTATAACGCATATTCCTCAAAGAAATATGTATCAGATTATACAGATATATAGGAATACTTCTGCTTGATTTTATTACAAGACTTTATAACTATCTTATTATAATTGCTTTTATTGTATATTAAAGCATAAATGTGAGCTAAGAAGGATTTCGTTAAATTTATAAATTAAATGATTATTTTTATTGATTTTAATAATTTTCAAATTTAAAATACAAAACTCTACTTAAATCCCTTAATAAAGGGAACAATCTATCATAGTTATAAAATTTTAGTTACATTAAATATCTACTATAACTGTACCTAATATTATATGAATATACCGATAGATTAACTCTAATAATCTGATTGCTTATATTATACTAAATTTTACATATACTTTAATACTATAATGCTTATAACATATTACATATTACATTAAAAATTTGATTGTTATATAGGCATATTTAATAATAACCTGATATAGAATTTCATATTTCAGTTATTAAGCATAACACATGTATAATAACAATATTTTATCATGTTTAAATAATATTCCTAACTCAAAAAAAAATATATTTTTTCAGAAAGATTATTTACAATAAAAAGAACAGATAATTAGTGGTACTTTTATTTTAAAGAAAAAAATAATAAATGAATAAGTAAATTAAAAGAAATATCAAACTTTAAATGCATGTACTGATAAACAATTGAATAATTGAATAGTGAATTTCAATTTTTTTTAATGTATTTAATTTATTTAATTTTTATATTTACAATAAATTTATGCTAAATTTACGCTAAATTTTAAATTTTTAAACTAAATAAAATAATTAATTACAAATAAATTCAAAAAAATATGATTATATATTACATAATAATTCTTTTTTAATAAATTTAAAGTCCCATTAAATTGTTTTTATATTAAATATATTTATTTTCATTTTGATATAATAAAATTCAAAAAAATTTAAAATCAGAAGGAAATTTAATAATGAAGATCTGAAGTAATTTTAAGATCTAAATTTGTACTGGATTGCATATCAGATATCAAATATCTAATACATAATACTCGCAATAGTATATTGCATGTTAAATTAATATCTAATATGAATTAATTAATGTAACATATTTTATTTAAAATAACACGTTTTTATTAAAAAAAATAATAATAAACAAACACATAAGTTTCTTTGTTCATAAAAAAAAAAATAAACAAACAAGTTTCTTTGTTTATAAAAAAAAATAAACACCTTTTTTTTTAAAAAAAATAAACACCAGTTAAAAAATCTAAACAAATAAATGAATAGGAGTATTCTTATTTTATCTAGAAAATAACAAAAAAAAAAAAAAATATCAATAAACATTAGAATAAATAAATAAAATAAACAAGCCTTTTATTTATTCACGAATAAAAAAAATAAATAAGCACTCCCCTTTTGCTAATAATGAATGAACATTCTTATTAAAATAACTAACAAGCAAACTAAGCTTTTTTTATTAAGAAATTAACTATTCTCATTAAAAAAAATTAAAAAATCTAACAATAAACCAAAAAAATTAATATTACATAAATAATTTATGGGTTTAACCTAAAAGATGAAATAAAAAATTAACAGTCTAATAATATAATAACACCATTAAATAAATAAATAAATTAAAATAAAATAATAAAAAAGGAAATTTTTTAATAAAAAGAAGATTTAAATTATCACAATATCAAATGAAATCTTTTTTCTTATAATGAATACAAAAGTTATTTTTAACATAATGTATTTACAAAAAGTAATAGAGTCTGGTTATTAAGTAATAGATTTGAACTTTCAAATATCTTACTATATATTAGTTTGAGTTATGATAATGAAATAAACTTAATTAAAAAAAAAGAAAATATTAAATTAAAAAATTGAAGAATTGGATTTAAAGGTACTTCATTTCGAAGAAAAATTAGAAGAATAATGAAGTAACATTACCTAAAAAAAATCTGCTAGTCAAGTTAAAATAAAAGAAGAAAATTTCTTTAGAAAACATGCGGTGAAAGGTAATGCATATTTCTTTAAGAAATATGCATTATAATCTAACACATTTAAATATGCATTATATTCTGATACATATTTCTTTGGGAAACATGGATTACTTTGGGAAACATGTATCATAATATAGCGCATATTTTGGAGATACATGCATTATAAACTGGCGCATGTTTTTTATGAAACATGCGTTATAATCTGGCGCATGTTTTTTTGAGAAACATGCGTTATAATCTGGCGCATGTTTTTTTGAGAAACATGCGCTATAATCTGGCGCATGTTTTTTTGAGAAACATGCGTTATAATCTGGCGCATGTTTTTTTGAGAAACATGCGCTATAATCTGGCGCATGTTTTTTTGAGAAACATGCGCTATAATCTGGCGCATGTTTTTTTGAGAAACATGCGCTATAATCTGGCGCATGTTTTTTTTGGGAAACATGCATTATACCTAGTGCATGTTATATCGGC
Organism: Rhizophagus clarus; assembly: GCA_015698045.1. Lineage (NCBI taxonomy): Eukaryota > Fungi > Glomeromycota > Glomeromycetes > Glomerales > Glomeraceae > Rhizophagus > Rhizophagus clarus. The sequence goes on along the minus strand of BLAL01000018.1, from coordinate 518,391 downwards.
AGCTGAATTAGCACTTGCGATAGTGTGCTGAAATTAACGTTAATTTCAAACTATATCACGTGATTTATAATGGGCTGCCCATTAAAGGTTATAACCTATGCACCTGTGACACAAATAATGAGGTTATAACCTTTGATGATCACCTTGATGGGGTGCTAAAACGGCACCTGTACAAAAATCCCGACAAGTACGAAATCCCGACAACTGGCCCGCATTATGCAGCGTTAATGTCTCGGGATTTTGTTACCATACCTGACTAAATCAATGTATGTTGATCATCACATGAAAACTGAAAATCGATTTTCCCGAATATGAAGATATCATACTAATTAAAATCAGTATGAAATTTATTGTTGATCGATCTTATATTAAATAAATCCTTACTTTTTTTTTCTTCTTATTATTTTTTTTTTCCCCAAGAACATTCCAAGTAATTGCTTCTTTAATGTAACAGCTCGTTTTTTTTCTAAAACAATTAAATTCTCATTACAAAATTAATAAAATATCACTAAAAAAAATAATACTCTTTGGAACAGCTCTTTAAAGAAAAAAGTTTTTCTTAAGGTTTTTTCTAAAAAAGAGAGTTGTTACATGTTATAATATGTTATTTTAAGTCTTTAATTTTTTTTTTTGAATGTTAAAAGTTATCGAATAGATTTTCTGCAGTTATCAGTTAAAAATAAATAAATCTGCGTTATAAAGATCTACACAGTTTTGATTAGTATATCTGACACCAGGTGTCGCAATTAATTGAAAACGACGATAAATACCATACCTAAAACTTTGTAAATATGTAGTTTACTGTAAAAAGTATCTGAAATCACAGGAAATTACAAAGAATCTACATAATAGAAAAGTTTTATTTGCGAAAAATGAAGAAATCGAAACTGATTTACATATATCACACGACCAGGGGGTTCGCACTCATTCTTTACAGAACAAAAGTTTTACGACCAATCAATATCGTCCCTCATATTCTCCTTTCATGAAAATGTGAATAGATTTTAATAAAATGTGTAACGAAATATAAATATAAATAAAGCCCCACACAGCGGACATCAATTTAAAGACACGACTTTTTTTTAAAAAAAATAAATTAAAATGGATAGTGAAATAACTTTTTATCAAGATATTAAGCCTTTGTTTAGTGAGAATGATCGTAACTGCATGAAAGCTAGTTTCGACCTTTATAGCTATGAAGCTGTTTACGAGAAAGCAGCTGTAATTTACGCTAGTCTAAATGGTAATAAAGTGCCTCAAATGCCACCTGGCGGTAAATGGAATCAAAAAGATATCAATAAATTCAAAAAATGGATGGATACCGGCAAAAAAATGGGACTTCCACCTGAACGAGAAGCTTTTTATAAGGTAATTTCTAAAATTACAGCGGATTTTGAATTTAAAGCATAGAAATTTACAAGGTTTTTTCTTGCATCACAGTTGTTGAACAATGAATCATTCCCCGATTTTTTGCCGACAGCTAAAGAAATGGCATACGAGTATCTTAAAAAGGTCAGTTATACGATATCATAATTTGTGTTTGACAATAAAAATATTTCATCATAGTAAACGACGTAAAAATTTATTCTCTACAGGCGGAATCTGTAATCTCCAATCCTCCATCTGAATCAAAACTTTACGGGGAATTGCTTCAACACTTTAAGTTTACTCAAGAAGCATTTGATGAACGTTTGCAAAAAATCTACGATTATATAAAAGGAGAAACGGATAAGTATCAACCAGCAAACGATCATATCTATAATTCTCGTAAGGATGTTATAGAAAGAATCCGTCAATGGGCACCTTTCAATCAGACAGATGGCGCTTGGTTACGTTATGCAGTTGAATTAGGTAAGTAGCGCTGTTATATGAATATATTTTGTTCATATTGTTCATGTAATTAATTCTATTATTAAAGGCCCAACCACTGAGATCCAATCGCTTCTTTCTGAGATCTACCAAGATGAACTTGGTAATGGTCAAGTCGAGCTTAATCATTCAACATTATATACTACTTTGCTTGCAAGTTGTGGTATACATTTACCTGATGTTTATCAGCGAGCCTATGCAGAGAATCCAAAATTTCTTGACTCTGCTTTCTCATGTAAGTAATTTAAACATTTTTTTTATTTTATTTATAGAATATACAATAATTCCTTCTCTCTATTCAAATCGATAGTACCAGCTTTATCTTTGTGTATCTCTCAATTCTCCAAACTGTTCTTTCCCGAAATTCTTGGATTTACCCTTCTAATTGAATGGACAGTATTAGAATCGGTAGTACTTATCAAATTGTTTAAATATTACGGGGTGGACCCTCATTTCTACGAAATGCATGTTGCAATTGATAATGCTTCTTCCGGTCATGGTATGGTTTGTCATGAAAAGTAATAAATACCTTAGAGTACTTCAGAAATTCTAACATCAAACAAATCGCGTATGTATTATTTATTACTTAAGGTGCCAAAGCAAAACTCGCTATCGAACTCTATTTGGATCATGTGAGACAAAATGGTGGTGATGCTGCCGTTCAGGAGCATTGGAAACGTATTTGGATTGGATTTGTTGCAGTGAGCGTTAATCTTTATTATTACGCTTGAAATATTTTTATTTTTATTTTATTTTTTTTTCTTAAAAAAAAAAAATATTTTCATAGTTATGGAGTACTGGAACACTTGCGGAGGATATAAAAAACACGTTCATTCAAAGAAGAATCGGTAGGCATAAATTTCCATTGTGTATATTGATGTATGACCATACATTATTTTCATAAAGATTTTGACATCGATAAATCACATTTAGGCCAGCCAGACCTTCGTCAAAGAATGATTAAAATGATTGCTGACAAAGCTCCTTACGCGAGTCGTAATCATAATGATCGAAAACTTGGGAATGTACCTATAAATAAATTGTTCAATAACCCAGAAGTTTTTTTGGATACTTTAGCAGAGAGTTCATATGTTGTGAAAGGGGATCCAGGAAAATCTCCAATATTGGCTCGTTTAACAACCTGGGATGGGCCCATGTACAAGATATTTACTGAAGAAGAGCTTAAACTGTGGAATGATTGGATTCTCTCTCTTGATCCTAATATACTACCACTAGATCAAATGAAGCCTTTTGATATCTTTACCGAAATGAAACGTCTTATTAAAACATTGAAAAATAATCAATATGCTACTCCGGGACATAGGTAGAATAACTCAAACGTTTATATGAATAATTATATCTTTTATAATTAATACGAATTATTCTTTCAATCAGCCACGTATTAACTGGACCTAATCCTGATAAACCTAATAATAATGACAGTTTTGTAACAGAAAACATTCATTGGTATGTTTTATAGTAGATGAATTCATTAATTTTATATATTCTCTGAAACGAAAGAATATCTATCTTTTATAATAATTTCTAGGTGGCTCAATCAAGATGATCCAATTTGGATAATGAAAGCATTAATTTGTGAAAAGAATGAACACCGAATGGTTATACCAGGAAAACCTGAGGAGAGTCCCTTTATTACTAGAATGATGTCACCTGCTAATAAAATGGGTCTTGCATTTACTGATATTGCGATTAGTCGTGGACCTATGAAAATTGAGACTTTACCAAGTACCAGTGATTTTCAAATACCTATTAGTGAACCCTGGTCTTGGAAGGATGTTGCGTATCGGTGGATCCAGGTTGGATGCCCATTAAAAAGTTCTGACGTTGTTGATGATCAGGTTCAGTTAGTAAGTAATGTAAACTTTCAACCGCTTTACACACATCATACAGGCGTTATTGACCATCATGTGCATGGTCCAGGTGGTATCCATTAGATGATCTTTTAATTAGCATAGTACAGATAAGAAAGGATGATGTCATAATATTTGTTAAAAAGCTTTTTTCTTTTACCTGTTAATTAAAAAAGATAAGTTCACTATTTGTATAAAAATACAAATTTCGTAAGCAATAATAAATTAGCCATCAAGTTAAATGCGTAACAAAATATTATATTTGTGAACCGCAATATATTTTTAAAGTCATTTTCAAATACAACATGCAATGAGAAGTCAGCACATGTTCACTTATTGATTAGAAAATACTACTTAATTAAATCTCGAGAAATTATTTGCATAAAACTAAAATATAAGTAACTTTTAATGAATTGTCCTATAAAAACAAATGATAAGAAAAACATTATATCTTTTCCTGTCCGAGAATACAAAGGTGATAAAAATAACAAGTTTATGTGGACTGATAAAAATAGCTCAAGCGCACAGTATAATGAAATAACAATAAATTCTCTCATGAAAAATATAAAAAAAAAAATAACATTAATAACCCTAATTTTTAATTTCCAACAGAATATCAATTTCGCAATTCGCAAATCATTTTAATAATTTCATGAAATAACTTCTCTTATGTTAATTATTTTTCTAAAACAATGAAGCCATTCAGGACCCAGAAATATATATATAAGGGTCAGGTCCAACCAAAAAAAAGTTTACTATTAGTTGTACGCATTTTTTCAGGGCCGGAATTATAATAATGCTAGCCAGTTTTTAAATTAAGAAATAAATCTTTGGCTAGCATTATCTAAAAAAAGGAAAGATATACAAAATTTTTTTTTTTTTGAACTATTGTACGCAAACTCCTGGTCATTCGCTACAATTCTTTAAGGGTGCTTAATTTTTGCTATTATACTTAATGTGGGGTGCTTGATTTCAGGGGTGCTTAATATCAGTAATATACGGAGATATACATTATATACTGACTGTATATATAGTTGACAAATATTTCTTCCAAGAAACAAACAGTGTGTGTATAATCTTAAATTTCTAATACAATGTCCACTTCCGAAACTGAGTCGTTGATGGAAAGTATTTCGATAAGAGTATGGTAACACTTTTCTGAAATGATTAGCGAGTATTACAAAATTAAAGATAAAAGAATTATTAATAACGCATATTGAAATTCGCTGAGGAACTTGTAAAAAAGAGTATAGTGAGTGAAATAGGTTCGTGATGCACCAAAGGTCACACATGTTTGTGTATTCTTCCTGATGTTACATATTTGATATCATAAAATTAGTATTATTCAAATCATTTAAAAAATATGTCTTACTATTAGGTCTTACTATTAAAGGATATCTTGCATGTTCGACACAAATCTGAGAAGAACTTGCGAAGCAATCTAGGTAGCTTGGGTACAATCATGATGTTCCTGGCAATTAATCATATTTAGTGTCTGCGTCAAATGTATATATCCTTACTACATTCATGTAAGGATTAATTGATATTCTTCCTAGATAAATGTTAATAATCAGCAGATATCAATAAATAATAACAAAATAGTTACCAGAAATTAGTCTACTCACATCAACTCCTCCAATTATCCAATCATTCTGATCCCAGAGCTGAGATCGTAGTTATTTGGAGCAGCTTGTGGGAAATCTCTTTTTCCAAATGGCCTGTTAGCTATTAAAGCATTCCATCTACAATAAAAAATTTAAGGAATAAATAGAAATCGTAAAGATGGTGCAAAAAAATTTGCAAAACTGTCTTACCTTGAGATAAGTACAACAGACGCATTAGAATTCATAAGGTTAAATCCACCAGCACCATCAGGCACTTTATAGACTCCCTATAATACAAAAAATAATTTAAGAAATAATACTATTAAACATAAAACAAGTATCATAATGTTTTGCGTGATTTACCGAAGGTCCTCCGGCATGTCCAACAAGGTTTCTATTAAGGTCACGCCAATTGATAACCTGCCCAACAATTTCTCTTCCATCTAAATAATAGTGTTTTAGTTGCTTTATGGCACTTCAGTTGCAATTAATCTTGGTGCTTCGGTTATTTCAAGAATAATCTCTTTATAAGAAGCCATGTTTAATAAACGAAATAAAATATTTTATATAGTATAGGGTATGGATGAAAATGGACTGATGGCGTGAAATAGGAAGTTGAAAATGAAATAAAAATTGCAAAAAAACATAAGCGATTTGCAAAATATATATATATGTGATTTTTAATTTGTCATCCTTCGTCATTTCATTAATTCATTGTATCTGTTTCTTAAAATTGAAATGAGACGGAAAAGTTTTTTTTCGTCATACAGCTCGAGCATCAAGCAATTTTCACGTGATTTTCACACGTTTCTTGGCCCTTGACCATATAACAAAATTCATTGCCCCTTCCTTATCTTAACGGCTCACCACCGCGAGTCCGCGACGGTCAGTGGATTATCCTTTCTTTTTCAGGTGGGCATAATCTCTGCCGGTCAGAGATAATCGTAACTAGAATAGTTCATTTTTTTTTTGTTCTGCCACTTTGTACTTTGTCGTATAATTATTTAATAAAGTCTATTAGGCGCACGCGTTGTCTATAAAAAAAAAGATAACAAAATTCATGTATAAGTTGATAGTAAATTTGTAAAATCAGAGTATGTAAGATGATTATCATTTCCGTCTTTTGTTCCGATCCGATACTACTTCGCACAATTCAGATAGTTAGTTATTTTATTCCACATTAATATTTGTTTAAATACATTTTATTTGATAAACTAAAAAGAAAATTGCATGTGATTATGTATACATTACTCAATATTTTACCATATTTTTCAGTGAAATTTTAATGTTGAAAAGCATTAAAAATTAAATTTTAATCAAAAAAATGTGTTGACCGAATTAAGAACATTTTATATATGTTACATATAAATTTTTTTTACTAAAATAAAATGAGCATAACTTTCTATATATTAATCCTACCTTGATATATTTTTAAGAAACGATGAGTATTTAAAGTAATGTTTAATGGCTGCTATAATTGTTAATGGTAAAATTGGCGAGCTCGGAGTGTCATTCAGCGATTTAGCAATTTTGATATGATATTCGTGACTTTAATTTGGCGGTTTTGTAATACTAATGAAAAATTCAGTCATTCACGCGATTTTTCCTAAAGTAATTTCAATCAAGAAGGTACACTGGAATTTTTTTAAAAAAAAAGAAATCAAAGTAACCATAACTGTACTTAATTATAACTTGTGTTGACCAAAATAATATGTAGATCTTTTCTCTTTGGAAATGTCGGGCGCCATTATTTTTTAAATAATTAATAAGTTCTCTTATTAAAACACCTTTTTGTTGTATTTATATAGTGTAAAAACTATTTCCATATGAGGTAATCTTATTCGATATGTCGCAATCTTAAAAATTCTTGGCATAATCCTATTAATGCAATTCTCAAAGTATAATTTTAGTTAGTTCAGAATTTAATGACCAGCCAATCAGAAAGGTTCATGATATTAAACAATATCAACGTTAAACATACTGGGTTTAACTCGTTAATATAAAATTTTCTGATCAACCATTTTGATGCGTTTGTTTTCTTGTTTAATAATATCAACGTTACCTAAGTTTTTAACGAATAAAATTGTGAGCTCAGGTGCATCCATGATTGGTTTGATTTTTTCTTAAAATTTATTTAATTCTTTTTACGATACAAAAATTGAAAATAGTTAAAATTGAAAATTATGAATTTTAATTGTCTAACTTATTTGTCTTTGTAATATAATAATGTTAAGATTGTAACTTAAGTTACATTCACTAATTATATGTAATTTTATTCCGATTTTTCGCGATCCACGTCTAAAAAGTTAACTTAAGTAAACGTAGTATATATAATCGTGCCTAATCTTTTGCTTTCGTTCGTATTAGTGAACTCAAAAAAAGTTTTTTTTTTGTTGTTATCTAATCACGATTTCTTATGCCCGTAAATTATTTATCATTAATATTAATACATGTATATAACTTTATAATGTTGGCCAGAATTAGTTTAATTTTGCCCGAATTAATTTAAAATCACGTGGATTGTACAAAATCCGACCAATGAGAGAGTTTTGGAAAGATATCCAAAATATCAAATTGTCCAATCGCCTAACACCGAGGCCCACGGGTACTATTCAATTTAAAAAATCGAGTTCTTGAACAAGACACTGGGTACTGTATCACATTAACTTTGAAGCCTCATCCCAACCACAAATGTTCTAAATATTATATTTAATTATCTCATTTAATATTAAATTTGAGTTATCAATAATTAAATATAAAAGTATTGTGACAAAATAAAGTGTGGTTCCAAAGTTAGCTTTAGGCCAAAATTTTCAATAATTCATGTATATGCCGATCATCTACTAACTTGACTTTGAAGCTTCGGGCGAAGCCACAGATCTTTGGGCGAAATATGAAACTTTTACAGTACGTTATTTAGGTATTCAAGAATCAATGGTTAAAATAAACCATGATAATTTTTGATAAACCAGAAGTTATCATTAAATAAACACTTGCAATTATTAATATAAATAACTTTATTATTTAATTTAGTATAAAATTTAAAATGCAATAACTTCACCAATATTGACTTGATCATAATGAATTTACAACCATTCGAATCCTTTCATTGAGACCAATCTAATGGTGTATAATTTATTAAAATCTGATCACTGTATCTCAAGATTGTAAGTTGTAAATTTTTGTATTATTCATTAATTATAAAAATTCACATGAATTAATGTAATTTCAGTTAATTTCGAATAATTTTACCTTCATAATAGTCAAATCAAAAATTATTTCAGTTTCTTATATTAACTAATTAGTATTTTTTTAATGTGACAATATTGAATAAAAGATTAATAAATGATCGGCAAATGATCGACAATAATGTGACAATACGAGGATGTCCGCCCTGTTGAGCCAGTGGGCCTGTCAATGAGATCCATTGGAGTCAATATAATAATTTATTATCGCGTATTGAGTATATAGGAATTTTAAAATCAATACACATTTCACCGGGACTACGCATCTAAATGACACAACTATTCGGAAAACGGCCATGGACTCGACGAAATCATCTGTATTATCAACTTTTGAATGAGTTAATTTTGCCAGAAACATAAGATATACAATATATTTATTATTTGTTATTCGTTAATTTTATTTGAATTGCTATCACAAAAAACAAGTTTGGTTCTACCAAGAAACTTTTTTAAATTTATCAAGAATCTGTATGTTATTTTTTAACATTAACAAAAGATTAAAAAACCCGAATCGAAAGACCACCAGTTTTTAAACCGAGTGGAACTGAAATGAACTGATTCCATCTCTAATTATTAATAAGATTGAATTTTTTGTGTCTTTGATATTTTATTTTTTTTTTTTTTTTTGGATAAGAAAATACTCGTTGATTTTTAGAATTGTGAATTATATTTCTACTATTAAACTGGTTTCTTGACAAATAAGTTGTTATTTCTAGTTAGGAGCTTGAATTCACTAAAAAATATTAGTTTTCTAGAATAAATTAACAAAGATAAAGAATGGTATAATAATCTTTAATTACGCGTCCAAGCTTCCGCAACAATCAACGTTGCTGTTAAATTAATGAATTAAATTCGCATAGTTTTAAGATGCGCTATAAAAATTAGTGGAATTCTATTTTTTAATAAAAATTATGAACGAATTTTTATAATTCATTTATCAATTATCATTCACTTATTTATCATTCATCCATTTATCATTCATTCGCCCATTTACCATTCACCCATTTATCATTCATCCATTTATCATTCATCCATTTATCATTCATCCATTTATCATTCATCTATTTATTATTCATCTATTATCATTTATTTATCATTCATTTATTTATTCATTCGTTTCTTGATAATCTCCATTATAAAAATAAAATTTTGACTTTTCATAAATTAATAAGGAAAAAAAAAAAGATGGTTAAGAAGTGGAGAGGATACACAATTCGTAAATGTAATACATACACATAACTATATTTATATATTTATATATACAACATATGTCATATGTCATAAAATCTAAATTTATTATATCTTACCAAGTAAGAAAACAAAAAAAAAAAAAAAAAAAAAAAAAATGTATGATCATGCAAATGTTAGGTTGCATTGATTGATGGGCTGAAACAAATAAATAAATAATAAATAAGCATCTAAATATCGGGAAATTTTTTATTTTAACTGCAAGTGAAGTATAAACGTTTATGGAAATTTCTCGGAAAAATTAAATTATATTCCTATTTTATAAGGTAATTATCAATTTAAGAATTTGAGAATCTGTGAATCCAATGAATTCTATTTGTGAATGTGAATCTTTTTTGTGAATCCGTTTTTTTTTTTTAAGATTTTCTTTTTTTTTTTTTTTTTTTTTTTTTTTTTGGGAATTTAGACTATATGATCAATGCATTAAATGAGCGCACGACTTTTGTTTTGATGTTGTACAAGTAAAACTTTAAAATATCTTATTTATTTTGACTTTAATTGGGTAAAAAATAATTCAACCATTTACCTATCAATAATGTAACCATGCATGGATTACTGGTCAAAAGATCTGATTAGTAATTGATAATTGATGTACGAGAATTTATAATTATGATCCAAATTATTTTGAAATATCGGAAATAAAATGTGACATCAGTCAAAAAAGTCAAAAAATAATGAAATAATAATTGGACAGGTAAAAATAATTTGGGATTTTAAATATAGTAGTACATGAGATTTTGGAATTGGAACGATGATCGTATATATATATTTTTTTTTTTTTCTTAAAATAAATATATATATATATGGTTCTAACCTATTTAATAACTTATTTAAGTCTGGATATATATGAGTTGAGTGAAAGAACGGTGGTGAATTATGAGATCATTTTTGGTCAATTGCGATTTGAAATTCATGTATTTTCGAGGAATTTATCAACCTAAGATGATTCTGCTTATCATTTATCTTTTGCCACAGTTTACACGAAGATAATGGAATTGATGCTGCGTACACGTTATTATTTATTCAAGCAAGAAGGCACTTTTACGATTACCGCTTGTAATTCAGAAAGATACAATAATGGACTTTTTCATGAATTCATCATTGAGTTTATATTATAATTCATTTTGGCACGTATAGTATTTTCGTGTAATGAAAATGAATTATTCTTTAACGGATTAAAATTCTTGGGCTACGCACTTCTTTTAATTCGTATAATTCGGTCTCATGACTATACATAATTATACCTCATTCGAATTTGAAAAAGAATTTGTATGCAAACCATGTACATATACTTTACAGATATTTACTTTACATATATTAGTATATTATGCGTGTGAACTATCAGATACAAGTGTTAATTACCACGTTAGAATATAAAACGTTATTCAATATATGAACAAAGTCGCATAATTCAAGAATTTATATTAAATATTAATTTTATTAGATATAGTTTTTTTTTTTTTTAACATTAAAAAAAACACTAAAAATACTGGGTAAAAAACTGGGGGGGATACCTAAACTACGTAAAACCTAATTCATGTAATGACCCTGTTAATAAACTACTTAGTACTATTTTAGTTTAGGTATACATCAATAATCATTATAATGGAAATTTATTTTCATCGTGCATTTAATATGAAGGGGAGTCCTTAAATTCTTGGGGTTCATCTAATTTATGGGGGAAGATTCAAAAAATTCTTTTTTTCAAAGTGAAACGGGGTTATAAGGATTGTACATCCCGAATTCCCGACATGTATACCAATAAAAAAGGAAAAGAACGGACCAAATTGGGAAATTTACGATTCGGGTTTTCGGGATGTCTTTATACCGTATCGGGAAAAGTTCATGCCCGGATACGTTTCATTGTACTTTACTATAATTGATTCTATTAAAGGCGTATTATCTAATCATTTATACTGTTTATATTGTTTGAATCTATAACTCTTATAGTAAAATGATGCAGGTATGCAGGTCTATAACAATATAATGGCGCGGTATTATTTTCGGCTGAAACAACTTAACACAAAGAAATTAAAATTGATTGGACAATGAAAAACGCGTCTTCTTTTTTTTAATCACGATTAATATATATTTTGTTTTATAATATATATTTTTTCTTTTCTTGTGCAAAATAAGATAATAATAGATAACATTGTAAAGTTATACTCAATTTTAAAAATATAATATTATTATATATCTACATTTGATTGATTTACAATATCTGATATATAAAAAAAAAAAAAAAAAAATTAAAAAAAATCAAATATACATCAGAGAATCTCGATAAACCAGGATTTATAAAAAAAGTCCAAGAATAGAACGGTCATATCGTTTGTCTCTTTCGTCCGTTCCGTATGTTTCCGTATGTGTCACGAGCCCTCAAAGCCCCGTTATATCGAGATTCGCCATGTATCTCTTTTTTTTTACACGTCAATTTTCATCCGATTCCATTCATTATTATTAATCCCAAATAAAATATATATATCTGTACCAGCAAATATTATAAAGAAATTTTTGACGCGACTTTTTTTTTTTTTTTTTGATAATTATAAACCGACACGTTCTAATTCAACATTTTCAGATTTACATGTTTCATAACTACCAATTAATTCACCACCTCTTAATTGTTTAACGACAGAAAGAGGAGCACCAGGACCAAAATTTCTGGCCAATTTATATTTAAATAAATCTTTTGTACCTTCAGAAATTTCACCACCAAAATTGATTTCTAATTTACATTGTCCATTAGCAGCAATAGTAGGATACCAAATGTGTCGTAAATTATCATCATTAATAATAAATGGATTGTTTGTAAAATTGGAAGTTGTAAAAGGACCCAAGTAATCACCATTTTTGGTAAAGAAAATTTCATTCGTTGCAGGTTTATAACCACATCCTACCGTATCACCAACAGTGTAAGGTATAGCGTACTCTTTACCAGAATTTATATCATTATGATACAAGTAACCATTATTTGATTGATAACCAACGGAATGTTTGTTCCATCCTGGTAATCTAAAGTAAGGATATGGTTTGGTAGATAATCCAATAGAAATAATGGTATCAACATCTGTCGCTTTTGATAAAATTGTAACTTCAAAATAATGAATCACTTCTTCCCGGAATGCTATTGGTTTAATGACATTACTACTATTTCTTTTATTTTGATTACTAGTAGAATTTTTAACACTATTTAATCTATCAGCAGGAGTAGAAATACTATTTCTTCTAACTGAAGAAGATTTCGGAACGAAGAAAGGATAATTTGCTTGTACACAAACATCATTAGTTGTACTACTCCATTTCTTAGTATTGATTTCAACCAATTTTCCATAATTAGTTATTTGAACAACACCACTTTCTTCCACGATGTTATTTTCTACGATGAATTTCCAAGAAGAATAAGGATTTAAACAAGCATTCTCATGAACCTTTAATATAGAATGAATTTCCGCTTGACTAGGTAAAACATCTCTTGGTGGATTCTTAACCAAAAAATCCAAAGCTTTCTCCGTTAAATCTTTCTTTGGAATCGTATCGTTTAATGATAAAGTAACATTAGGAGAGGAAGAAGGATTATAAACATAAGGAGGTGGAGTTATAACATTACTTAAACCACTACTTTTCATTAATTTTGAATTATCATCATCATTATTGTTGGATTTTTTATCCTCAGATGATAATTGGATGGATTGTAAAGAATCATTGTTAAAACTATAAAATTTCTTTTTAAATCCAAAAATATCCTTTTTCAAATTGTTATTGTTAGAATAAACATCCGTTATCCAATTATTTTCCAAATCCAATTCATCAACTTTATTACTTGTGATATTATTATCATCATTATTTTGTCTAATTACAGTAGTGTTAATACTTTTGCATAAATCACCTTTTATTTGTTGTTTTTTCTTATGAATAGAATAGAAACAACCTATTGTCATCGCTAATAAGATTACTATGAAAATTATAAAAGAAATCAAAAATTTCGGAGAAATTCCATTAGGTTTCACATTATTATCATTATCAAAATCTTGACAAGATATTAATAATGAATTAATCAAAACGAGAAATAATGATAAGATTATTCGAATTGTTTGATACATTTTGATTTTTTGATTTTTTTTGATTTTTTTTTTTTTTGTTTTACTGCGGTATGTATATAATATATTACAGGGGAGGAGGATATTTTTAAAGATGATATAAAGAAGAAGAAGAAAAAAAAAAAAAAAAAGAAAAAAAGAACTATTTTTCTTTTTCTCCAAATTCGTACTTTTTTTGTTTCCTACTCCTCATTTCATATTCTTTATATACTTTTTCTTTATACGTTTCAGAAAAAAAAATTTTTTGCGTTTCATTTTAACAATAACTAAAAAAGAAGAAAAACGCGTAATACGTGTATCTTACATAAATAATTGCATGAACGTATATTTATTTATTTATTTATTTATTTTATCATTATGCGTACTGAACTTTAAATCTATTATTATTATGAAAACTTTTTATTTATAATAAAAAAAATATGATACAAATAAAAAAAAAAAGGAACCCGCAATCAACTTTTTCATATGGTAAAGATAAGCAATGCAGGAGAATGCATTATCCGCCAGTTTTCTGTTATTTTACTAAATATAATAGAATAATAATAAGTAAAAATAAAAATTAGGGAAATCATTTATATTTTTAAACAATGAATCCCTTTTTTTGTTTTAAAAAGGAACAATGTTTATATCAATTGGTTCTGCTTCGTGTAACGTCTGTGATGACCAGCCCATGCCTTAAATAGTTACGTACCGCAATGAATGAGAAGAAATCATAGTGTCCCACCACATTTTTCTAAAAAAATAGGTAGAATGAAATGTTTTAATATATACATTCTTTTGGATATTTCTTTATTTATTAATAATTATCTAGTATGAAAAAACTTTTTAGAGGGAATTGATTAGATTTTTATGCATCTAAACTATCTAACTATGAATAAAAAAAGGAATCTTGGCGAAAAAATTTGCAGGATATGCAGGTTTTTACTGTATATATGCGATATGATGATCATGGAACATGGAATCTGTGGAATCAATCTCAAACTGGAACACTAGGAATATCAAAATAAATAAATTTATTATAATCCTAATATGTTTCAAATAAATGTCTCAGAATTATTGTATAACCGTTTCAAGAGTTATTTGTTCAAATTAAAGAGTTTTTTTTTTTGTATTTTTTTTGAATTGGAATCGAAAATTGTTAAATTAGATAATAAATTAAATAATTAATTGAAGTAGAAAATTATTTCAACCCTAGTAGTAACATGGTAAGGAAAAACGGAACTTTACATTTAAGGGAAATTTTCGGAGTAATCGGAAATCGGAAAAAGCGGAATGAGAATTGATAAATTCGGAACGGATTTTTACATTGATTAAATCCCGTAATCAATACGGAATTAATATGCCAAGAATGTGAATTTTCTATAAAATTTTGATAACATTTATTAAGGTTTTTGATTCAATAAAAAATGTTCCTGTATATCCAAAAAAAAAACCGAGCAATTAACAATGAAATAGCGATAGTCGGTCGGTCATCATTAGGTAACATTCAATTAGGTAACATTCAATTGGTCCAAAGTCCCAATGGGCGTACTGAATTATAACAAGTATACTACACTACAGTACTATATTTAGTATGATAAATTTTTGAGCATAATGACAGAAAACTTTCCTACTAAAGGTGGTAAATAATAATGCATATTTATTAATAATAAAAAGAAATCATGATATCACACGAAAAAGATATTTTTGGAAAATCTTAATAAATTAAAAATTTATATTTTTGGAATCTTCAAAAAAAAAAATTCGAAAATTTTAAAAAAAATTTATTTTTTTTTATAAAAATAATATTCTTTTCTTTGTTGTTGTTATCTTTGTGGCTTTTTTTTTTTCGTCAATCCTTTTTCCTGCTCTTTTTTTATGAAGGTAAAAGCAAGGAAAAAAAAAAAAACAAATAAATAAGTAAATAAAAGCAAATTTAATGAATGTTCATTAATATCATAATGTCATAATTCGTATAATTCGTTAACGTTATCTAAAAATAATTTTTTTTTTAATAAATGACTTTTTTTATATAACTGATAACGAATTTTAAAATGACATATAAAATGAAATTATTTTTTTATAAATGATTTGTTTATAAAAATGGCTTTTTTCTATAAAATGACTTTTTTTATTAACGGCTTTTTTTATAGTGACTTTTTTATTTAATGACTTTTTTTTTATAAAGTGACTATTGAATAGTTTTTTTTTTTACAATAAAGTGACCATTTAATGGCAATCAAGTGACTAATTTAATGGCTTTTTTTTTATAAAATGATAAAATGACTTTTTTATTTTCAAATTGAATTTTTTTGAAAAAAAAAAAAAAAATTATTGGTTTAGTTATATCTTTAAATTATTTTTAATTATTTTTAAATTATTTTTGATTATTTTTATTTTTATTTTTTTTGATTGTATTGATTGTATTTGAATTTTTTTTTTTTTTTTTTTTTTTTTAAGATAAATTTGATTGTTGTCGATTTTTTTTTTATTGTTTTTCATTTTTTTGGAAAAAAGAAACAAATAAATAATATATTTAAATAAGTTTAGATTGTTATCGTAAAAAGAAAAAAAGATTTTTTAAAATTTTATTAACTCGTGATAATGTTTAAAAAATCTTGTGATATTTTTTTTTTTTTTTTTTTTTTTTTGAATTGTCGTAGTTTCCTCAATAAAAAAAATTTTTTTTTTTTGGAAAGATTTTCTTGAAAATTCTCGAGATTTCTTGGAAATTTCTTGGAAAGTCTTGGAATTGTCTTTGAATTGCCTTTGAAATTTCTTGGAAATTTCTTGGAAATTTCTTGGCTCACTTTATTTTTACATTTTTCATTTTATTTTTTATTTTTTTTTTTTTTTGTTATTTTTCCTCCTCATTGATGATTCACATTTGACAATTTTCATTCATCTGACAAATTTCATCTTCTGACTTTGATTGATGTAAATTGATGTAAAAAAAAAAAAAAAAAAAAAAAATTTTTTTTTTCCATCTAAATCAAATTAAGTTCAAGATAAATTAAATCTTTTTCTTTTGATTGTATGATAGAAACTTCCTTTGGAAAAAATGAATGATTTCTTTCGAAAATAAGTCATTATTTAAGATAAATATGGTAAACAAGAAATGTTCATTTAATATCCAGTTCCAGTATATCGTTCATTTCGCCCATGGTCGCCACAACAATTAAAAAGGACATGGCGCAGTTAACAACCTATTTAACTTACTAATTTGTTTTAGCGTTGTATACTGATTAGTAAATTTTATAATAACGAAATGATTAATTATTATTAATCGAAGAAGGGAACTTGAAATGGTTCTCAATCATTCTACATTAATACGTAAAATTATGAACCTTTTAATGACTAAGCAAAAAGTATTTTCGGTTTCAATTTTCCGAACGAAATCGGAAATGCGGAATTACAAGGTTACTAAAATCCGTTAATATGATTTTGGATGTTGTCATATTGCATAATGAATGTATTTGAGGCGTAAAAAAAAAAAAAAAAAAAAAAAAAATAATAATAATAATAATAAAAAAAAAAGTAGTAAGCAAACTTGTTTAAAGCAAAAAATTCTATTTTTCCGATTTTTTAATAATTCAACTTTTTTTTTTGTTACACCGATACACTGAAAAAAAAAATTTTTATATTAAAAGAAAGTAGTTCAGTTATTTTTACGATCATCGGTATTACTATATCCTTTTTTTTTGACAGGCGAGTTTACAAAAAGTTTAATTTTAATAAGTGAGTGCACATTGTCATCAATTAATAAGCATAAAGGGTAAACGATAACCGAATAACAACAATATTATAGCACGCTTATTTATGCGTATTTTTTTTACCCACACATACTTTTCACGCATTATTTACTGCAAAATGTCTTACTACTTACATAAAAGTATTCTTTAATTATAAATGAATTTCTAAATACATAAATAAAATTATTTATTCATTGTTTTTTTAAAATAAAAATCTTTCTTGTAGGATGGATTACAGGTTTATTAACATGATTGTAAAAATAGTCACTTGTTTGATAATTATAGAATAAGAACAATAAATAAAATAAAGATGAAAAAAAGATTTAATTTACTTAATTGATAAAGAAATGATTGTCATTATATTAACTTCTTAAGAATTCGGAACTGCCTTGAAATATTTAAATTTTTACATTGTAAAGTTTCATTTTAAGAAATATGCTTTTTTTTTTTGTGGACTAAAAATTGTCCGTTCGGTGTTCGGTATGATTATTCCCTTTTTATTTTTCAAATAAATTAATTATATTATTCACGTTTGAAATAATAATGAATTATGTTACAATGAAAATTAAAATAAAGACAAAAAACTCTACCACTCGGTTTTTTCTGTTACACGTGATTATTATTTTTTTTTTTTTTGTCTACAGTTTTTAAAAGAATTCCTTCTCCCCTTTCGAGTTTATTTTTTTTTTTCACCTTGATTTTTTTTTTTTTCTTCAACCTTTTTTTTTTGAAAAAATAAAAAAAAGTCATTATTTATTTATTTATATTTATTTATTTATTTATTAGGTTTTAATTTTTTTTTTTTTTATTTTTCTTTTTTTATTTTTTTTTTTCTTTTTAAACAAAAATAAAAAGATTTTTTTTTTTTTTCTTTTTTTCTTATCATTTATCAGTAAAAAAACCTTTGGTCACAAATATACACAATACTTGATAATCTCCAAAAAAAGATTAAGTTCATTAAAATTCTAATATTATATAAATTTCGAATCGATTCATACATCTTTTTTTTTCCTGCAAAATCCAAAAAAAAAATATTTTTTTTTTTTTTTTTTTTTTTTTTTATCGAATTTATCGAAAAAAAAAAAATAATCATTATTAATATAATATATATATCAGATATATATATATATATATATATATATATATATAATTAATTAAGTTATATATATATTTATTTATTTATTTTTAAAATTTTATTTATTTTATTTTATTTTATTTTTTTTTTTTTTTACTTTTATCATTAATTTGTCCTTATCATTTCTTCTTATTAAAAATGTCATTCGCACAAATAACTTCTTCTACTTTATCAACAACCATCATTTCTTTACCAACACCGATCTCTTCATCCTCCTCTTCTATATCATCATCTTCTTCAAATAATAAATTCAAATGTTCAATAAGTTGTTATATAACAACTGCAATAATTTTGGTTTTGGTAATCGTTTGTTTAATATTATTAAGGTTGTCGTATATTTATTTACAAAGAAAAAGAAGAACTTCGGTTGTTGATATAGAAAGTAATATAAATAACAACAATAACAACAACAACAACAATAATATTATTATTGCCGATATTAATAATAATAATGAAATCTTATCTACTACGCGTTTGAACAGTTCCGAAATGCTTAGTACAAGTGATACGTTGATTATTCCACAAAATGCCTTGATTAGGAATCGTCATACAATATCCGTTAGATCTCATACTATTCATACTTCAAGTGATAATCATCATCATAGTTTATTAAAAAGAACAAGAACTACTATTTCTTCTATATCCTCTATGATATCAAATAACTTTAATAACTATGATAATTCTAAATTAAGGAATGATTTTATAAAAAATTTCATGTTCGAGAAAAAAGTGAAAAATAATAATAATAATAATAATAATATTGAAATTTTAGTGGATAAATTTCCTTTACCACCTCCTCTTAATAATAATAATAATAATAATAATAATAATATGAATGAGGTTGATGAACTTGCTGAAAATATTAAAAAATTTAATAAACCTTGGGAATTCGCTCCTGAAGTGGCTTCAAAAGAAATGAATACTATTAAAGTGAAAAATCGTGGAAGAATCATTGATATTAATCCTGAATCTTGGAGTAGCGTTGTAAAAGATGCTTGTGTACAATCAAATTATCCTTTTTATGTTCCTTTACCACGTTCGTCTTTAACATCAAATGATAATGATGTCAGAAGAGAATCCATGAATGAGAAAACCGTTGATGAGAAAGTTGATGATGATAAAGTTGATGAGAAAGTTGATGAAAAAGTTGATGAGACAGTTGATAATAAAATTGATCATAAAACCGATGAGATGAAAGTTGATGAAAAAATTGAGGAATTTATTAGTGAACCTATTAGTGAATCTATAAGTGAGAAAATTAGAAAGAAACTTCAAAAAAAGAAACGTTTACAACAATTAATTACACGTAAAAGTTCAAAGATTGAAGAAACAACAGAAGAATATAAAGATGGTGAAGGATTTAATTATTTTGAAATTACTATATTGGAAAAAGAAAATCCTCATACGAATATTGTGATTGGTGTAGCAACAAAACCTTTTCCTTGTTATAAGTATGTATATTAATATTACACATAATTAATGTTAGGCTATGGTTACTCACATAATTTATTTTAATTTAATTTAGATTACCAGGTCATACCGAATATTCAATAGGTTATCATTCGATTAACGGTCAAGTTTATCAAAATTCAATGTATAATGGATGGGAATATGGTCCATCATGGAATAATATTCATACTACTATAGGATGTGGTTATAAACCACTTTCTGGTGAGATTTATTTTACGTTTAATGGTTTCATCTTGGGTACATTATTTACTACGGAAGTTGAATATGACGCTTTAAATGAAAAGAGATATTATCTATTCCCTTCTATTGGTGCTAATGGTAAATGTAAAATAAGGGTTAACTTTGGTGAAGAAAAATTCGTTTATAACGAAGTAAGATCATTAAAGGAAGAAGAAATTATTATTGAAAAAAGTATTGAAAATATTAAAAATGAAGGTGAGACTGAAACTGAAAGTGAAAGTAATTATAGTGATGAAGAAAATATAATTTATATAAAAAATCCAATAAATAATAATAGTCCATTAGGAAAATGGAAGGATGTCAGATTAGAAACAGATGAAAAAGAAAAAATTTGGTGGAATACTACTACTAATACTATCGTATCATAGAATTAACGAAGGAAAGGTATCGTGATGAATCAATCAACCAATCAATCAATCAATCCTAGTAAAAAATTTTTCCTCTTTTTTTTTTTTTTTTTTCTTTTTTTTGTAATTATTACTGTATATTTTTTCTCTTATTCTCTCTTGTATTATAATATTGTAAATAATTTATTTTATTTTTAATACTTATCTTGTTTAATAGTTTACTTTAAGTAGTATTAGATATGAAATAATTAATTGAATTAATTAATTTACTACTTGAAAAATAAAAATATTGCATTTTTAAAAATATTAAAAGATACGTGAAATTAGTGATATTGCGTACATTTTAGTTTAGTTTATTATGTTAAAGAAATATTGCATACATTTTCTGATCGAAATTTAAAGTTGGAATTACCACGTGATTTAGATAACCCTAAAATAAACAGACTTACAATTTGGTCAGAGTTGTGGCCAGATGATTATATTGCGAATCACATGATACGAAGGGAGGAGTAAAAAGACGAGCAATAGTATAGTAAGAGGTGAATGATATTAATGAATATCCTTAGATTACGGATATATTCCGTTTTAAGAAGATTAAGATATTTGGTGTATCAATGTTTCATAAAATGAGATTCAGCGGCAAAAGTAAACTGCAAAAGCGCACTCGCACTTCTATAAAACCTGAATCTTTAATCTACTAACTTACCATAAAAAGAAATGTGTAGATGGAATGTTTAGTAATTAATTACAAAATTAATTTTAATAAATTTACTAATTTAAATATATTTATTAGATTAATTATTGTAACTTTATTATAAAATTGAATTATAAAACACAATATGTTCAAAATGGTTAAATTTTTTTAAAAAAAAATTAAGTGAAATATATTCTGATGAATATCCGGATCTTACCATCCGGATTAACATTTAAACAATCTTTGAACGGAATATCAAACGGGCCGAACTTAAGCTTTACACTCCTTTTTTTTTTTCTGAAAAGATTAAACAAATCTAAATTTTACCTAAATATCAATCATATGTTCGATTATTACACAAGTTTTAAAAGTTCTTTATTTAGTAAGAACTTTCGTATACTCTCGGGGAGGGTACTGTAACCCGTAAGTCTGTAAATTAGATTTGCATGATGAGAAATACTTTTTTTTTATAATTATATTTTAAAGGAAGGAAAAGGGAGGAATTAATAAATTTTTTGATTTATTCGTCTAAACCTAAAATTTTCGAAGGAGAATTCTGTGATACAATTGACTTGATATTATAGAAACTTTATTGTAAATGAATCATAAGATAATTCTATCATATCTTTCATTTTATGTGTCTGTTCTAACTTTGTTTATTTTAAATTTATTCAATTTATTCAGAATTCTTTACTAAATTACAGAATTGCTTTTCTGTAAGTAATTTTTTGCCGTTCTCAAAATGGTATGGCATGATTGTATAATATTCATCCGGTTTTCCGTCTAATGTTTCCGGTTCATTTGACCCAACTCGTATTTTGAAGCTGATTCTTATTAAGTCGTGAAATAGAAACTGCACTATATGATCTTATTCGCTTAATCTTATCTATTACTATTGCTTTAAATAAAATAAAAATATGTTTTCTAACGTAAGTTTGCTCGAAGTATTCCAGGAAGGTATTGTTCAATTTTCCTATAACTTTACTTCTGACTTTTTTATTACTGATTGGTTCATTGTTAATAATTTCCTGGACTCTGTTTTCGAACTTTTCTCCGTAATCAAACTAAGATAAGATCTCTACCTAATTTTCATGTCTCGCACACTTTTCAGCATGACTGACCTTTTGATATGGTCGCGCTAAAAATACTGAGTGTTCAACAGGAATTCACGTTCTTCACTTTCCTCATTTTCCTTTTTTCCTTCGGTTTGTACGTGCGTGATCAATTCCCGTAATATCATTAGCAAGATCACCGATTAATCGTTGAACATTCGTATATCTATTAAAACACTGATATACGCTTCGCTTCTATGTTAGATTTTGCATTGATTGATCGCTATCACTAATATCCATCTTTTCAGTAAGAGTTTCCTCCTCTTCTGCGATCAATTCCTAAAGATAGTTTGATAGTGAATAGGAATAACTCATTTAATAATGATTATTACGATTTGTACAAATTATTACCTCTTTATTTCCTGTACCTCCATTCTATATAGTTACTATTGGTTTTGTTGTTCGAATTGCATGTGCACGATAGCTACTGTCATAAATTTAAAAAAAACAATCCTTTTTCTTTGTTCTCTTGATCAACAAATAATAAAAAGTATTGAAGTTTTGTCGTATGAATATATATGCATCTTCGCATGTTTTTTGTAAACTTCCTCATTGATTATTTGTCGCAGGAATAGTCTGATTTAAGATTCAACAGAGTCATCAACTTGGTAATCACTAAAATTTCCTGTTGAAGGTTGTAGATAATATTTTTGAACTTTCGTCTCTTGGAAATGATCCATCTCTTTTAACTACGGAAATAGTAAAAACTTGTCTATGAAAAAAATTCATAAATTGTTAATTTATTGACTTATCGCTAGGAATTTTTGTAATAAAAATAATAGCTTTATTGAAAATTAAGTGTAACCCATAAGAATTTCAAGCATCCAGATCTCAACCAATAATTCTACTTATTGTTTTAATAAAGTAACTGGTAACCGCCAAAATTAATAACGTCGTTCATCGTCAGTAGAAGTAAATTAATATTTATAATGTTACAGTAACCATTATTTAAGAAGTAATCTTCATAATATATTACTTGAATTCTTTCAGTTGTTTGAATAACACAAGATGACTGATACGCCGTATTACATACGCATATGCGCGTTGCAGCATCTTCCTTTTCGAAGCCAAAGAATAAAAAATTTCTTGGCAAAAACGTACGAATCATTTAGATTGTTGTGAGAATAGATGCATAAAAAAAATTAAACGCGTAAAAAGCTTCACCTTTTCCTTTACTGATCGTATGATGAATCATCGCATCAACATGTCAATCACTTGCTTACAACATTAAATATAAAACATTTTATTCTTTAAATACATATGAAATTTTTAAAGATAACAATCACAAATGGTTCACATGAAATAATGATAACAACCATAAATGTATAAATGTTTCATATGACATGTAAAATAGGATAAAGAGAACAAAAACATTTAAGAAAATTATATTAAATTCTACGTTAATTTCATTCCACTAAGTGCATTAATGATTTTGATTAAACTCATAATTGAAAAGTACAACGTCGATTTGTCTTCTCAAGGTTAGCTTGTGTATCACGACGACAGAAACACAGTCCAGAACACCATTCTGATGACGAAACCTATATAAAGAAATGGATATAAGAAAGGAAAAGAAAACGGCAGAATACGGGGTAAGGACTCAAATATATGAAATAAAACTTTTTAATACCATTGGGAAAGGTTGTCTTCACACTATCCAATATCATAATTTGTTCTAAATACAAATACGGCATCCATTCCTCTGTTTGTCGTAAGATGAGTTACAACTGCATTTTGTGTTTGACCAGGTACTCCATTTCTACAGCCAGGTACAGTATTCCAGGTATTGTACAATAATTATTGCTGGATCATCGATAATCATCATGTTTTTAACGGCGTAAAGCACATTCGTAGCGATAGCGTTGTTTTGAAGTACGTTGGGTAAAGTTAAAGGTCTAAATAAATCCAATATTGGATTTGGATTATTGACCATTATTCTGTTACATACCTTTACCACTTTTTTAGGCAAGTCTTTCTATTACTTACAATAATGAAAACGTTACTAATATTAATTGTAATATGAAATCCTTAAAAACGACATTTTATAAAGCGTATTAAGAAGAGAGTGAGAAAGAATTATAGATAAAAAAAACAATTTTATATAGAATGTTTTAGGATAATATTCTATAATTTTAATCTATGTAAAAGAAATAATGTTTTTCGTTATTAAAAAATAATTTATCTATTGATTGATCTTTTTAAGGATTTTGATGATATTTAAGTAAGGATTTAATATACTATTGGAAAAAATTATTGCCGAGATAATTAAGAATTTTTGTGCGGTGTAACTGGTAGCTACAAATTTTTCTGAGGGGTTAATATAGGTTTTTATGTCGCACAGACTTATCACCATTGTAATTACACGTGACAATCGTGACATTTTATCAAGGAACGATCTTACAAGCAATGCTTTATTTAAAAAACTAATCTTTAATTTATTTATTATAACAAAGGAGAATGATACTTTTGCACAAAATCATTTAACTAATTTTGAAGATGTGTACAAAATAATAATCACTTAACGAAGGAAGAATTGCAAATACTTCAGACATAACAGAAAACGACTCTAACATTAGAACAACATTTACGAAGTGGACCTCGAAATCTCAAGAATACTATCTTGCATAATGTTGATGATTCTTTATTATTATTATTAATTTGCGATTTCGCTTTATTTAGTTCATTTTATCTATTTTAATATGTGATTCAGAATACACTTTCCAGAGTCATAATATGCCTGAGAATCATTAAATTCGTATAGCAATTAAATTTGATTAATTTGCGTAAACACGAAACTTAATAAATTTTAGAACAAAGAACTAATAGAAAATACAAGAAAAAATAAACAAATAGAAAAACGCTTATATTGATCAATTCTCTTCACTAGTTTAAAAATTAGTTTAAAAATTAAGTTAGAAATACAATCAAATATACAAATTCAAAAGATTGAATATGAATTATATACCAACTGTTCATGTCTATGAATTTGATTGTCTCTACCTCAGAAGGAACATTTGTCTAATCTTTCACATTCCAGACATTTTTCGTCCCACTTTAAGATCCACAGACGGTAGTACAAATGAATCGTTCGATTATAGATTTACATCAAACTGAAAAAACCAACAAAGGAAGTTATTTAATTTATATGTTTTTTGGATTATTACAGGATCCTTTCATGATTAACACAGTGATGTCAATAAGCGCAAAGATGATTGATTAGAAGGATAAGTAATTCCCATGGTTGAGAAAATTTTTAATTATTAAATTAAAGATTTTGGCACGTCTTTTTATTTCTTTTTTCGCCCTTGTGACTTTAGTCGTGAGTCGTGATCTCAAGGAAAAACTCACTCTCTTGAAACTCAATAGTTAATATTGGAAGCTAGAAAAGAACCTCTAAATATGTATTTGTAATCACTGTATACTATATTTAGCCAAATATGGTCAATAATCAGATGAATCTCTAATTGATTACTTTCTATATTAAGTTACACATTTAAAATCGTATGATTAACTTTTAATAAACTTTGTAATGACACTTTCTACAATCAAGTACAATTTTATTTTTAGCAAATAGTCTAAAAATCACCTATAATGAGTAATAATAATAAAACCTTATCAATCATATAATCATACTCAAAATAATCTTTTTTTTTTTGATAAATAAATCATGATAACAAAGATAACGAAAACTCTAATTTATCGGATGATGATGAACCTGCACTTGACTTGGATATTAATGTTCTACAACAGTTTGTTTCCAGTTGTTTAAATAGATGTTATGTTAGAATTCGTATACTAACAAGAGGACTAAATAATGAAGTTTATTTATTACAATCTGATGCTGGTACAGACTGCATCGTTCGACTCTCACGTGATATAATCCATCCTCCAGGGAAATTCATTAGTGAAGTTGCGACTATAAAGTATGTTTCTCAAAACACTTGTATCAAAGTACCAGAAAGTGTACGATTGGGATTGCACTGTAAATAATCCTATAAAAAGACCTTATATCCTGATGGAACGATTACCTGGACAACACTTATATCAAGTTTGGGATAAATTAAAGTTTGAAGAAAAAATATCTAATTTATGCCAAATTGTTGATACGTTATAATATGAGTTAGTGAGTTACGTCATTTCTAGTTACAAAGGCCCTTTCAAGATTACATCTTGATTCAAAATGAGCTTCTTCAGGTTATAAGAACTGGATAAAGAAGAACGCCTAACCCGTCTAATAAAGAATTTAAACTTCAATCAAAGCTATCTAATATTTTCGATGAATCAATAGATCAAAAGCCCTTCGTTCTTATTCATGGTGATTTTGATGCGTAAAACATACTTGTTGAGCATTCCTCAGTTAATAATGAGATCAAAATTGTAGGCATCATTGATTGATAGTTTCACGTACAGGAACCTTATGGAAATTACCCAATTTGGATTGAAGAAGAGACACGACCTTTTGAAGATCTTGATGTTCAGTTGCGAGAAAATTTTGGCAAAAGCTAAGAAAGTTTTTCCATGATGAAATGGTTGTGAAATCGGGAGACAGAAGTAGACAGATATTGAAAATAAAAGAGGATCAAAAAATACGAGGATATATTTACTTTAGTGATTCCTGTTTTTCCACTTTTAAATAGCTTCTTATTTCATTCTTCAGTCATTACGGGCTAGAGGTAGCCAACATTTATTTTGTTGACCCTATTATAGATCTTTTCTGGGGAGATATTAAAATGTTCAAATTCTATCTAAAGGAATTAATTATCAGATGATAAATTATTATTAAACAAAAAAAATGCTCCTTCTAATTACATAGCATCTGTCTATTATGAACTTAAATCTAACGGTTATAAGATTTCCTGGCAACAAGCTTCTACCATAGCATTTTATATGCGCAGTTTACGAGCGTAGTAAAATGTGTCAAAAAAAATTTATAATTAAAAATTTGATGATGTTTCCGAATTAACAAACAAAGTTTTATTCATTAATGTTGTACTTTAATTTATATTTAATAATTGAAACCTAACGTTTTAATATTGGGGTTTTTGTGTGAGGTTGCATACAAATTCTCGTAAAATTAGTACCACATATAATATTACAACCATCATCTGGTAGTATCGAAGACAAGAGATTCATATATGAATTTCTTTGTATAACTATAAGCTATATCTAATATCTGTATATGTATATATATTAATCATAATAACGTTTAGACTAACGCTTTTATGGTGTGTAACTGCAACTTTTTAAATAAAAAACACGTATTAAAATTATGTAATGCCATAACCTTTGCAAGAGCAACGGGTTAACGATTATTAGGGCAATAACAGATATTAGGTAATATCCTAGGGGGAGGGGGAAGGGGGTAAAGCAATATTTTTTGTGACACAGCATAGAGCATTTTTTATTGGTTAAAATTAAAATATTAAATATTATTGGTTAAAAAAATCTTACCTGGGGCCATATTAATATGATATTAGGTAATATCTGTCAGTGCCCTTATTGTATTGTTAGATTTTTGAATAACCCGATGAAAATTATAGTAAGCTGAATTCGAGACTTAAATAATTTACGTTATAAATAGAAATATTTAGTGCATTTCTAGTTACATGATTGTTAGTAAAATAAATTAACCTCTTATTTATCATATTCCCGGACGCCACTTAATGAATGTGATTGAAGATTATGCATTTTAGAACACCTTTTAAATATAAAGCTTACATATCATTGTTACAATGACGATAATCGTTCATGTTTCCAAACTTCAAAATTTAGTATCCTAGAACGATTTTGTGGTCATTTCGATTTTTGATTTTGTCAATTATAAGTTGGATCTGAGACATTTGGACTACACAAATAATTTCAGATGGGGATTCGCGGATATGTATTTTATTCATTCCTAATACCTTTTAATTACGGAAAAAAAAATAATTATTATTATTATTTGTTTAATCTATTGATATTTCTTATTGTTCTTTTGACAGTAGAAAACTAATTCCGAAAAAGTTCAATTCACAATCATAATAGAAATTATCGAATACAATTTATTTTGGTTCGATAGCTTCACACATTTTGACTTGTATTTTGTTATAATTACCTTTCATGTATGGATGAATTAAATATTTATAATAACCCTTAATTAATTTCAGTACGCCAGCTAAAAGTTTCGTGTTTCAACAATGGTAATATGACATGGTATTACCGAAATTCGCGGCGAAAAAAAAATCATGAAATTTATGATTGGAAAACAAATGCACCACAAATTTATGGTGTGCTCGCCAACAAGTACGAAACCTTTCTCAATGCTAATGCGAACCAGCAAATTGGTTACGGTACAGGCTTCTCATCAACACGAAACCGGAACGGCAGTTGACGACAGACTTGCACACTGACATTCATCGAGTTTTAGAAAATTTCTTTATAAAATAAGAAAGTGTTAATTAGGCTAAAGGAAAATACAAGGGGAAAAAAAATAAGGGAAGAAAAATTAACAATTTAGATTCGTTATTTAAAAGAATATTATTATTCAAATTCGAAGTTGGCAAATCATCATCATATTGGCCATGCATCAAAAAATTTTTTTAATAAAATTTTTGAAGGAAAGTTACTATTGTAGAATCAAATGCTGATGTGTACGATGTGTAACAATTCAAAATTAATAATTGGTTGTCATACGTGTTCTCTCTTTAGAAAACAGAAATAATCTATTTTATTATCAAAACGGAATTTTAATCAGAATCTATTGATCATGTGATAGAAGTAACGCGCTCAGAAAAATTCGAATAACTATAATCATTTTCTCATGAGTCGTGTACAAAGCCTTTTTTAGTATGCAAACTCTCATAATTCACATGAGTCATTGCATTTTTCAATCCTTTTCACATGCACGCTCGAATAATAATCAAATTATTTTCCCATTTTCACGAGGAGCTGAGACAGCAATCTATTACTATTAAATCGAAACACTGGGATCAAAAAAGAGGCAAATACTCTTTCTTTGAAGGTGAAATCTTCTAGATAGATTCCTCTTACTTTAGGTTATGACAGTCATTTAGTAATGAATAGACTAGAAGAATTATATCTTTGTATTCCAAAATCACTTGAATTACAGACTGAGAACTAAGGTCTGTTTGTAATAAGTAAGAAATAAAGAAGAACTAGGCTAATTTTCTTTATCCAGGTATTCAGACTTTTATGACTTGCTATTCACCAGATGGTTATACTGCATCATGGGATAGTGGTGACATTGGGAGAATATGTCGCTTGTGCCATTTTTATGATAAATTGCAAAGTAAAACAGATACTGCTTATGGAAACAAATACAAATGATTTCATTATAAATTGAAATGGTGTATGCTACGTATTTAGAAGAAAATTCGAAGCTTAGTGGATGATTGTCATAGGAAATTTGCTAAATGGTTATGCAGTAATCACAGGATAGTATTTCTTCCTGAATTTCAGACACAATGTATAATAAGACATGGATTGTATAGTATTCAGTCCAAAGTGGCAAAAGTGTGAAAATTGTCCATTAACCTTGGATAGATATATTATTTTTTTTCATTATTCTCTTTCCAACTTGCATTAATAATTCACATGAAGTCAAGGAAAAAACTGCTAAAGCTGCTCGGTAAGAAATAAAAAATAGAACTGAGTGCTAACATGCAACTAATTCATTTTTACAGTTTTCATGGCAATATACTTACCTGATCGTATTTAAGCGTTATACTTAATAAGAATGATTGGAAAACATATTTGCTCTTATCTTCATAATACGGGAAAGTCTTGTGGCCGTCCTTGTATGTGGCAGAAGGTTGTCGCATTCACTGGAGATCAAAACTTCGCTTTCCTTGTACTATATGTAGTAAACCTACAAGTTCATCTAGTGGACAGTGTCAACTTCATGTTGGAAGCATTTTTAATGGATGTGGTTATCGATACCAATGACATGAAAACATGGAAAGATTCGATTGAGATTCCTATTGGCATTAAAACTGACTATTTTATAGCTCGAGAAGCTATCATTAATGTTTTCAAACCTCTAGACACGTTTATCTATCCAGAATTGGAATTTTTATGGACAAAGTATTGGAAATATTTCAGGCGAAGAGAAATAAAAAAATCAGCATCAGTAACCTGCCACCAGAATCATCAGATTTTGAATATGGATTTTATATTACCTCAAGTATTGCTTATGTTCTCAAATATATAAGTGGAGATGAGTGGATTCCCATTGTAAAAGCACATATCTGTATTAATGATTTAACTGCCTCTTCATAGTGAAGTTATTTCTACAAAAACAATAGACTCACGTGTTTGATTTTGATCATTGTGGACATGATCAAAGACTTCTAATGGCTGTTGTCTTAGATAAAAGAATATTTTAAAACCATGTATTAGTATGTTTATGTACTTAGACTGTTTAAAAATAAAACTTAATTTGGCTTAATAGTGAATTCTGCTTATACTTTTTGTTAACATTAGTGATGATGTATACGTCCACTGAACATTTATTTATGTAAAGATTTTTTTTTTTGATGTACTTTATCGGTTTTATGGGTATACATATTGTTCGTGTATTACAAAAATTGTCACATAAAAGATAACTATTTTCTTCTTTTGCGTAAATAAATTTTGCCTATTTAGTTGTAACGAGGTTTTGAGTATTAAATATTTAATTATTAGTGATGGCATCCAATCAGGGAATTGCAAAATACTATCAGGCAATGCCATAATTTGTTCAAAAGATAGCTTTCTATACACTCTTTCTTTGTCATAATTATTGACTAATCCATTCCCTCATAATAGGCATCACTTTGACTGAAATAGTAATTTTCCTCCTCATCATACTCCATCTCAATAAGATCTCTGTGTATAAACGTATAATTACGAAAAATACCAAACGAGAATAGAAAATTTTAATCCTTTGTATAAAACGTGGAACATGATGCTGCCATGATTTAAAATTAAAATTATAAACCGTCATATAATACATACTATATACAATAATTCTTGACAACAAACGAAAATATAAACTGGTAACCATCAGAACATCACATTGCTGAAACATTCCAAGAAATCATTTCTTTTTGATATCATCTTGTTGACCATAATTTCATTTTTAGAATATGATCGTTAGCTCTCTTTCCGGAATAATCTAAAATTTTCACGAATCACGAGTTCACACATTTAATGATCAATCTATTTTTGTACATTATGTACCTCTTAGATTGTTACAATTGAATATACGTTAGCCGCATAAAGTAAATATGCACTTTAGTACTATTTTAGTAGTTTAGTGGAAGAAATAGCGTCAGACAGTGATTAACTTATGGAAAAGAACCGAAAAAAAAAACTTATCTAGAATATAACCACGTTTATTATCTTGACCTTAAATAAAATATGTTCACTGGTCATGATTTTTAGAAGTTGTATTAAAAAATTTGGACAGGAAAATGTTAGCACTTTAAACTGCATGAACGGCAATCTCCAACTTATAGACACACGTTCCCTATGAAATGGGTGCCAGGTAAGCAGTGGGAGAGTTTAAGCAATTTAGAAACGAAAAAATACACACCTTGATACCGGAAATTAAAGTTGTAGAGCTCTTATATGATGACTTACTATTATGAATATAGATTATTGGAAAGTGGAAGAAAACGTTAAGGAACATATTTATGTATTTGTTTTAGGTAGGTGGTAGCGATTACGATATTTCTAACACTCTTGATGGTGTCCTTTGGGTATGATGTTACAAGTACACTCGTTTTAACTACTCCAAATGATTTTTTAGGCACCATTATTTCGCACTGAATGTGCTATACCGAATAACAAATTTATTCTATGTATCTCAACTGCTTTGCATCTGGAGACAGATATGATTTCAATTAAAATTAGTTAGCTTACGATTGGAAAATGTCAATCATCCATTTTGCTTTTGATAAGCATTCGGAGTTGCGAACATTGATGCTGTAAATTAACACGGTGGAAAGTATGATGGAAAGTAAGGTGGAAATGACAGGATCTAGAAGCTCATTAAGGGCTATTTACAAACGTGGACAGAAATACTACTGATAATTATTGACAATAACACTTGGTTTGAATCCACTTCCACAATACCATATTTCTTTGATCTTCGTTATTATATAACTAAACGAGCATAACTAATTTGAAAGAACAGAATTGTTAACATTTGAGATTCATACTCAGTATCTTATTAGAAAACCATATTGGTATAGCAAGTTATCAACAGAGATTAGATATTACATAGGGTCGTTCAATTCATGGATTATTTATGGGAAATTTAATAGCGTAATCAGATAGCAAGAATGTTCTAGTGGACCGGTAAAGAATTTTTTCCACGAGTAGTATCACGATGATTGATTTAGTGCTTATGGATTAACGAAAAAAAATATAGAATAACAGAATCATGATTATTCATATTTGGTTTGTGGTTCGAATGAAGAAGAAAGCAGTGGCAAACAATAACTTGACACAGATATAGTTTTTTAATCGAAAATGAAGGGTCATGTAGTAGTAAATAGCAGAAGACAAGGAGATAAATTTATTTAATAATCGAAAACAGAAGGTATACGCATTCAAATGTAGACGAAACGCTAGACAATTAACATTTTAACATTAGATATTTTACTATTAGAAAGTAGTGTTGATATATCATCCGTCTATCGCATTATACTTTTTTTTTCAAGCATGCTATATTGGTATTTAACTAAATTCTTACTTTCGTTGGAAGAACAAGCTAATGACCCACTGGATAAAATGCCTGGCGCTTCGAGCTGACGCTTTACACCTGGAAGACATTCCTTCGAAATGTGAATCACTATATGCAATGTCTATCATTTTATTCAGTATTCGGAAAGGTTCTTTTCTACTATTTTCTATTACTTGTTCTTCGTTTTTGGCTAGCGAAACTTTGTACAACTAGATCATACTAGCCTTTGTTCGCGTATTATTTGATTTATTGTTAGAGGAGTCAACTACTATTCACTCTCGGTTTTCGATCTACCCCTATCTTCGGATTCAAAATACAACACTATATAGGAATATTATAATACACAAATTGTCTCAAATAATCCTACTACACCTCGCGAAAATTCTGTGAATAAAATTCAGTTGGAAACTGCCTAACATAATAAATCTTTTGAACTGTTCCATTCAGAAGTCTTATAGTTAATGGTGAAATTGCTTTATATTTATCCGTTATTTCGCAATATTATTTGACGGAAATTTAAATTGTGTTACAAGTGATAGCTGGTTTTTAATAATAAATGCTATTCCAATATGCTATATTACGGCAAAACGATAATCCACTGAACTGCGTCGCAAAAAATTATTGAGGTTCATCTCATGTGACACTCTGAACAAATGTGTAGAGTATCATATGATCAAAAAAGATTACGATAATATTACTAGTTGAGATCTAATTCATGTGAGCACATATTTCTGAATCTCGTTTGCGCTACAAAATCTAATGATTTCATTTCGTATCTCTAATTTATTATCCCTAGAAGACACTCCATCATTCGTTCATATTCATCTAAGTTCCATCTCTGTTATGGAGAAACAATATGAAATGCTATGTTCAGACAAGACCATCTTTTTCCCTTGGAACTCATTAAAAGGGTTTAAATCAAAATGAATTGCTTCTTCTCCATGTAAATGATATTTTAGTTCATTAATAGAGAAAGATTCCCAGCACTCCCTGTCCTGATGATGGTACCTTTCAAAAAGCGGCGTGGGTCTTAATCTAAAAAGGATTTAGCCTTAATCATATGATGCATTATAATGAGAATTTAACTGACAAATGACAAACTTGGTAAATAGAGCGGGCTTGTGATTTAATTATACTTACGCTTATTAATGGATAATCTTCTAGAAGATTTATAAGGAACACTTGTCATATTACATCGACAATCAAAATGTTTAATGAAAATATTGTTCAATTTAATTTATACCTTTTAGGAATATCGCTTCAAATTTTAGTTAGATTATACTAACTCAATAAAAATTAGTAAACCAATCCCAAGTTATAGTTGGATTTTAATTTCTTAATTCAGGTGGTCAATTCAAATCTGGGTTATCATTTTATAAATACTTAATATAAATAAATCTAGTTTGAAAGATATCATTCGGATCTTCCCGTAATGATTACTCTTTTTGGTTAAATTTGAAGATTATTGAAATTCATAATGTTAAAAAAAAAACGTGGCGAATATATTCATTGAGTCATTGAGATAGTTTTTTAAGGTATCATTTTTTCTCACGAATTTCCAATTTTTGCTTTATAAATAAGCGACTTTCGAGGAGCTTTCTCTCATTGTTTAAAAAATTCATCTCCATTATACTAAACAAAAAAATATTATTTTGTCCGATGGAAAATACTAGATCTTCATTTATTTATTATTCTCAATTTCTATTTAATTCAATTTATATATTATATTAAAAAAAAAAAAGAAAAACCCCCGTTTGTAAAAAAAAAGAAAACTTGTGTAGTACTATAAAATTATATTATTTACTCATTGAATATATGTTATTATGTTATATGACTAATTCATTATAAAAATTTTCGCTTGAAATCATCTGACTATATCATCATTATTATATAAACAAATCAAGTAATAGTCATTTAGTCTTAGCGTGAGATAATTTCCGATAATACGTAATACGTAGATGATTTTGAATAGGATAACGTCACTGCCAAGCAAACATATATTATAAATAAAAGACTGACCCTTTAATCCATTTTTTTTTTTTTTTTTGTTCCTTCAATTCTTCAATTCTTCAATTCTTCAATTCTTCTTTCAATCAAATTTCAAATTTCTTTTAGCTAGTAGTTAAAGAAAAGCTTTCTTTTTTAATAAGAAATAACATATAAAACAAATTCAAAAATGACTACGTCAGCCGCATCTAATTCAGTACTTGGAGACAAAAATGACAAGCTATCAACTTCTTTTTCTGAAGAACCGTCTCTTAACAAATCGAACAAAAATACATTAATCGATTCAAGCAAAAAATCTTTTGAGGATAAAGAAGATCAGCAACATGTTAAATTTGGTGCATTACCGACTATAGATAAAAAAGAGAAAAAAGTTAAAAGGCGTAGAACACCTTATGCTTGGGATGATAAATTAAGACCCATATTTGATGATGATAAAAAAAAATCGGATAAAAAAGGGAAATGAATTTTTTTTTATATAATATAATCAAGGATTTTGGAGTAAGAGTTTTTTTTTTTTAGTTGAGAAAATTAATTTAATTTTTTTCATTAATTCATTTTTTTTTTTTTTCTATTTCTAGATAGATAATGTATAGATGAGATTCCGTTAAGAATATTAGTAGTTTTTTTTTAGTTTCTGTATTAGGAATTTTTATCTTTTTTTTTTTTTATTATTATTATTATTATTATGATTATTTCTTTCTTTTTTTGTAAATTTTTTGATCCGATCTATCCGATCTTTAATATAAATACATATTTACGGTAAATATATACTATATATATATATTTTCACAATGTATATACAATTATAACATATTTATATTTATTATATAAATATTATCTTATTTTAAAAAATTAATACTTCTGTTTATATTGTTAATTACACAATTCTTTTGACACCATTTTAACACGGTGATCGTATACATTGACGCTTGATATAAGAAGTAATTTAATTAATTTCATTTAATTCGCATCATTAATCATGTTTATGTTTATCCAAATATTACAAAATATTAATCACCCTCAAAAAAAAAAAGTTTTTATTTCTCTCTTCCTCTCCCCTCAAAAAAAAAAAAAAAAGGTTTTAACAAAACCCCCGTCTGAATCACCCCCCAAAAAAACTTATTTATCTCTCACAATAAAACAGGTTAAAAATCCTGAAAGAAAAAAAAAAAAAATGGGATGATGAAAAAAAAAAAGCTATTATTATTTACTATTAATATGACATTCTATTTTAAAAAAAAAAATGAAAATTATTTTTGGCTACTCATCCATAAGGAGAAATAGAATAAATTTTCGGATATTTTTATTATTATTAAAAAAAAAAAAAGGGGGTTTTTTAAAAGGTCAGTCGGAATTTTGTTTTTTTTTTTTAGGGGTTTTATATAAAGTTAAAAATATCAAAAAGAGATAAAAGGGGTTAGGGGGTTTGTTATCATTTTTATTTTTATTTTAGAAGAATATCAAAGTGAAAATCTTTGCTTTTTATTTCTATATTTTTTTTTTTATATGTAACCAAGAAATTTCTCTTTAAATGGAAAAAAATAATTTATGTATGTATGTAATGTAATGCAAGTTAAATTCAGCTTTACAATAGAATAAAAATTTTTTTGAAAATCTTTAAAAAATAAAAACTTAAAACCGTATTCATTCTTTTAAAAAAAAAAAAAAAAAAAAAAAAAAAAAAAAAAAAAAAATATTCCTTAATCTTACGTTTCTATTAGTTTCCATTCAAAATATTACTATTTTTAAATAAAAAAGAACAGGTTTTCTTATTTACAGATGGGCTATCTTTTTAAAAATAAATGAGAAAGAAAAAAAAAAATATCCTTTCTCGGGCGAAATTCGGAATTACGCATTACACGAGCACAAAAAAAAAAAATTTTTTTTTGTGTGATTTACTAAAAAACCCTTATTAGATTTAATTGGGAAATTGAGGATTGGTTGGATTTGTTTTTTTGATTCAGTTTTTTTTTTAAAAAATTCAATCATTAACTAAACCATTTTTAAATCATAAATCTTTTATTATAAAAAAAAAAAAAAAAATTTTTTGCGCAGTATCACGAAACACTTGCGATTTTTTATGTTACTGTATTATGTATTTACACAAAAAGGTTTTACAAATAAAAATATTTTTTTTTTATACATTAAATATTAATTATGTACATGAAAATGTCAAAACAATTAAAAATACAAAATAGAATAAAAATAAACCACCAAAAATTGAACCTTTTAGCTACCACCCACCCCAAAAATCGATCATAAAATTCTAAATTCACAAAAAATGTTCCTAACGGATATAATAAAGTAAATTTTCGCTCCAATGTCCTTTCTCAACTCTAATAATAAATGAAATTAAATGATGATACATTAAAACAAGAATAAAATTATTTTATTGATTTTTTTTTTTTAATGCTTAATTTTTTTTTTTTTTTGTACTTAAAATAATAATTAATTATAATAATAATAAATAATTTTTTTCTTTAAAAAAAAAAAAAAATTAAATATACAAACGAAATAATAAATATTAAATACGATAATAATCGAATGAATAATAATAAAGACGAACGAAAAGTAAAATCGAAAAATAAAATGTAAACACAATTGTTCTTTTTTTGCCATGCCAATTTTTTTTGAACGTTTTTGATAAAAAGAAAAATGGTTATAATAAATATTTTATTAACATAAAGAAATGAAAACGTTTCTTTTTTTTTAAAAAAAAATGATTTGATTAGCTAAAGAGATTATTATTAAATAATAATCAAAAAGGAAAAAAAAAATTACTTTTCTTGAGAAATAAAGAAAAAGAGAAGTAAAGGAAAAGATTAAAATAAGGAACGAGTCGGAATTGAAAAGTTAAATGAGGAATAAGTGAAAGGTTGTAATGAATATTGACAAGTTTGGGTTCTATTTGGTAATTTAAATTGTAGTAAGAAAAAAAAATTATATTTCGAAAAATTTTTCGAGATTTTTCGTAATCTTAATTTCTTTTACTACATTTTTAATTTAAATTTAGCCAAACAATCTATTCAGCCCTTTCGATTTCTCAAGTAAATAAATAATCGTAATTTTTTTTCCTTTCTAACACTATAATGAAGTTCCCTAACCATTTCAAATATTAATTTTAAAAACACGTAAATTCTCTATGAAAAAAAAAAAATTACTCGAGTTATAATAAATATTAAAAAGAAATGTAAATTATACTACGAAAGAAAAAATCAATCAATATACTTTTTTTTTTCCCTCCGAAAAGAGTATGTATACGATATATATTATATATTTCCCTCTTGAGTACAAATAAAGTTAAGGTTCTAAATTTTTATTTCGAGGGGTTTTTTTTCACCATATTTTGCCACCAATTTTTTTCATCCTCAAAGTTCTCGATCACATTAAAAAAAAAGAGAGAGAGAAAAAGTACCCTAAAGTAATTAATACTCAAAAAAGGCTTATTATGTAAATATTTTATTATAATTTTTTTTATTTAATAAATATATATAATTAAGATATTTTTCATTCTATCAATTAAGGAATATAATTATATATTACCTCAATCGAAGAAATCAAAAAATGTATTGAATAATAAAAGGTTAAGTAAATATATATAAATTTTTTTTTTTTTTTTCCGTTTTGTTTTTTTTTGTTTTGAATATTAATATCATAGGGTTTCGTTTCTATTTCCTTTTTCTCGTACCCAATGGACAGTGAAATCAATTAAGGGCGGAAAAAAAACGATAAGGGGAAGTATTAATAATAAAGAAGAACTTGACAAACCTTAGGAAAAAAAAGAATCCACCAAAAAATTTTTAATATATATGTATAATATATACAAACACCCCTCCAAAATGTACCATTTTTCAACAAATGGTGATTCTTATGAAAGGATTGGAAAAATATTTATAAGTTCCTTCAAAGTTAAATGTGTATATGTGAAAGTAGAGGTGTAAAGGATAATTAGAGATGAGAATAAATAAGATTTTTAAAAGGATAAAGTTTATTTTTTTTTTTTTTTTTTTTTTTTTTGAAAGAAAAAAGAAATGAACGAAAGATAAATAAATAAGTCTATATAATTCTGATTTTAAAAAGAACGAAGTGAGGAAACTTTAAATTTCCCATATCCTAACAAAAGAGCGTGTTTGTTCTTTCTTACACATATAGGTCAATCAATGTAAAGATTTTTTTCGATGGAATTCTCAATATTTACCGTATAATATACTTTTTCTACTTCGATGAAGGACCGATAATTAATAATTAATTACTAAATTGCCCAAAATAAAATAAACATAAATTGATGATTATAGGAAGTTGAGTGAGACGTTGGACTTTTAAGAAGGAATAATGAAAACTATACAAATTAAGGTGAAAAGATCAAGAAGGAAAAAATCCTCGCGTGGGAAAGTGATGGAAAAAAGAAATAAAGGGAAAGGGGAATGAGGTTTTAAATTATGTGAAATACAACAAGTGAAAAAAAAAAAAAATATATACATAATTTCTTCCCACACACATCTCTGTCTCAACCGCTTTTTTTGTTTTATTGCATAATGTAAATAATAAAATAAGGAAAAATAATGTAATGATATTAAAAATGTCCATCCCATTTACCAAAAAGGAATTGCGTGAAAAAAGAAATTTCTTTTTATTTGGAACATAATTATGTAAATGAACATTATGAACGCCATCTAGAGCTTAGGCGCAAAGTTGAACTGTTACGTAAAGGCTTTCCCAAAATTGCAGACGCGGAACTATTCTTTCTTGGTCTCCACAAAGATACGCCGTTCCGTCCGCGCGTACTATTGCTTTTTTTCATTCCTACATCATCCCCTAATTGACTCGTGGGTCTTGGAGAAGCTGACCTAGGTAAACTTGGTAACGAAGGGGATCTTGTAAGAGAACTAAGAGGAATTGTCATTGAACGTCTTGCAGAGGGACGGCGTTGAAGTTTTTGTTGTGGTTCAGTAGAAGCAAAGTCACTTATTAATGCCGCATTACCGTCTGATGTTGTTGTAGGATCACTATTATTTGGATATTTGTATGGTTCGGTACTGGGTGCAGTGTCTGGTAACGCACAGAATAATAAGCTAACTCGTTCTTGTTCAGTATTCCAATGTGGACAACATAGTCTATATTCAAGAGGAATATGTTGATCATTCTTATCAATTATCTTCCCTCTTTTGACAAAACTTTCAAAGTATGGTCCACCACAAAAGCTACATTTTTTGGCGCCTGCAAGATAATCTTTTAAATGTTCCGTCGTATCCTCTAGAATTGGTATTTGTTTTCTAACAATAGTTCGTGCGGCTAGTTCCATAAGTGTTGGGGGTGAATGCGTGATTTCATGTACGAATTCTGTTTTCAATGGACAACCGTCTGTACGAAGTTTACGAAGATATTGAAGTCTTCCTAATTCTGCAGGTAAAACGGTAATTGGATTATCTCGAACATCCAAATTGACAAGTGTTTTAATTTCTCCAATCTCTGGAGGTAATTCTATAATTCTATTACAATCAAGCAATAAAGTTCCAAGTTTCTTGAGAGATCCAATAGATGATGGTATGTATGTCAATTGATTCTCTGATAATCTAAGATCAACGAGCTTATGTAAAAATCCAATTGTATCTGGAATATGTTCTAATTTATTTTTGGACAGGTCAAGTTTTGTCAAATTTTTCATATATCCAATCTCTGCTGGTATTTCTGTCAACTCATTACAGCATCTAAATAAAAAATAAATATATATTGTATATTATTAATTAATATATTTTATTTTAAACACTTCCTCGCTCTATTTTCTTCCCCAAAAAAATACTTACATTTGTAGACAATTCGTAATATATAAAAAGCAGATATTTTGACTTAATTTTACCAATCCGAGAGAACAAAGTCCGATATTTTTTAAGTTTGGTAATTCACTAAATAATATTGGACTTAAATCACTACTTTCATCTAATTCATCAGTAGTTCCGTGAAAACACGAACGGTCATCACCATTATGAGAATGTAATATTGCCCATGATATTTCTTCATCTTGTTTATCTGATTCCGTTACAGGTTCTGGATAAATAATATCAGTAGCTGTCGTTACTATCGATGCCGTTTCTCCACTTGGTGGAATCAAGGTAAGATGATTAGACACATTCTGTAAATGATTATTAAGTTCATGAAGGTCATTCAAAAGTGAATCAGGGGTATCTGGTACTGAATGTACATTAGGTCTTATCGTTGAAGGATTAAGACCTGTTGCTATTCGTCGTCTATTATCAGATTTAGAGGATACATAGCCAAAAGGTAGGCGAGCTTGTTCTTTCGTAAGTTGTCCACCCATTTTTATTAAAATTATTGTATATATGTAAAATATAAAATGTAAACCTAATTAAAAAGGTCTTTGGAACCTTTTTTTTTTTTTTTTTTTTTTTTTTTTTTTAAAAAAAAAAAATTTTTAAATCCACGAATCCTTTTTTTTTTTCTTTTTAACTAATAAAAAAGGTGAAGGAGCTTGACTCTACTAATTGTTGTGTAATTGTTTAAAATAATTTTATTTATTTGGGATTTCTTAATGTACACTTTTGAAACAATCTACAATAGAATGATGTTATTATAGAATTATTAAAATATTTATCTTTGTTTGTTGTCGAAAGTCCTTTTTTTGTAGTAGTTTCGTTTCTTTCGTTATTTGTATTATGTAAAGAAACAGGAATAAACAAGTGTGCTTTATGAATGTAAGAATGCAAATGAACAGATGTGGCTTATAATATTATTAATAAGTGTTTGATATTAAAATTAACTGTCGCTCCTTGTAGGGCTGTTGAACGAAAATAGATTATTTAAATTAACAAAGGAAACCAAAAATAATTATTATATGCTTTCAGGAGCGAAAAGAAGCATTATAGTTTCAGAACAAACCAAATAAACGGCGTCTGGAACGTTTGTAGGTTTGAATAAAAATAGGGAAGTGTAATGAGATAAAATTAAAATGGCAAGGGATTTATGATGAATGTTGAAAGTATTAGCTTGCTTTTCGATGTTCAACAACAAAAGCACAAAATTATTTTTTGATAAGGAGATTATAACTCGAGAGCGAAAAAAAAAAAAAAAAAAAAATTTTTCTGACGTTTTAGAAACAGAAATTTTAAAAAAGAAAAAAGGAAAAAGGGGGGAGGGGGTTTACTAATAAGTTGAAGAAATGGGGTTTCGTGACATAAATTCCACATTTAGTTGACTGTTTTTATAACAAGGATTTATTTATTACCTATAATTTAAAGAGTTTTATATTGAAAATGACTGGTGAATTTACTATAAATTGCATTATTTTCGTGTAATGGTACATGATTATTTGTTTGCTACACATTGAATGAGTATTTTTTAATGATATTTAATAAAAAAAATTCACTGGTCCTTTCATATCATTTTTATGTAAATGGCTCGTCGTTGTTTATAACAATACTATTTTAGCCGAAAAATAAAATACCAAAATAATTTTTGTTACACCTTTGTGACAGAATTATTTAGGGATCAAAAAATTTTATCGTCACCCTATATTATGTTACATTGTTCTTTAAATTTCTTTATTTATTATTCTTTATGCAAATTGATTTATTTAGTTTAGTGTATTTTTTCATACGAGATAAAAAAAAAAAATGCGGAGTCGATCATTTATAATACGGAATATACGGGGCAAAGCAGGGGTCTTATTAAGGGGAAATTCATTGGTTAGATATCACTCATATCAGTAATATTATTTTGTAATTGTTTCATAGTTATTTTTTTAATAATTGAATTTTAACAGTTAACTAATTTCATAATATTTTAAATTTGGATTAATTTGTATAAATTTAATTTATTAAAATGCTTAATATTATTGTAAATATTTAAAATTCTATTTTAATGTGATTTTTTTTATTAATTCATTTTTATAATTTTTTATATAATTTTTAAATTATTTATTATTTAATTAAAATTGCAAAAATATTAAAATATAATTATTTTATATATAATAATTCAATTACTTATTAAAATAAATAAACTTATTAATAGCCAAAAGTACTATACATAAAATATTATTTTACTAGTAATTATATCTAGTAAACAAACTATTAAAATCATTATAAATAAGATTTTTAATAAATTTATACTTAAAACTATTAATCTTATTCTTAATATAATTTGAAACATATAATAAATTATCAAATAAAATATTATAAATCTTATAATTATAATTAAATTGAAAAAAATAAATAAAATAAAAAATATATAATAATTTGTTTATTTTTATTTTTATTATAACAAGAGAATCTATAATTAAAAGTAATAAGATAAATTTAATACATATGTAAATAATGTGAACATCAATGCTTGATCAAACTATCGCTAATTAAGAAAATTAAACTAACTAGTAATTATGAACATTTCAGTTGAAATCACAAGTGAAAGCAACTTAACCCTGCATAATTATTTATTATTAAACCTTATAAATAATTATAATAGTATATAAGAAATAATAATTCATAAATATAAAAAAGTAAAATAATATCAAATTTAAAGGATCAAAAAACTAAAAGAGTAAATTGATTTATTTTTTAAAAAAAATAATTAAAAAAAAAATATATAAATTATATAAGTAATATCTGGGATTTTAAATTGTTAAAAAAAAAAACCTAAAATTTTTAAAATTCTATTTTAACAAATTATATATATATATTTTTTTTTGGTGTTGAAGTCATATAAATATTTATTAAGTAAAGAGAGGATTACAAATATAATCACTTCTAACTAGACATAAGTACTTCTAATCAAAAGACTAGTCTAATCATCTACTAATTTTAATAAATTATAAACTTCATACTAATTTTTTTTTTTTTTAGTATTGAAAACGCACTTGTATTTATTAGATAAGGAAAAGATACAAACATACTAATTTTAAAATAATTATTTTTAATATATATATATTATTTTTTAAGAATTTTATTATTTTATAAGTAATTATTACAGCTAGAAAAATTTGTAAAATATTAAATTTTAATATATTAATTATATTTAAATATTAAACTATTTATTATTTTTATTAAAAATCAAATACTATTTAGTTTTATTTTAGTATTATTAAATTTTATATTATATTTATAATAATTCTGGATAGACTGACCTGCAGGTTAAAAGTATGATCTTGCTAGTTTTATATGATTTCTTAATAAAGATT
The DNA here is from genome assembly GCA_015698045.1 of Rhizophagus clarus. Taxonomy (NCBI): domain Eukaryota; kingdom Fungi; phylum Glomeromycota; class Glomeromycetes; order Glomerales; family Glomeraceae; genus Rhizophagus; species Rhizophagus clarus. The sequence continues at coordinate 473,802 of BLAL01000018.1, read as the reverse complement.
TATGCATTTTCAAGTATTTTTAACTTTAAAAAAACTTTAATATTATTAAATAAATTATTATTAGAGTTGGGCACTAAAATATTTTGACATATCAAATTGCCAAAATTCTTACCAAAATTCCAGATTAAATTTTAGAGTTGTATTTTGGTAATAATTTAAAATTTTGGTATTATTTTTGGATTTTAGCAACAGTTTGATTTAAGATTTTATGCAATTATTATATTTCAAGAACCAAAATACTTTTGCTACATGGTTAATATATTTGGAATTTTAGTATCCAATTTTAAGCTTTAACAATAGTCTGGAATTTTAGTAATAGTTTTGGATTCAGTAACAGTTTGATATTTTGGCAATTATTTGAAATTTTGACAATATTTTAAGGTTTCAGAAATTTGATTTTAAGCTATTATCAAAATTTTAAACCATTGCTAAAATCTAGAATTTAGTTTGGAATTTTGGTAAAAATTTTGGCAATTTGATATGCCAAAATATTTCAGCATCCAACTCTAATTATTATATAGTTAATAATAATATTAAGCTAATAAAAATTATTTAATCATAATAGATTTTATAGGTAGTATAAGAAATGAAAAAAAAAAATAAGAAATAAAACTTTTGATAAATAATTTTAAATTTGCATTAACAAATTTTTGAATTATAGAATAATTTATCCAATTATACAAAACTTTTATGAATAACAAAAAAGATTTTTTTTTAAAGATTTTTAAAAATATAATAGATAGTTAAATAAATATAATATTTAAAACAGATTAAATTGCTAAAGGAAAAGAAGCATTTAAATTATTAGTATTATGTCTTAAAGGTTTGTTTTATAATGTTATAGTAAATGTATTAAAGGTAATAACATTTGAAAATACTGGTAAACAGATCGGTGGCTTAAAGCTACCAAAGTAATAGTAATTGGAACAGATAATATTCCAAACGTCATATAAAATGAGACTGGTTTATACAGTCAAACTTCGATATACCGATATCCGATATACCGATATATATATTAAAATTTCGATATAACGCTGGGATTTCATTTTATTCCATATATGAGAGCATATAAATATCGGTATAATTTTGATATAACGATATTTTTTCCAAAATTTCATGAGTCCCGAGAGTCCCGACGTATCGTTATATTGGAGTTTGACTGTAATAGGAGATAAGTTCACAGATAATAACACAAGTGGTGCAAGATGTATCCCTTATAATATTACAATTATTTTTAGTATTAAACTTGAACATCTACAGCAAGGAAAAATAACCGTAGAAGAGTTCTTCTAAAATCCAGAGCAATAATGAAAGCAATTCATTCCCGATTTAAACCCTTAAAATCAGTATAATATTTGCATGATGGCTGATACATAGAATAACGTTACAAAAACAAAATTTACATCAGCTTAAAAAGGTATACTATTTCTAGCATTCTCTCTCCATGGCTCCCATACCCCCAAACAGTGTTGTACATAAGACATTGTCCGGCGTTTTTTTGTGGACACGGACATCCAAAAAATCCATGCTCGCGTCCATAGTCTGCGGACTCCACGGACACAGACAAGTGATTAACCAACCTTAAAATCTTTTGGCTGGAATTAACAAGAAGTATGGCTGGCATTAATGCGGACCAAATGTCCTGGACATGAAAATTTAGCGGATATGTCCGATCTAGGACTGTCCAATGTCCGTGTCCGTGTCCCATGACAACACTGCCCTCAAACTACATATCTAGCAACTGGTTCATACAGATGCTGAAATTAATAAGCTTGTAGAGGAACGAATTGCTTTCAGAGGAGAACCATCTTAATCCTCATATACACTAAGATAAACATAAGCATCTCGACCTACGTAAACCAATTCTAATATCACTATCATTAAGCAATTTTTATTTGCTATAAACTATAAAGTGTGCAAAAGAACTTTAGTTAAGGAATCTGGTCTTGGAAATCAAATCCGTTTTTTGGAATGGAAAACATGAGATGTGCGCAGATCATCAGAAGACTTTCATATAAGCGAACTACTTTTTTCCATTTGAATAACTTAGAATAATATAGCTTGAAAATATAATAAAATAATAAATTATAAGTTTTTGTAAGAAATTTTTTGTAATTTAAATATCGATTATCGAACTTAATTTAAAATTTATTATGGCGATTACTATTTGATCGATTAATTGATCGATCATACACACTATAAAATAATCAATCGATCGATTAAAGATTTTAGAGACAATTAAATTCCCAAAGTTATGTCATATGAATTTTGAGTAATTACCCAGTTATGGCTATGACTTATATTATTTCATGTTCCTTTTGTCTGCAACCCTACTGGTGACTTGAAGTAAACGATTGTTAAGTATACAAGATGACATGTTATTTGTGCGATTCCACTGGATTGCTACTATTTAATTTCTTAGTGCTGGTCAGAAAGTGGAAAATTTTTACCAGGTCATGCATTGTCATGTAAATTTAATTATTTTTTATTAATTTTCATCGCAGACATGAACATTTCTTCTAAATCAGCTTTTCTCATTCTATATTTAAATATTAAATTATTAAAAAAAAAAAAAAAAAGAAGAAAGAAAAAATTAATCAGTGATATTAGCTTACTTTGCAGAAATTTCTGACATAGTTTCCAATTCGGTAACTCCAGGCTTGCTTCTTCCTAATCTTATTTTGACTCGTTCTCCATAATTTTGTTCCTCTAGATCAAGTGGCTCAATTTGTTCTGAACGAACAGTAATCGCTTGCCATCTCAAACTCTTTATAAATTAAAATAAAATGTTAGTAAAAAAATAAATTAGATCTTACTAGTTTTACATGCCTTGAGCCTTAATATATATTCATGTACTTTATCATCTAATCCTTCGACAATAATAATTCCAGGATATCCAGGTTTCGAAAATCCTTTCAATAAAACAACAAAAATATAATAATTGCGTATAACCTATAAATAAATATATTAATTTAGTGGAATTCCAAATACCCCATAATCCTAATTCTTCAGCCCATTGACAAATATTCTTCCGTTTTTCCAAAGATAATAAGTGATGTGTCCATATTAATATTCGTGAAAGTTGTAGAGATGTTTTTTCTTTTTCATTTTTGTTATCATCATAATCAGATAACGTAGTCTGAGAAAACTTTTCAATCAAATACGATTTCGTATGTTGATAAAGTTCAAAGATACAGCATTCTTGGAAATAATCAATTAAATTTTTTATCGATAAAAAAAAAAAAGAAAAAAAGAAATAATTCTTGGAAGAAAATTTCGAAACTTACCATCATTAATATTTAATTCCTTAACTTTCATTTCAATTTCAGAATTGATTTCAGTCCATGTTTGCCTATTAACATTGTCTGATGAAAAGTAACATTCTGGTTGAACTTTAGGATACCTTAAAGGTAAAAACACATTAATCCAACTGTTATTGATATCCAAAGATAATCGAAACCGAAATGGTGGGATTTCTTCGAGATTTCGTATTGTTGTTTGGACTAAATTAAAATTATCTATAACTGACTATTTGAAAGAATTAGAAAATTGATATTCGAGTAGAATTATTGAATAATTAAAACTAAACTTTGATAACTACTTTCCAACTTTCAATTTGGTCTTCATCTCCTACCCATTGAAATTCATTACCAACAAACATTGCAATAAGTAAAGATAATTCTTCCCATTGTAACTGTCTACTGTTAACAAAAGTGGTGTCCATTCTTAAATTTTATATAAACTGCGCTTACTATATTTATAGTAGAAGGGAAAAATCAGGAAAAATATATGATTTGACAAAAAAAAAATTTTTTATTAGGAAGATGCATGGTTTGTCAAATTATTATATTTATATATTACGATGAATTCCATTTCTGGAAATTTTCATTTATTCTAATTAGGAAATAAATATATAAATTTGTAAAACTTGTTCGATTAAAAACTGAAACAATGGTTTGATCTATAAATAAATAATTAGGTTGTTCGAGAATACTTTATAGAAAATCTTAAATAAGAAGCATGTTAAGCTTAATAATACAATGAAATGAAAGGAAATAAGTTATTTATGCTGCTTTTACAATTTTAAAGTAAAAAACCTCTACTGGATTTTTTGGGCTAATGTTTCATCTCTCATTTGTTCTAAAAATGGCATTAAGTTAGTTCCTCCGGTACCCTTAATAATCTCGATCGATTTAGTGGTGGTTGTTATGATCTCATTGTTACCAATCGTTGTTTTTGTTGTCTCGTTCACTGTAGTTATTTCACAATTACCTCCTAAATCTAAGTAAATAAATAAATACATATGTATGTCTCTCTCTCGAACGAAAAATGAATGAACAATATGAATACATTACCTTTATCTACAGGAGGAGTTACTTCCTTCTCATTAAAATGTGGATCACCTCCCCTGCGTGCCTGTTTTATAATATAAAAATTCACAATATTTAAGTGTGTTTTTCTAAACTCTTTCATTTGATTCAGACATTCGTTATATGCTTTAATCAAATCGCTAGATTCATCAGTTTCGCGTAATAAGCATATGTCTTCACTTTCATCTGATGAAGTATTAACGCTCGAGTCATAATTGGTGTTAGATATTATATAATTCCGAATATCAGCAATTTTGGCGAGATCCTCAAGAAATCTACGATGAGGACCTGGAATATTTTGTCGAATTCGATGAAGGTAAGGTTGTTGGGGTTCGGTATGTCCATTGTGATGTGGTTGAGGACACCCATTCGGGCATGAGGTATAGCGGTGACAAGAAGAACTTGTGTTTGGTTTAATGCCAGTTGGATAGTGTTTTACACTAAGTGCAATATCAAGAGCTTGGATTAAAGCACTTTGACCTGCACTGCCTCCAATATACCGTCGATAAATTGGATTCCCATTCTCATCGTTTCCATCCACCCCTTCATAAATCAAACCTTGTGGTAAACGATCTTCATTTTCCCAACCGGAAAGGTATGGTCTTACCTTCCAGTAGAAGACATATGGATCACATTTCTTAAACATCTTTTGCAGGGTTTTGTTAATATCAAAAATGGTGGAACTGATATTTCTTAATTCATTAATCAATATTTCGTTATTACCATCGTAAGTAGCCTGAATAGCAGCCATGATACTCGTAAGGGCGCGACCTCCAAACCCCTCGATAGCTGTTGTAACCAAATAAAACCATGATTCATCCAACGTGTTTGAGAATGTAATCAATGTAGCTAGATTGCTAAATATAGAAAACATATTTTCAATTTAATTAGAGAACTTTCAACAATATACATGAATTTGATGAGTAAGAAGTATGAATACTTTAATTTAAACGGTTCATCTGGAAACAGTAAGCTCCAATTCCAAGTTACTACTGCAGCATGATTAATTATTGGTGCGACATCAAGGTATTTTGATACCTCTACCCAAGGTATGGCAATATTATCTGGCAACCTCTATATACAAAATAAAATTTTATTTTAATAGGATTAGTTTAAATCGCGATAAAAAACGAAAAACAAAGCAGATAATATTAAATTCTTATTATCACACGCACGTCTGAGACTTTTTCGTATTTTCCCCACACATATCCGTGTGCTATGAAGGATAAGACTAAGAAAGCACGACGATATTCTTCTGGAGTTTTTAGGCGATCAGTTTTCAAAATCGGCAGCTAGATTAGAATTATGCCATGATCAGCATTTGATTGTTAAACGAAATAAAAAACGCGCAATTTGTTAGCCAAATATTAATAAACTTATCAACCCTCCTGTTTTAAATGTAATGATGCACCTCAGACCGGAGTTGGGACAACGTACCTTTTTAACATATTCCCTTAGACGACCAGCCAACAACAAATTGTGAAACATGGAAATCAAAGTTTCCCAGGGTTCGTAATAAGAGTCAGGCAAGCATTCTAATGGTGGAGTGGAAGGAAGGAATCCAGTCGACGGACTTATGTCATAATCTTCAAGACGGGGTACACTGAAAGTAAGTGGAACGGCGTAGCTTGGAGCCATTATTGAAAATTAAAAAAAAGGGAGACAAGGATACTAAGGGAATAATTAAAAGCTGTCGACTATGAATTGACTACCTGATAGTTCGAGACTGATCCGATTTTGATTTGTAAAAAAAGACATCTCACAAATTTAATCCTTGATTAGATAATTGAGCATATTGGACATATACAGTAAGTGGAATTCTTCTTTTGTATATTGATCTGCAATACTATAAAGTGATTTGTAATATACAAAAATCAATCCAATCTCAATCCAATCTAACTTTATTACTGTTTACGTTACATTTTGTTTTCGGTTTTTATATTTGTCTTCAGACCTTGATGTTAGTGGTCATAGGTCATATGGTCATTCCGACAAGGTAATATGACCTTTACTTTATGAATTATGACGTGAATTCAATTCGGACCAAAGTTATAAAATTGGAATTTAACAAAATTTTATGCTTACCAATAGTAACATGATCTTATGATCAGAAGTAGAAACGGATATCCGTTAGAAATATATCTAACAGGTTTAAACCGGGATTAATCCAGTTTTAATACGATAATGGGTACAGATATCGGATGCTTTACATTAATCCGGATTAGTAACGGATTAACGGGACTAACAGATTTACGGGACTAGCAGATTAACGGTTATCCGTTTCACTTTACTACAATATCATTTGTTTTAACAAATAAGTTCGTCAGAATGGTTACGCCGTTACGGCACGTGCCGTATCGCGTAAATGCTAATCATACAGTATGATTGTTGAATTTTAATTATTAAAATTATTTTTAATGATTATCGAAAAAAAAATTTTTCGTTAATCAACCCGTTAATCAGCCCGTTAATTACCCGTTAATCAACCCGTCGTTAATCACCCGTTAAATCGTTTATCCGCTAATCTACCTCCTGCAACAAACCGGAATTGAAAATTAATTGACGGATATCTATTTGTTAACAAATATCAATCCAGATTTGTTTTGATGGATAAACCCGGTTTACCCAAGTCTAAACACTTCATTCGAAAGATGGCATTCCCCATCACTAGATAATCTGATGACTCTTTATTTCTCTTATTACATTTATTATATCATATACATATATTTTTTTTTTTGATTTATAAAGTTTTGTGTCTAATTAAATAAATAATGGCTTAAAACTCGTAAATATATATTCAAATAATAAGTATATTACTAAACTAGAAAAATGAAAAATTAAATCAATTTTTTTTTATTTACACATAAATTGGTTTTCTATAGCATGGCAGAAGCACAGCCGACAACCAATACATTTTTCTGCAGGGAAAAAATAAAAAAAAAAAAATTCATCAAGAATTTCAAAGGTATGAAAAAATGATTCAATCGAACAATTTTTAGGGTCGACCAAAAGAAATTAAGTCGTATCTATGAATTTGCCAAAATGCTCTCATAAAGCGCGAAAATCACTCCGGTCCCAGCTCCCATGTAAATTAAACTGTCAGGAATGAAATCACGAACATCCTCAGCCCAATCGAAGTTAGAAACAGAGACCATGAAAATAGCGTATTGGGCAACAGAGAAAGTTAGAGGACTGTATAAATTGCGATTTGGCTCGAAATTGAAGATATATGAAAACCCAAGTGGAAATAATACTAAATAAAGTATGAAATAAATCAATGGACGCCAGAATCGATGCCAGTCAATAAAAATAAAGACATCTGGTACATGCAAATCAATGTTATAACCCTCTTCCGAGCCCATGAATGGGACGGGAATAGAAGCAATCTTTTAGAAAGATATGTTAATGAATAACATTAGTTTATAATAATTGCGTGATCTATCTCAGATTTAAAACAACATACCTTGAAGCTCCATTCGATTGCACAATATAAGAACACTAAAAATTCCAAACATGTAACGACCGTACAAAATGTCGCGGAATTGGAGATATTCTAAAACAAATTACCATTTGAATTAAATAAACGAAAGTTTAAGAGTTCTCATATGCGCAAAAAAAAAAAATTTTAGGAAAAAAGCATACATCTCTTAACTGATTAAGAACTTTAGAGATTTTATCATTTGTTAAACCTCGTTCAACAGTTTCATTTATTTCTACTTCCGTAGATCGTGTGAAAACAATTTCCTGTTGTGATGATTCAAAAGTCAATCGATTGTTTGTGTATTTGAAAAGGTTTGTTCGTTTGATCACCTGTTTACTTTCATTCTCTGATGACACTGATTGATTTTCTTCGTCAGAAGAATTTCTGCAAATTTTTTAATAAAAAGAATTAATTATTGAGATATAATGTGTATATTTTTATATTAAAAATTAATACGAAAGAATTCGTTCACATGCAATACTAACCTTCCTCCGTTCGGGGAGGATGGAAGACTGTCTTTTCGTGATTTCACCCTGATAGTACTTATACTTTTTTTACGGAACGAACGTCGCGGTGGTGTTTTACTTGAGGTGGACTCTGAAGCTTTGTCGTCTTCATTTTTATATTTCGCAGAGTTTTCTAAATGAATTCTATTGAATTATAAAATAAGTAACGTTTATCAACCGAACAACACCCCTGATAATTAATGAAATACCTAATTCTTTCTTCAAGATCGCTACGTAAGCCTTTCGTACTTAGACCTAGATCTAAGGCGATTTCTAAAATCGTACGAAATAAATTTGAGTTTATGAAATTTAATACTTATAAAAAATAATTATAGTTACTTTTTCTGTAGTTAAATTTAAACCACCGATACACCAATACCTTTTAATTCGTTTTTTCTTTTGTTTTTTAAAGATTCTAGTGGGATGGACATTTTTTATGAGTTTTTAAGATGTTTAGTTGGTAGAGAAGGAATGTTTGTTTTTGTGTTTTTTGTTTATTTATGCACTGACAAAAATACTACTTCTATATTAGTCAAATTGATCATAATGTCCACGTGACTTTGTTTGTTTATTAACTTAGTATCAACCCTTGGTTGTTAATAAGAAATAGTCAAATCTTAATTTGGCAAGTAGTAATCAAAAAATGATGAAGTAATAGATATCAGATAAAGAATTTAATACAAATTTCGAACCAATCAAAGATAATCATAAGAACTGTCATATACTAGTAAAATGGAAGAGGAATCAAACTCATCGTCGGCTCCTAATAGGCCAACTATCGATATTAGTGACACGAGCAGTACTCAATTGACGATTCAAACACCACGATCTACCACACCAAATAATCCACCGGCTCGTAATGTCTCTCCCGTGCCACAAAGTTCAGCTACTTCTAGTAGTATTTTATCTGTAACGTCCACACGACGTCCCTCTATTTATGGAACTGGTGAAGATAGAATTGTTTTAGATATAGGCAGTCTTTACATTAAGGCTGGTTTTAGTGGAGAGTCAAGACCGAGGCACATTGTACCTGTCTATGCTGGAAACATGAAAGTTCATTGGGATCCTGATTTCAATGGAAGCGGAGGAGTTGTAAAGGCATGTGGCGAAAGTTGCAGAGTAGTTGGCGAGGTTAGATATTTATGAGATTTACTGCCTTTTAAACTATTATAATATTATTAACGTATTACAGTTTGCAGAATTATTTGATTTGGAAATTGGAAATTATCCCGATGGATTAGATGTTCTTTATGATCGGCTGGCCCATTATTTAAGAGAAATTTATTTCAGGTTTGTTTTAAAGAATAGTGACTATTCGATTTAACCACAGAATACATAATTTTTTGTAAATTTGGATTTTAGATACCTCTTAACTGATCCTAAACAACGCAAAGTTGTGTTATGTGAATCTCCCATGCTTCCTTTGAAATTAAAGCAATTAATTGCAAAAGTTTTATTTGAGAATTTACAGGTTTGAGTTTATATTTGATTTATAAGTTTATAAGCATTTACTAATTTATTAACTAATATAGGTACCATCAATATCTTTTGCACCATCTCATATGTTGGCATTGTTGACAACGGGACGCACAACAGGCTTGGTGATAGACGTTGGGTATTTGGAAACTACTGTTCTTCCGGTAAACATAATTATTTTTTTTTCATAATTTTAATTTTAGAGTTTGATAGTATTTAATTGATTAATTTTATAGACATTTTCAGCCCGCCCCTTAACTCCTTACATTCGCACAACTCCGTTAGCTGGTCGTGCGTTGACGAAACGACTTAAAGAATTGTTATCAACTTTCGGAAGCATGATAATTCCGCCTTCTACTAAAGAATCTCCAGTTCATGCCAAATATTTGACACCTGCGGTACTTGAAGACATTAAGACACGATTTATTTTCGTAAGTCCAATAATGGTTTCCGCGGCGTCAATTGGTATTGCCGAAAAAACATTAGTAGAAGATATGGAAGAAAAATATGCTACCGTAAGCTCGGCAACAAATGTGTTGTACCCCATTACTATAAGTAAAAGTGGTCGAGAACGTCAAATTGGTACTTTAATCATTCCAGGTTGGATCAGAGAACGTTGTGCAGAAGTGCTATTCGAAGGAGATGAAGATGAATCCAGTGTGGTGGGATGTGCGTTAGAGTGTTTACTAAAGGTTAGTTGTATAATAATTTGAAGAGTTTCTTTTAAATATTTTATTAAATTTAATTCATTATAATAGACACCAATCCATTTACGTCGTCCTCTTGCTTCAGCTATTCTTCTTGTTGGTGGTACAACTTTACTTCCAAATTTCCAATCTAGGTTTGGACAAGAATTACTTCGTGCCTTGCACACTGACAGAAGATTTAAATCTTTAAGTGGACTTGCAGATCATATCGAATTCTTAGAAGATAACGGTAGTGGTAAAGTATTTGTGGCAAATTGTCGGGCTTGGGTTGGTGGTATGTAACAGTTTAATCAAATCTTTAATTCAACTTATTCAACATCTAATTTTTTTTTTATTCTATTTTATAGGTTCATTGATTGGATCCCTTAAATCCACTGTAGTTGAAATAACGAAAGATAAATATAATGGTCAGGTTCCAGATTGGACAACAGCAAATTTATCCAAGTCAGATGATAGTGATGAGAAAGCTAGAGATTAATCACTGATTTGTATATAATAGTTTAAATGATTCATGTTCATGATTCATCAATGTCTGATTTGTTCTCTATTTACATAATTATTTATTTGAAATTGTTGTATAATTTTATCTCAAACATTTGAGATTGCAATACTTTATTAAATGATTCCAAATCTCAAACTTAATCCTGTGCAGAAATATGTTATGCATTCTATTACGCTTCATTCTTATTTTACAATAGTAAAAATAAAATTATCCTACCTGGCTTAATATTCGGAGAAATATTTAGCTATGTGATATATATAATATAAATTTGATCCTATTAATTGATTAAAAAAAAAATTTTGAAAAAAAAGGTGGTGAATTACTATTAGATGAATATTTCGTAAAGGATTTTCTGATTTATTATTTCTTTAAAGAAATAAATTAAACATCATTATCTACATCCATGTCACCATTATCTGCACTAGAACCACTTCCTCTTCTTCGTTTTTGTCGATTACGTGGTGAATAGTCAATGTCTTCTTGTTTAATCCGAACTTCTGTATTATTTTCTTCTTTATGATCATGATCATGATCACAATGTTCAATCAAATATCTTCCTAAGAATTCACATGGATTTTGCGGTCTTTTTTTTTTAAAAGAAAGAAGAAAAAAAAAAATTAACATGAAAATATTCTTCTAAAATAACAGTAAATAAAGGGAATCACGTACCTTTCGCGAACCATTTTCTTCATTCCCGCTAATAAACTAGGTACTACAGTTTTATTCAAATAATCTCTAACTGCAGTTGAAGAATGTGGATGACGCACATTTAATCTCTGTATTTTATCTCTTTCTTCGTCAACAACCTCGCCAAATTGATCTTCAAATTTTAATGGCGATGGTTGGTCTTCTGATGGTTCATCGCCGGTTATATCTACGTCAACTTCTTCGCGCTTAATTGGGGATTGACTGTCTGCATTAAGAATGTCCTTTCAATAAAAGAAATGAGAACTAATTATTTAATTTAATTGAATGAATTATTAAAATTGTGAAACAATTACCCGTATACTTCTCACTGCACCAGCAGCACGTCGATTTTCATATTCATTAGTACTTGTATCTGCTGGAGAAGAGTCCGTGTACGTCGAATTTTCTGGTTCGTCTCGTTCCGATAATGGTGCATAAGCTGAATTATCAGTTTGTTTTGCTGAATACTGAGCAGTAGTTTTGAGCGTATCCGATTCTCTAGAATACATTTTTTTTTAAATATTTACAAAGATTATTTAATTAACGGAAAAATTTTTGAATAAAATTAGTTATTTTTGTTTATTGTAACCTTTAAGGTATACGTTTAAACTCAAAATTTATGGTTCATTCTGAAAATGGTTAAACTTTTTTATGTAATTTGAATTTAATAAGTAGATCGCTGATACCATCGATCAAAGATTTTTGTCCCGAGAAAAAAGAAAATTTTTTCGATATGTTCTCCACGCCTCGTTATTTAATAAAACCATTGCATTCTTGCAAGGCTGAAACATCATTAATTTTAACAAAATTTCGTTATGGATCTTTACGTTGTCATTACTTTATTTTAAATAAAAAAAGTTTAAATATTGATCTAGTAACGAAAACACAACATAATTGTTATTCTTTGAACAAAAATGTGTCAACACGAAGTAATGAAGATACAATAACAACTCCTTCTGAGCCTTCCACGACTAAAAATAGCTTAACAATTTTTCCTCTTAAAGGTACTAAGAGTAAAAATGAATTTTTAACTGAACGGATATTTGAAATAGCTAAAACGAAGATCAAAGACACACATCATGCACTTAGTGTTGCTTCTAAAACATTAAATGAGTTTACAGGTTATTCTGTAATCGAGAAATTGAAAGAAAAGGTGATTCAACAGGGTAACTTTTTTCCTTTACATTCAAATCTTCAATAATATATGTGATATATATATATTAAGATCCTAAAAAACAGATAAAATTATATTAATGTTATTCATTAAAAATTAATAAATGGCATGTTAAATTATCATAGAAAAAGAATTTATAGCTACACGTCAACGTCTCGCATCTGCCAAAGTAGCTTATGAGGAAGCTGTTACAAAACGATCCGCCACTCAACGAGAAATTAATGAACTTCTTCAACGGAAACATCAATGGTCTAACGATGATGTTATGAAGTTCACGGAACTTTATCGAAATGAACATTTGAATGAAAAAATGTTAACTGAGACAAAAGAAGAACTTCATAAATATGAAAAACAAGTTGATAAAGAATATACTGAATTAACTAAATCTATGATGATGCGTTACCATGAAGAGCAGGTCTGGAGTGATAAAATTCGTAGCGCGTCAACATACGGTACAATTGCTCTTATGACATTTAATATCATTTTATTTATTTGTGTACAAACTATTTTCGAACCTCGTAAAAGACAAAAATTAACTGAGAAATTTGAAGAATTGCTTATTAAGAAATTAGATAAGGATGAGGAGACAGGAATTTTTCAACAATTATATCATAAATATGATAAAATGGAAGAAAAAATAAGTAAATTACTATCAGATAATAATTTATTTCCTATTGAAAAACAGAGTGAATCCATTGTTGAATTTGAGACGAATCAAAATAACTTAGAAATTCAAACGGAAAATGAACTTATTGATTATGATAATTTATCAAAAAATAATGAAAAGTCAATAATAGAAGAAAATACTTATGACCTTAAAAATGATATTATACTCACTCGTGGTGAATTGGACAAGATAGTAATTCTATCTACATTGATGGGTGCCGGTGCTGGCTGGTTATTAAGTTTTATATTTTCTGAACGTTTAAATAGATGATTTTTAATATAATTTAAAGTTACTAATCTATATATAAATTATACTAAAATAAAAATTTAATTAATACTATGATATTATTGGTGTGTAACAACATTAAATCAATCAAAATCCATTGTCTGACAATTAAAAACTAATAAGGCAATCATATGAGTGTTTAGACAGATATAGTAGTGAGAAAAAATTTTATTGTCCTAATTATAAACGTGGGAATGTAAAACTTTTTATTCGAAATTTAAAGAATGAATGAATGCACTATAAGATAATATTTTATGTTCATCATGATTTCTTATGTAAATGTAGGTTTAATTAATTTCCCGCACGCGTTTCTCTCCTGAACAAACGAAAGATACATAATTTCATCTCAAACATATGAAAATATATGTTAATCAACAATCTATATATGTAATTTAAAACTTATCTGCTATTCTGTACGTGTTTTTTGTGGTTCTGTTTCGTGCATATATTTTGTAAGAAATTATTAAGAGATTTCACATTTTAGGCTTTTATAGTTAAATCCGTTATCACATGCCTATCTCTACATTTCTGCGCTATCATTCATCATTTTAATTTTTATACATAGGTACTGTATTAATTATTTATAATACATAATTTAACTCTCCGTCTTTCAACAATTATTCTTGTTTTCATCTCAGACTGACCCTTTAAAAGCGAATACTCATGTCTTCAGGCAATAATACTATAAATCCTTACCCAATAACTAATGGTACATCTAAGGAAGGTGTCCGTACCCCAGCTGGCCAACGTTCTCAACCACCTACCCCAACAATTCCTCCGAGAAGTAATAGCAATAATGATAATGGCCAGCAGACCCCGAAAACTCAACTTTCTCATACTCCTTCCGTAAGAAAGAAAGGTGTAAAAGATTTTGAATTTGGTAAAACCCTTGGTGAAGGTTCATACTCTACGGTATGCTCTATGAGACTACCTGTTTAACTTTCGAGTTCTTCTGTTATTTAGATTTTAATTATGTTAAATAAAGACTTTATTTGATTTTGAAATTTAACTAATTTCTTTTTTTATTTCTTTACTAATTTCATAGGTTGTTGCTGCAAGAGACCGTTCAAATAATCGTGAATATGCAGTAAAAATTCTTGATAAGAAGCATATAATAAAAGAGAAAAAAGTAAAATATGTTAACATTGAAAAGAATACACTTAATAAAATGAATCATCCTGGAATTGTAAGGCTTTATTATACGTTTCAAGATCCCGATAGTTTATGTATCCTTTTAATGTATTTTTAATTGATAAGTCGCGTCATTTTTTTAAATTATTTTATTAGATATTGGATGTTCTTAATTTTTAAATTATTAGATTTCGTATTGGATCACGCGAAAAATGGCGAACTTTTGACTTTTATTAAAAAGGTGATTAAAATTCATAATCATAATTATTATTTTACTACAATTTCTTCAATTATTAATGCATATTCTTTTCTTTAGCTCGGTTCTTTTGATATGGATTGTACTAAATTTTATGCTGCTCAAATTCTTTCAGCAATAGAGTACATGCATTCACAAGGTGTAATTCACAGGTAACAAATATTTTATTAACGTAAAATTATTTTTGATTTATAATTTTTTTTTTCTTCATTTATAACTGGTGATTTATTTTGTTATTTGACAGAGATCTTAAACCTGAAAAGTAAGTATGATCTTTATAATATAATTTACAGGAAATCAGTTTGTTAATATATCTTAGATAATTATTTAATATATATTTTATTAAAGCATATTATTGGATGATAAAATGCACGTCAAAGTCACTGATTTTGGTACAGCAAAAATATTGGAACAAAACGCTGATGGGGAAGAAGGTTAGCATATATATATTCAAGTTTTGTTTATAAATACTTATTTACTAATTATTTGTTTTACTTTTAATGTCCATAATACAGACGATAGGGCAAATTCTTTTGTCGGTACCGCAGAGTATGTTAGTCCCGAATTATTAAAGGAAAAAGCAGCCTGTAAAAGGTTTGTATATAAATTTTTTTATTTTATTTTATTTTATTACCTATTAACAGCATTTTCCTGAAACTTATAATGCAAATAGTTCAGACTTTTGGGCTCTCGGGTGTATTATATATCAATTGATAGCGGGACGTCCACCATTTAAAGGTGCTAATGAATATAGGACTTTTCAAAAAATTGTCAATTTAGAATACTCATTTCCTGATGGATTCCCTACGGTTGCACGAGATTTAGTTCAGAAATTATTGGTAAACATATTATTAGCTAAATATATTTATTATATAAATGTATTTTTAAATTTTTTATTGTTACTTGTTGTTTCAACAATAGGTACTGAACCCATCAGAGCGACTTGGTTCCGGAGGTAAAGCTGGAGTTGAACGACTAAAGGCTCATTCTTTCTTCCAGGGCATAGATTGGGATACGTTGTGGCAACAGCCTGCACCGAATTTACTTCCATACCTTCCACCAAATCCAAAACATAATGATCCAGAATTTCGAACGCCCACAAATGCATATTTACCCAAACTTTCCGATAATAGCGAAGTTAACAATAGTCCAATCGCTACTGGTCTCAGACAAAATGATCCATTTAGGTTAGAAAGTTGGGCTGGCGGAGACGATTCTTCGGATAAAGTAGATCCTGAAAAAGTTAAGATGTTGGAAGAACAAAAACGAACATCTGCTCAATGGTAAGATTTATTATAATTATAACTTTTTTCTTCTCTTATTGTAATTATAAAATTTCTTATATTTTTATTTGCATGTTCAAAAAAGGATTCCATTTATTCTTAAATCCGAACTGATCATTAAAACTGGTCCAATTAATAAGCGCAAAGGATTTTTTTCTAAAAAACGAACATTGATTTTGACCGATTTTCCTAGATTAATATATGTTGATCAGGAAAAAAATTCGCAAAAAGGAGAGATATACTGGAGTTCAAGGATGGTGGTTGAGTTAAAAAATAAAAGAAACTTCTTTATTCATACGGTATGTTTTATTGCTTATTCGATAATTTTTAAATGAGTTCGGATCAATTATAATTTATTTCAACTTTGATTATTTCATCTACTTAATATTCTTTTATAGCCTCGAAAAACATATTATTTCGAAGATCCTAATAACGCAGCTAATGAATGGGTTACCAAAATAAATGAATTGCTGGTGGCTAATTATGGTGAAATGTTTTAAAGAGTGAAAAAAATTTCTACGGATAAAAGAGAAACCCTTCTCTGTATATTTAGTAACTTACTATTTATTACTTATTGTTTATAAATTATTACGAAAGGGCGTGATTTCCATGAATATCAGGCGTACAATATTTATTTTGTTAGTTATTTCATTATTCATTATTTTATTATCTTTCTTCAAAATATACGTGTGTGTATATATAATAGCATTGTTTTTTTTCTTTGAAAATTCACACTTCATTATTACAAAATACAAAAATACATATAGCATGCATCTTTTAGTTTTTAAATTTTTTTTTTTTTTTTTTTTTCTTCTCGTATGAAAAAAAAAAATTTGTTGATATTTTTTATTTTAAACGGAAATAAACCTTTTTTTTTACTACAATTTATTTTCAATTATTGTATGTTATGTATTGTGTGTATCATGATTGTACGTAACTTTCATCATTAAAAATTCTTTTCCCTATAAATATTGTACTTAATATCTCTTGATATAAAGTATAGAAAATATATTACACATTTACATTTCGGTTTAATTAAACTTTATTAGATTCATTTTTCATATTAAGAAATAGGAAATTGATTTGTTGAGTGCATGATAATTAATTTTGAACTTGTAATTTAAATGTTGAGTTTAGTGCGACGCCAATGGCGACGTTTAGCGTTATATCTATATTAATTAAAATAAGTCGATTAATCAATATTTTATTTTTTTATTTTTATTTTTTTTTTCAAGTGAGAAATAAGACAAATAAATTGTGTTTACCGAATCGTGTTCCCAGTACGAAGACGAATCCATTGAGGGATTGGACGATTCTGTTTTTGTTTTTTACCGAGAACTCGTTTAATTCTGTAAGTTTTATGGGAAGGCTAATACAATCGATGAAGTTAAATGAATAGTTAGAAAGATATCCATCCTTTCAATCCGATTTTGATTAATTAACGTCAAAATTTCTTAAAAAGTACAGATTAATCAATCATTAACCATAAATATCTTTAAAAAATCACTTTTGTTTTGATTAATATCCTAAAACCTAAATTTCAATCTAATATTCGATCAAATTTTTTTAAATAAGAAAAAAAATAACTCCTACAAATTTCTAAACCCTTATAACCCAAATGATCAGCCTAATGAAAAAAAATAATAATAATAAAGTACCATGGTCAAAACAAGTCTTTTCAGTAACCTCTTGTTTATACACCAGCGGAAAAGGAGGAGAAAAAAAATTTTTTCTTTTACAATCTTCAATTTATCGGATGTGATGATTCATGTGACTTAAGTGCGCCAATGAGCGAAAGTTCAGCTGCGTGTAAAACTTTAAACCAATTGTATCCTTTCTTTTTATAGTTAAACAGCTGCGTTTTTGTCGACTTTAAGGATATTCCTATATTTCTAAGAACTTTTCGTGATAATCATTTAATATGTATTTAAGAGAGTGGGCTGTCTACCTTATCAATGAAAGTATCAATCACATTGCTAGATAAATGAAAGAATGATGGTTAACCCCGAACAGATATTTGGATCATCTGATCATCTGCTTTCAGGATAACTATATATATTTTAAGGATATTTAATGTTTATTTCGGCAAATTCCTTCCTTTGTTCACGTGTCAAATTATTTAAATGCTTGATCAGATAATTGAGCTTTGATTTATTTCAAGTTTTTACAAAATAGGAAAATTGCTTTATTTTCACTTTGCCAAAAAAGAAATCGAACAAAATTGATAAGAAAGATTAATTCTAAAGTTGCACAAGATCGTATCACCTCAAAAAAGAATATAAATCTCTGAAATTTTACAAAAAAAAATGCAAACCTCGCGAACCATCCCTAAAATTTAAAAAAATGGATTCTCATATTGCTACTAACCTCGAATGGATGGCCACTTTGAGTACTGATAGATCTGTTAAAAATGTGCGCAAAACTTCAATAATCTGCACTATTGGTATGTTATTTTCTTGATTACCGTATCTAATTTTTTTT
Source organism: Rhizophagus clarus (assembly GCA_015698045.1). Classification (NCBI taxonomy): domain Eukaryota; kingdom Fungi; phylum Glomeromycota; class Glomeromycetes; order Glomerales; family Glomeraceae; genus Rhizophagus; species Rhizophagus clarus. The sequence continues at coordinate 454,796 of BLAL01000018.1, read as the reverse complement.
TTTTTGTTTGTTTGACAATTTTCTCTTTCATGCTTTTTTATGATACAGGACCAAAAACCAATAGCGTTGATATGATTACTGCTTTGCGTGAAGTCGGAATGAACATCGTCCGAATGAATTTTTCACATGGTTCTTATGATGTGAGTATCCTTGCATGTTTTTGCATTGGTTTCAAACCCTTCAATTGTTGATCAGTCTATCTATATTATATTAAATGTATTAGTACCATAAATCTGTTATCGACAATACACGTGAAAGTGCAAAATGTAAGTTTAATTTTATGTTATTTTATTATTAGCCAATAATTCACTAATATAATCCTTTTTACGCAGTGCATCCCGGTAGACCTATAGCCATTGCTCTTGACACGGTAAATCATCGTTACAAAATTGTACGATCATTTGCTTCTCTCCCTGAATTATAATCGGGTAATCCGCCGGGTGGTAATTCTTTTTTACCGGCGGATTTTTGAGAAACAAAATGATTCGTATAAGTAAATTGCAGTCCTGCATGAAACGTAAACAATTCTTTTGAGCTAAACATTTTTTATACTTCACAGAAAGGACCAGAAATTCGGACTGGTATCATGCGTGATAATGTTGAACTTCCAATTTCTGCAGGACATGAAATGATTTTTAGTACAAATGATGAGTACGCAGAATGTTGTGACTTAGAAGTAATGTACGTCGATTATAAAAATCTTCCAAAAGTAATCGATGTTGGGAAACTAATCTATGTGGATGATGGTGTACTTTCATTTGAAGTACTTGAAATTCGTGAGGATCATGTTAAAGTAAAAGCATTGAACAATGGTAAATTATGTAGTAAAAAGGGTGTTAATTTACCTGAAACTGACGTGGATTTACCCGCAGTTTCCGAAAAAGACAAAAATGATTTACTATTTGGGGTAGAAAATGATGTTGATATGATATTCGCGTCATTCATTCGTAGCGGACAAGATGTTCGTGATATTAGAGAAATTTTGGGTGAAAAAGGAAAGAATATTAAAATTATTTCAAAAATTGAGAATCAACAAGGTGTGAATAATTTTGATGATATCCTTAAAGAAACTGATGGTATAATGGTAGCTCGTGGTGATTTAGGCATTGAAATTCCTGCTTCTCATGTTTTTGTCGCTCAAAAAATGATTATCGCTAAATGTAATATCGCTGGAAAACCTGTTGTCTGGTAATTTTTTTTAATTTCATAAGTAATTGTTTTTTGCCTTCTTTTCATATTAACATGATTTTATTTGAATTTAGTGCTACGCAAATGCTCGAGTCCATGACTGTAAGATTCAACTTTTATTAATTTAATCGCAATATTTGCTTTTTTTTTTTGATAATTAATGAATGTATTGATTTAGTTCAATCCAAGACCTACTCGAGCTGAAGTTAGTGATGTTGCTAATGCTGTGCTTGATGGTGCGGATTGTGTCATGCTTTCCGGTGAAACTGCCAAGGGTTCTTATCCTATTGAAGCTGGTAAAACGGTTAATTAAACTTATCAATTATGGATAATACGGTATTTAACTTTTTTTAAATATCATTTAGTTAAAATGATGCATGAAACATGTGTCATCGCAGAGTCGGTAGTTTGTTATCCTCCTCTCTATCATGAATTAAAACTATTGACACCATTGCCAACAGAAACAACTGAAACAGTAGCATCAGCAGCAGTATCAGCTGCACTCGAGCAACATGCCGGATGTATATTAGTATTATCGACAAGTGGTAATACTGCAAGACTTATATCTAAATATCGCCCTCGATGTTCAATTATTACAGTGACAAGAAATGAAAAAACTGCGAGACAAATCCATCTTTACAGAGGTTGTTATCCATTTATTTATGATAAACCTAGAAATGAAGATTGGCAAGAAGATGTTGAAAGTAGAATTAGTTGGGGTATAAATCGTGCTGTTGAACTTGGTATACTTAAAAGTGGTGATACAGTTATTGCTATTCAAGGCTGGAAAGGAGGTATGTATTATTTAAATTATGAAAAAAAAAATTTTCTTATTATTAACAAAAGAATTCATTTTCATTTAGGTCTTGGAAACACAAATACAATACGTATTTTATCCGCTCCTTAATAGTGTTAAGTTGTTCACACAATGTATATCGCATTATATAACATTTTTTTTTATCTTTCTATATGTCTTATTATTTGGTACTGAACATTATTATACACATATACATATTTACATTTAAATAAAACACTTTGTATCAATTATATTTAATTATGTTGCAAGATTACGAACGATAATCAAAAGCCTTTCAAATAATTAAAGCACAACAAATTGTTGTACATAACCAACTTTTATTTATAAATCAAATTTCGCCAACTGTCATTTTAATTACAAAATGTTATCGAGAAACAGTTCTCTCTCTCTGAATGGAGCCTAAGAAATAGTTAACAAAATGAGTGATAAATAGGAAATAATTCCATTAAAAAGATAACGCTTTACCTTCAACATTCGTAGTTCATTTGAAACCTTATCTATTTGCCTTTCAGTTTCATTGACTAAAAATAAACATAATATAACATCAATTTACATATGCAAGGATTTGAAAATAAAACGGTCAGTTACCTATATTCGTTAAATGGTACTCATGATCATCATATGGGGCATATTTCAATATCTGTTTTTCCAATCCTTTAAGCTTTTTTCTCAACATAACGATGTCATTGGAGAATCCTTCAAAATCATAATCCCGCCGTTTTTTCATATTATTATAACTATAAAAACAATATTTAAAGCATTTATTCATAAATTATATATTAACTGCAAATATTGATACATACTTATTTGTTAGCGAATCAACTTTTTTTTGAAGTATTTGAATTTTGCGGTTTGAAGATTCTTCATATTGTTCTTTCTCAAACTAAAAAAAAAAAATAGGTTACATTTAATATAAAAAATACAAAAGAAAAAAAATTGTTTCTTTCTTACGAATAAATTGACTCACTTTTATCGACTTGAGTTCTCCTTCATATTGATCATTTTGCCGTTTGAGTTCGCTAATTAAGGAATCGTATTTCGTGGCAATTTTCGATTCGATTCCCTAATAATGTAACGTAATTTAATAACAGTTGAACTGTTAATGCGAATTTATAATAAAAAAATTACCAATTCAATCGCATCATTTTTTTCTTTCTCTTCACGGTATTTAACTTTTAAATCGCCAAATTCTTGTAATAAAGAAGCTAATTCTTCATTAATTCTTCGTTCTTCTGTCATCTTATCTTTTTTAAGCTGAAGTATTTCTATAAATGTAAATTTACATGTTAGTTAATTCTAATTAACGTCAAAACCTAGCAAACGTAAGAATGACCTTTTATATTTTCGCGAAATACATTCTCCATTCGTTGAATTTTATTTGTCAATTCCTGTATTTGGTTAACATCTCGTTGACGCCTTCTAGTTTCTTCCTCTATACAAGCCTGATGATTCAACCTAAAATTCTCTATAATTTCATCATACCCATACCTCTTGGAAATCAAAAATAAATCAGTTCAAATATAAAAAAACTTAATAAATCCGATTTTGCAATTGAAATGAACCTGTTCTTCAAGTTGGGACTGTAAAGATTTCACCATCAGCTTTAACGATTCTATCTCATTGTCCCGTGGATCTTTAACCCTAGAACCCTAAATGGCTATATTGTTATAAAAAATATATATATGCTATAAATGTGATGGTAATATATACTTGAGATTCTTTTGAACTTATTGAATGATCATCCTGATTTAATGGTCCGGTAATTGATAGTAAATATTGAATTTTCCTACGATCTTGTAATTCCTGGACTGTTCAATTAAATAATGATAATGATAAATTTTTTATAGTTCCTTAATATAACGCGTCCAGTTTTCAAAATTCACACCTCTTAATTCGTCATTTTCGGCAACTACTTTCATGAAACGTTTTCGTTCTTCCGTTAAGAATAATTGCGTATCGCTGAGATCTTTTTGTAAATCCGCGATCTCTTGCAAACGTTGTTGAAGGTCCCACACCAGTTTATGATGTTCTTCATGAGCTATTTTACATTTGTCGATCGCGTCAATCGCGTCCTTATATTCTTGTTCCGCTGTCTCTAAAAATTTATAATTTGAATAAAAACACGAACTCTAAATGTTTTGAACATTTAACAAAGTGTAGAAATACCGCATCTCTCCTGGTAATAACGCAAAAGATTTTCAGAAAGTGGAAGTTTTTTGATTTCGATCTTAGGGTCAAGCATTATTATTTATCTTTATAGTTTAAAATTTGAAGGCAGTGTATGTCGATCGTTAAATTTTGTATTATGTATATTTCAGGTCAAATTCCTATCAAATTCATATGAAGATGACTAAGGTGCATTTTCGATGAAAACAAAACACCAATTAAAGAAATACTGTAATATTGTTTATATTGTTACACGGTGACAGTTCGTGACTTTTCTGTCACGGGAAAATCCTTTCAGAAGTCCAAATTAATGATATGATAAACCCGCCCTTTTTACAAATTATTTTCATTCATGTAGCATTTTGATTTCAAAATATTGTTTAAAGTTTTTGTCGGATACTTCTTTCACTGTTCTTTTTTAAATTCTCCAAAAAAAATGGGTTTGCTTAACTTAGAAGAACAACTTACGTTTTATGCACAATATCATAGACATAAGGTTAACGTTTTGATTCATATTGGTAATTTTTTTTTTCTTTTTACTTTATGTAAAGGTTTTATTATATATATTAACTCTAAACTTGTCTTTATATAGTTTGCGTTCCTCTCATCTTTTGGAGTTCTTTGGTATGGGCTGCAAACACGGGACCACTACTTTCTTATGATGAAGATTCTTTATGGAGGCTTACACCATTTGTACCAAACTTATCACTACTTTCAGTATTATTTTATATTAATTATTACATATTATTAGAACCTGTAGCCGGGGTGAGTAGATCGTTTATATATATATAATTTTTTTTTAATCATAAAATAATAGATATTTTTTTTTTTAAAAAAATGATTTCTTGATGAGAACCAACGTACTTTATTTTAATGGAAAATACTTTAAAAAAAAAAAGAAAAGAAAGATTATTTCTCAAAAAGTTTATTTCATTTTATTTGATAATAAATCAAAATTTTTATTTTGTTTGTTTATTTATTTATTTATTTATTTTTTTTTTGATTATATATAGGCACTTTATGCTCCAATACTTTTGTATATGGCATATAATGCTACAAATTTTGCTGCAGATCATTCCGATCATAATGTTCTTGCTGGAATCGTTCATGTTTTTTCATGGATTGCGCAATTTATTGGTCATGGATTTGCTGAAAAAAGAAGTCCAGCTTTAAAGGATAATATATCTCAAGGTATGCGTAGATTTAAACTTTTAAAAGATTTTCTTTCGGAACGATTGATTCATTTAAATTCTTTATTTTTTACAAATAGCTCTTCTTCTTGCACCATTATTTGTTTGGTTAGAAATATTATTCAGTATTGGATATCGTTCTGGCCTTCAGAAAAGGGTGGATAAGAGTGTTCAATTGGCTATTGATGAATGGAATAGAAAGAAGGAATTAAAGAAAAAGCAAGGTCAAAAAGCAGAATAAATTCTTTTTAGTGAGCTTTTCCGTTTTCTCTTATTACTTTAGAAATTTATATATACACACAACATATATATATATAATGCTTTGAATACATACCATGTTATTAATTATTATCATGTGACTTGTTTTATATATGTGTATATATATATTTATACATATATATATACTTTAAACATAAAATAAAAATAAAGCAAACAAAAAAAAGTTTTACAATCCTTTTAATTTGTGGGATTTTACTAATATTTAATCTATCTGCTTTTTTTGGATCAGAAACTTGAAATTGGAGGATTACACAATAATGACAATTTAGGGCTTAGGTCTGGTAAATGATTTTAGAATTATGGATATATCTATTCACTTTTGGATAGGATATCCAGATTTGCCTAAGAAAATAGAATATTTGCTAAATATAATCTGAATATTCTAGGATATGATATAAACAAAAAGTATGTGGAATATTTATAAAAAGAATTTCCAATTATTTCCAATTTTATTTGAATTAGTATGAAAATACTTGAGCAGCTCAAATTACATTAGCTGCAAAATAAAGAATATTTAGCAATACATGAAATATTATATATGGTTGCAAAGTGCAACCTGATATATTTGATAGGTAGGAATATTTACTGTTTAGTAATTAAATGAATTTAAAAATCTTATAATAAGTCATATTAACATTTTTGTTTTTACTATGGTGGCTGTCACCTATAAACCACCATAATATTATATAACTTCAAACTTTTATAAATCATAAATCAAGTGACATAAAAAAAAACTAAACCGATAAAATGATAGAACAACATGAACTGCACATTTCTATCAGTTTGTTTTATAAGATTTAATAATAATATTAAATTCTATTATGGATCAAAAAAGGTAATTTTAATAAGTAACCATAATAAAAATGAAAAATTTCAGACTTTTTTTCATGGATTTCATAAAAATTCCATGGAATATGGCAAAAAAAATTTTACTGTTTATGTGGCAAAATTTATATTTAAATAAAGTATTGTAAAAACAAGTTACACAATATAAATAAACACATTTTTAAAATTTTGGACTGTGTGATTTATAGATGACAGCCATCATAATAATTACTAGTAATTAATTTTATTAAATTTATTTAATTTCTATTTGATAAAAAAAAGTAATAGTAAACTATTAGTAATTATAAAATGTTTAAAATTGGTTAATAAATATTTTATCCATTTAAAATCAATATCTGAATATCCAGATTATTTATAATTTAAATAGATGTATTCAGTATTACAAATTATTAACTAGAAAATTAGGGTGAATTTTAGTGGTAACTTATAAACATTAGAAGTAAGATTAAAAAAATTTAAATTAAATAAATTATTATTAATAATATTAAGCTATAATTTAAGTTAAATTATATCTCTTTTAAAAAAAAACTTTTCAGAACCAATTCCTTTATACCAAGAGTCATAGTATTCTGAGTATCTTACAAATTTCAAAGATTTAGTCTTCCTCTTATTTTTACTACTAATAGAAAGTGAAGACATTTGTTGAATTACTTAAATAATAAATCAATAATTCTTTTTGAGAAGTACTATATATAAGAAATCTGTAATATGTATTTTAGTCTATGAATTAAGTTTAGTTTTTTCAGATATGTTAAAATAAAATATTGTATAATTTTATTAATCTATTCTAGACTTTTATTATTAAATAAACAAAAAAAAATAGTGATTTTTTTATTAAGAGTTCCACCTTATTTTTTTTAGTAATATTTTATTAATTATATTATTTAATATTTATATACCAAAATTTTATATACTATTTAATAATTAAAAGTAATTATATATTAAATTTATAGAAAAAACTCTTTCTCACTCCGTGCAGTTCACAACGCAACAAAATAATTTTTGCAAAAACTGTATATAGTGAAACGAATATGACTACACAACTTATAGTCGACGAAAATATAGACTTCGACACTATTTACTAATAAGTTCAACGAGCTACATTAATGAACGACTTTTTTGACACTTTTATTACTTTACTGGACGACCAAAGTTTTGGGTAGGCTCTTAAGTACTCTTCGTTATTTGCTAAGGACACGAGTAAAGAGGAGTACCAAAGCTACCTAGGAAATTTCGTTCCAGAAATTATAAAAAACGCCTTAATAAGATAGCGAACAAGTGGAAATATGGCAAAAACCTCTTCTATATTCTTTACAGAGCCTCCTTTCTCATACACGAAGATGCCTCCAAGACTGCTGCGGCTTTGTATAAAGACGGCAGAAAGATCAAGGATATACTGGATGACTCATATGACTCATATGATCCTAACCGGCTATCAGATGAATTTATGGATATGGAAATATCTATAAATAAAGAACACCAATCACAATCCAGTGTTGCATCAACAAGTACCAATCGGAATGAAGATGGAGCATCACAGAAGCAAGATAAACAAAAGGCTAAGGTTGTGGAACAAGTTATCCCTGACATGCCCGCACCAGACCTGAACCCTGTTGTAATACCTCAGCCACAAGTTGTACTCCAATCTGCTTCCAGTTCCTCTTTAAAACCTACGGCCAAGTCTTTTGTATCCAAGACAATTGGCGGGAAGAGTAATGTAAAATCTAATGACCTAAGTGATGATGCTACACACATAATTACTGGCTATCGCCCTAACCCAAGTTTAGGTCAATACGTTCGTGATATCCTCATTTATAATGTCCCCACCAAGTAGAAAAATATTACTTTATTAGACTATCTAAAGGTTTGGGGTAACGTAATCTCGATGACCGTTAAGAAACAGAAGAAGTATAAAACAGTTCAGTGTAAGTTAGAGATTATGCACGCCTTTGATACTTGGGAACGTGATCGCCTTTGGATAGTTCCCCTTGGACCTGTAGTGGTCTGATAGTTTCCTGCCTCCTGGTCTCTTAAAGAACGTAAAGAAAAAGAAAGATTCCAGGCTGTTGTTCAAGGACCCCTGGATTCTTTTACAGCTGATACTTTGGCAGTTAAGGAACACCTAACAAATTTTATCAATCCCCTACATATTAAAGTTTTTAAAGAAGTTAAGAATCCAGACAGTACGCGCAAGATGATTGCCTACTTCGAAAGTTGGGAGGACTTACAGAACATCCTTAGTAAGGAATCATTTTGGAATGGAACAAAACTTAGTTGGTGTCGCCATACTGTGCTGTCTTTCATTACGGGTAGTCAGCGGTCTAGTTCCAATAGGCAAGATAAACCTAATAAGTTGAATCAAGACCCACCTTCCAAACATACTAAAGTTAGCTCAGGATCTAAGACAGGTTCTCCTGCCACCAGATCAAATTGCGTCCCCATAAGGAGTCTGCCGAAGGATTCATCTCAATCCTCATCTGGTAATAAGACTGGAGAGAAAAACAAGAAAAGTCAGAAGACGAAAGATAAGAGTACAGATACTTCCCCCCCAAAGAAGCTGTCAAAACGACAATTGCATGCTGAAATTGTAGAATTGAAGACAGTTTTGATGGATTTTATTCGAAGCAGTCCCAAAATTAGTAATGATTAGTAGGATTTTTGTCTTACTTCCCTGGATGAGATAGAATTTTTATTTTTTTATACCCTTCTATCCTTTATTCGTTTATATGTATCTTAATTTAGAGGCAGTATGGTTGAAACAGCCCTCGGGCTATGAGTATACTTTTATAAATGTCTGTACTGTGTGCGTAACACCTTGCAATATTTAAATAAAGATATGCGCTATCAATGCCTTAAAAAAAAAAAAAAAAAAAAATATTAAATTTATAAAAATTAGATGATTATAAAAATACTTTTACTATTAATAACTTTTTAAAATTAAATTATAAAATTTAATAAATATTGTAAACACCAGTATATAAATTATTATTTTACTCTAATATGTAATTTGAAATTAAAATTGTATTTACACAAAAAAATTGGTAATCATTTATCTAAATATTATAAGTTTAATATTGATTAATTTTTGTAAAAATCATAAATTTTAAATTTATCATAAATTTACTTAAAGTAAACTAGTGTAGCTTGCTGTAAATAATAATTATAGCATTTTGGATTATGATACGATTACAATTTGGGTTACAATCTATTACAACCATTACAATACCAATTTTTTCTTATATAAAAATTACGGCATATAGTACTCACAACTTATATCAATTACATTACAATCTATTACAACTGCTACAACCTATTACAGCAAGCAACATTAAAATAAACTGATTTTTTATGAAAAATTATATATATTTATGTATTTAAAAATAATACTTATCTTTTACTAATAATAAATTATACATAAAAGGTAAAATTATAAAAATTAGTTTAAATCAATATATAAATATTATATTATATTAAAAAAATGTATTTAAATAAATAAAATAGACTTTAAAAAATCAAGTTTTTATAATATAATTTAAGAAAGTTATATTAATATAAATATAAAAATTATTGTTTATTAGTAATTACTGTATATAATACTCTAAATACTTTATTATAACTAATAAAGAATATATATTTGTTGGATTGTTTAATTATAAAATCAATGAAAAACAGTACTTTTTTTTAAGAGGTACTATACACAAAAGTGATACTGTAATCTGTAATATATACAAAAAAATGAAATTTCTACTAATTAAATATTATTATATTTATTAAAGTAAAAAATTTAATTTTTTTTTTTATATTTATATTTTATTTTAATAAACTTAGAATTCTGATATATTATTAATTTAATTACAGTTCATAATTAATATTATATTTATTTAATATTTGATATTTACAAAACGTAAAAATACTAGTCAGTTATATATCATATATTATGTATTTTTAAAATACCATATTATTTTTATTCTATATATATTGTTGATATTTAATGTTATAGCAATATACTTTTTTTAAAAAAAATAATTTTTGAGAGTAACTTTATAAAATCACATAAACGGAAAAAGTGATGGGAAATTGATATGGTACACAACATTTCTACACATCAAAAGTTAATTCTAAAAAATGCAATTATCCTTTAAACATTATTTATCAAATATACTTTACATGAACTCTAAATATAATAAAGTACTTTAAATTTTCCCCTCTGTTCGGATATATTTACATCTCTAGAAAAATCGGGACTTTTGAATTTAGATATTCAGATAGTTCACATTTATCTCTGATCAACGTAAACAATAATGTATAACAATATATGAATATTGGATATCAATAATTTAATTAATAAAATCTGTAAAAGTTTTTACTGGATACTACAAAGATTAAACAAACTGTAATCATTCAGTAGAATTCTTTCTTCGTGTTATAAGAAGGTATTTAAAATAATAAATCTTTACTTTTAAATTATCATTTTTAATTTCAGGTATGTAAAAGAACTAAATATACAATATAATTACAAATAAGATTGTCATCCATTTTAATATTTATTATTTAACAATATTTTTGCGTAGATTATAAAGTATCTAAATATTTAATTGCTTTCATTTAACAATAATATTTTTTTTACGGATTGTGATCTTTATTTCTTTATCATTTATCTATAATGAAGATCACGTGGAATTACAGGCACTACTCAGATTGGCTAGACGCCATGTCAATAATCTGCATACGAAACTGTTACCAATTCCTTGGAACAGAATAAACTATTTAAACGATCTTTTTTAATTTTTTATTTATCAAGAATGATGTGCAAATCTAATTGCAAAAAGTTCATTGACAGTTTGGTGACACGTATCATTTATCGAAATTTCCAAATTTAATGAGTTTTTTTTTGTTTTTTTTTTCGAATAATTTTCCGGTTACATAGATTTATGGGCGGGTTTTTGATAGATTATTTTCGAAAAAATTCTCTAAATAAAATATACTAAAGCATAAAGCTAATAAGTTTATTACATAAATATTTCAACAAAGTTTCTTTAAAAAGAAGAATTTTGACTTTTTTTGGCGGAACAAAAAAAAAATTCTCAAACAATGGAAAATCCGGAGGAATTAACCGGAAGAAATTGACTACTTTTATGTAAGTTATACATACGTAGTAAAATCCAAAATTGGGTATATATATATAATACAACATAAGTTTGTGCTAATAAAGGTTAAAACGAAAGAAAAAAAAAAAAAAACCTCAAACCCCACTGACGCACTTTTTGCTTAAATTCTATATATACATATTTTTTTTTTTTCCACGAAGTATGCGAGTCTCCTCTAATCCAACTAATTCTACAACACGAGCTCCTTCTCCTTCTCCCTTTTCTTCTGTAATACAACAATTATCTCGTTCAAATACTTTTGCAACCTTGATTCAATCATTAAATAATAACAATTCGTCCAGTAGGGGTGACGGGTCGGACGAAATATTTAACGCACGGATACTGCAGCATGCAGCTACCACAAGCAGACCAACTAGTAGGGCTGGATCTTTGTCTTTACATAGAAGAAGTTCAGCAAGGGATCACAGAGCGATGAAAAGGAAATGGAGAAACACGCATGGTACCAGCGGAGAATTTGCATTAGGATTTGAAATCGTGTATTGTGACGGCGATAATTACAGGTATGTTGCGTTCTTATTCTAATTGGTCCGAGCGTTTACAAGTTTAGTACTATAACTTCGAATTTAAGTTAGTATAGGGTTATGAGTTAGACGAACAAAAAGACGTAAGGAATATGTAATGCTGTTATGCTTAATAAAATTTTCACGTCTTATAATTAAGAAATATATTCCTGACCAGTCAGTTATTTAATTTTAACGTAGTAGACAAACCAACAAGTTAATTTCAGACAGTCAAATATTTACTTATTTTAAATTAATTTTGTTTTAGTTCTGCATATAAGATTGATAACATATTAAAAAATGATACTGCAGTCTACTGGTAAAATTTTTTTTTTTTTATTTCTTTTTTTCATTAATTCAATTTGTTCATAATAAAAATTTTTCATGATTATTTCGATAATTATTAGTTCAAAGAAGAGTAATAATGTTAATATTATACTAAGATTCAATGATCCCATCTTGGGAATTATGGATCCGACGTTCGTACTTTCGAAAATTATTGTGAAGGCTCCTACGTATGGATTTACTGCTCCATGTATGTCTTCAATTTATAATATCTAACTTGACATATTGTTAAAAATTATGCAAAAACTTTATATCCATCTTTTTTTTTTTTATAAATAGGCAAAGAAGGATTAATTTTTGTCTCCCATGATCCTATATCAATTGAAGGTAAGATAAATTTATTATATATTTTCATTTTCTAATTATATTAATTTATCCACCTTTTATTATATAGCCACGTCAAAGTACGATGATTTCACTGAAACTGATTACCGAGCATTATTTGAAAATGGCAATATAGATGATTCTTGGCCTGCAGCCTTTTTCCGACTAGATTCTAAAACAAAAATGACGACTCAAATCTTGCAACCTAATCGGTAAGTAAATAAATTTTTTTTATTTCCTTTACATTCCTAATTGATTAAATTGTATACTAACATTCATCTTTAAAAAGATCGGGTAAATATATTTTGGTAAAATTACTTCGAGCGGAAGGCGATGCAGACAATATTGATCTTCAATATTTAGGTTTATTTGGATTTACTGGACCAAGATCATTTGATGCTGGTTCGTTGAGATAGTCAATTTGTTGATGAAAGAAATTTTTTATTATTGCACATATGTATAGGTTTCATTAAATAAAAAAGGAAAATGCGCCTACAAATGGTCATTTTTCTTTGATTTAGGTTATTAAATAGTTGCAAAGTATTTATTTTGTATGTATCATCAAGTTCTAAAAAAATTAAATTTGTACAAAGGACATTTTTTTTCCTATTATATATATATAACGTTATTATTTTAGTCTACCCTTTTTTAAAAATTTAAAATTAAAATTCACTCCCCACTTTTTTACATACACTTTTTTTTTTAAAAAAAAAAAATTAAAACAAGTAATAATAATCATAATAAAAAGTAAAAGAAAATATTTTAATAATTTTTAAAATTGAATCAATGCAAAAATTAAAGTGAATAAATAATTATTAAAGTAATTTAAAAGTTTCATATTATATTAAATTTTAAGTCTTTTTTTTTGCATCTATATTAATTTAATTTCCATTAAGATTTAGATTTAATCTAATATTACGTATAGCATGTCCATGAATAGTTAATAATAATTCATTATTCTCATTGGTTTTAATGTTTGTAGTAGGTTCACGTTCACGGGGCAAAAATTTAACCTTAATATTACTACTATTATCCTGTATATACTTCTCGTTTTCTTCTAATATTCTACTTAATTCAACACCATTCTCATAAGTAATTAGTACACAAGGTATTTCAAATTTCTGCAAATCACTTTTTTCTGCTGAGCTAGCAGGTTGAAATAAATAATTCTCATTATTCCAAACAACCACCCCTATAGCTCCAGCTTGTTGAGCTTTTACTACCTTGTCTACAAAAGTACAATCTCCTCTTTTCACAAATATTATATTACCCTCAATAAGTTTTGCTGCTTCAATATCATAATCCACACATCCATAAAGTGATGATGACACTCTTACAAGGTTTCTTACGGGGAGTTCACTAGTAATTTTAGGTCCAAAAGAAGCTACAGCTGCAATATAGTCTGCATAACTGTAAGCATCATAATAAACTCGGAGGACTGATGTAGAATATGTTTGTTGTTTTACCCAAAATTCTTTTACTGCTGGATCTCTTATTTCAAAAATTTGTCCGGGGAAGACTCTAAATAAAAAAACGTGTAGTTAATATAATAAAATGAATGTAATTGTAAAAAAAAAGTAGTCACTGTGTTTTAAACAATACAATTACTTATATTAGGCGAAATGTATACCTGTAATTATCAACTAATAAAGGAGAAAACAAGAAGTATATTATTTAATGGTTTCTTAAAATAAATAATAAATAAAAATTTATTACATACCCTTTGTAACATCATACCCTTTTTTATCGACCCGTTTTGTCAACTCTATTTTCAACCCTTTTAACCAATTAGCAATTAAACCGTCAACGTATTTTATAATTTGTTGTTGTTGTCTTTGATCGACCAAATCTTCTTCATGAGATTCTGGTAGACCTCCAAAACTAACTTCTATCACTTGTGGATCTGACTTTGGTACTTCACATATACCCTTAGGATCTAAAAGCGGTAAAGTTCGTTCCTCAAATCCTACCAGTTCTCTTGCAAAATCTGCATCTGATCTTAATGTTATTATCGAAGTAGTGAATAAATGCTTCAAAGGTGACGGCTTTTCATAAATAGAACAAATTGATCGCTCGGCCCCGTTTAAACTAGGTCGTATTTCTGAATGGTTTTTAAGATATTTTTGTGGCAAAAATATAATATGCGCCTCTGATTATTTTTTTTTAAAAAAAAAGATATTAATAATATGTTATTTACAAGTATTGAAACATACATTTGAACATTCTTCCAGAAGTTAATGCTCACCAGTAGTAAAAATAAAGTTGTCGTCCATACTATTAATCTTATTATCTTTTTTATTTTAAAAAATTAATAATAAATAAATTAGAAGTCAAGATAGCCAATAATCTTCAAATAAAAATATTAGACGCCAAATAATTACCAGTGTCAAATAACAAATATAAATATTTGAACGTTTCACTTAAAACAAAACTTTCCATACGTTCGTCAAGTCTTTTTGTTAACACATCCTTAACACTTGCGAATCCACACTTAACACGTGCATAAGATTCAAGATCTTTAAGTACCATTTCTCCAACTTGCAAATAAAATGGATCTCTTGTCGCCTAACAAATGTAGGTAAATTAAAATAACCTCAAATTTTCTAGAAAAAATTATTATTTCTCATAGTATTTCATATTTATACATACTCTATAAAGAAAATAAGTAGATTCAATAAATTCAGGACGTAATGGATAAGTTGCTAATTCAACATTTCTTAAATGAAAATTAAATCTTTCTGGCATGGCATTGTATTTTTTCCAGATGTTATAATAAAATAAATGAGATTTTATGGCATTGTCCAAATCACCAGCCAAAACCTATAAAAAATAATAAATTCTTATGTAACTATAAAATAAAATTGTAATATAAATTTGTTTATCCTTTTACCTGCAACCCCGGAAAATAGGCGGATAAACTATCCACCCAGTTAGACATTAATCCTCCATTCATCATATTAACATTCCTATACAAATATCCTGTTTCATCTCTGATATATCGGAGGACAGAATTATAAGCCTCACTAAACATATCCAAATATTCTGCCTCTCCAAAAAGCACATAGGCTTTTAACAAGTATTCATAAAATGAATCTATTCCTGCTCCTGTGCTAGATGCTGTATGTATCCATTGCCCTGTTTGTACATTTATTACATTCCCAAGCAGATTCAAATCTGTTCGACGATTCCATAAACCAAACAGAGCTTTTCTTGCTACATCCTAATAACATATTATAATTATACTTATAATAATAAGATTTGAGTTGATATTTATTTTTTATTTTTTATTTTTTTTTTACCTCAAACCTAGTATCATTTGTTAATCTACTCAGAACACCAAATTCTATTATTAATGTACCAGCAGCAGCAGTACAAGTTTCATGTGTTTCGTGCTTTGGTACTCCATATTTTAAATTAACCTATATTTCGCGTCCAAATTTGATAGAAGAAACGAAAACCTTCATTATCAAGTTGAAGAAATATAAATAATACTTTTAACTTACTAACCCTGGCATAAGGAATTCCAGTCTTTGATTTTTGGAAAGCAGGTAATAATCTTTTACCCAAATCATGAGCTAGTCTCAATAATTCATTATTATATCCTTCTATATGATAATCAAATCTCGGATCTGTAATGAATAAATGTGCTGACAGCTTTTTTCCAAAAAATTAATACATTAAATACGAACAAATTATACAAAAGTTGAATGCAAATGATTCAACATATTATCACATACCAATGCTCCTAATGCACGGATATTCACTTCAAATACTTGCACTTTACTATCTTGATCGAATGATACATACTTTATTACATCACGGACTGCTTTCTCAAATCCTTCCTTATCATTAAATATCTAATGTAATAAATTCGATTTTTTTATGTTTTTAACAAATATATTACTCTTTTTTATTAATTTAAAATAACAAAACATTACAACAAACGTGTCCAAGCAATCTACTAGTGTTAATGAATAGTCTCCTAATACATCATTTATTATAGTGTTAGTTCTAAATTATTCGAAAGAAAAATAAATCGAATCAATAAAGATCATAATCGAATAAAACTTTAACGAATTAAAGATGAAATTGACTATACTTGCGGATCATTCTTGTCACTTCCTCTACCAGTACATTGTAAAGGATTTAGCTAGAATTTATAGAATAAAATAAATAAGAAAATAACTTATAAGAAAGGTTAATTACACAAATACCTACCTCATCGTCCGGAAAAGCATATCTCATATAATTATTAAATGCATGATAAAACATATCCTATAAATTTTTTAAAAAAAAACAAAAAAAAAAATTGTGTACAAGAATTTAAATTTAGAATAAATAAATAATAAATAATTTTTCTTAACAACGTATACAATTTCTTTTATTTCCAGTAATAATTCCTGAACTTCCACGAACTCAAAGCAAAAATTGGCTCACAATACCTTTGCTTGTAATCTATTAGAAATTTGTTGTTAGCTTATTGGTCAGGCTTACTCCTTATTAAAATACCATAATTACTTACTTCAATTCGTTATTTCTCTGTTCACTCAATCCATTAACCTTATTCACTACTGCTGATAACATAAATATTATCCAAAAAATTATATAAACAAAAAGACTATATATGGGAATATGATAAAATGTCCTTTTATGAGACGTTCTATGTAATTTTTGCATCCTTTCTCTAATATATCGCATTTCTTTTGTGTCTTGAAGAAAAATTCAAGAGATGCGACGCGGTCCGGATAAGATTTATGATGCGCAATCCGATGGTTCGGAATTATGGTAAATCGAGTGGTAGTCGGTTGAGATCGGAATATCGGATATCGTATATTCGCGGATTTTATCAATAAAATTCTGACTCTTTACGTAATTGATTGGATATCTGAACCAATGAAAGTCACAAATACAAATAATATACTCCAAAGTAATTTACAGAACTTTCCACAACTTACGAAAGTTCAAGTCCAAAGGTGAAATATGACAAAAGAGACGTTAGTAACATTTTATAAAATTTAAGATCGGTCTGGCAACTTTGATAGGTCATCTTGATATTTAAATAATATATGTCTATCAAGAAGCATACCGCGACTTTATCAAAGATTCAAAAGATGCTATCAAGATCGCATCAGTCCGATCCGTTCAGATCGGATGAATGAGCCATGGACCCCCATGGTCCATGGATAATCCATCTAACTGATGGATTGACTTTGTGATTTCGTGATTTATTAACTGATAATAGCGCTGCATTTGGTGTATAAATTTAACTTAACTATGAAACGAGCAGAGCACCATACAAGACCTTACCAGCAACAGTATTATGCACATCAATATAACCAACCTCAAGACTCTCACTCAGTAATTTTAGTAACTGCAGGATATGATCACACCATACGCTTTTGGGAAGCTCTGAGTGGTATTTGTTCAAGAACCATTCAACACCCCGATTCGGTAAATTTGAATTATCATTCACTTATTTTATGAAGAATACTAATATAAAATTATGTTATATTCCAGCAAGTAAACAGGTTATGTATATCTCCAGATAAAAGATATCTTGCTGCAGCAGGTTATTTTTTTTTTTTTTTGTATATTACAAACAGTTGTTACAAAAATAATTTTTAACCACCAAATTTATTTTAGGAAACCAGCATATCCGATTATACGATATTAATAGTCCTAATCCTAATCCGGTAAATTTTATAGTTTCATGATTAATCCCTTTTTGCTCTCTGAATTAAGACAAAATCATTTTAATTAGATAACTTCTTTTGATGGACATACGGGAAATGTAACAGCCGTTGGATTTCACTGTGAAGGAAAATGGATGGTAACTGGTAGTGAAGATGGCACCTTAAAAATTTGGGATACAAGGTAAAGGTAATCTTAATTCTCTCATATCTTTGTTTCATGCAATAAAAAAATTAATGATTTCTATAGAGCACCATCAATACAACGTAATTATGACCATAAAGTACCTGTTAATGATGTAGCTATTCATCCAAATCAAGGTGAATTGATTTCTTGTGACCAAAAGGGTAGCATAAAGATTTGGGATCTGGGTGAAAATTCTTGTACTCATGAATTGGTATACACATTTATTTATTTTTAAAATCACTACTTGACATGAATAATTATTTATTATTTTCAAATATTAATTCGTAGGTTCCAGAAGAAGATGTCCCATTACGTTCAGTTACTGTTGCTATTGATGGATCTATGCTGGTTGCAGCTAACAACAAAGTAATAATAACCATTGCATAATTTTTTTTTTTTTTTAAAAAAAAAAAAGAAATTAATGTTTTAATTTATAGGGTAATTGTTATGTATGGAAAATGTCAAATGCGCGAGATTTTACAGATTTGCAACCTATAACTACATTCTCAGCACATAAGAGATATATAACTCGATGCTTGTTGAGTCCCGATGTCAAGTATGTTTGACATTTATAAGGGTTATTTGCATCGTTAATATTTATTCATAAATTTACAATTATATTATTCTTTAAGGCATTTAGCAACTTGTTCTGCAGATACTACAGTTAAAATATGGTCTGCCACAAATCATGAATTCAAATTGGACAAAGAGTTAAAAGGTCATCAAAGATGGGTTTGGGATTGTGCATTTTCTGCTGATTCTGCTTATCTTGTTACAGGTAAATATTCCTATAAATTGAATCCTTTTTATTATAAAAGTTTTGATTAATATATTTTATATTATTGGTAAATAGCATCTTCAGATCATGTGGCAAGACTTTGGGAATTACAACAAGGAGAAACAATAAGACAATATAATGGTCATCATAAAGCTGCTATTTGTGTAGCACTAAATGATTTATCAATTGGAAATTAAAAAAAATTGATATCTAGTTTAAATTGAAATTACTCATTTTTATTTAGTTAATTTGTAATTTTACTGATTAATGTTATGATATAATACAAATTTACATGTAATAAATACTTCCAATTTTAGATTTAGATATAAATATTTTTATTTTAAAACTTGTATTAACTAATAATCAATTTTAACTTATTACAAATTTTATATTATTATAATTATTTGTTTATATATAAATAAAATAAATGAAAAATATATATTAATATACAATATTTAAGATTAGTATTTTTATAGTTTTAATTAATTTTATAAAAAAAAAAAAATTTTTTTTTATTACAAAATAATATTTTAATTTTAAAGTTTATAACTAATATTATTAATTATAATTGTAAAAGCTCTTTTTGGTTATGTAATAACAATATCAAATACATGGTTTTAAAATGATTTAATTATTTAATTTTTTATTATAAACATTTTGTTTAATACTTTCAGTTACTTTAAAATTTATTTACAAATATACATTCATATTTTTTAAATGAACTGAGTTTACTAAAATTATGAATTAGTTTGAATACTTTTTTCTTTGTTCTTCTGCCTTACCTCTATTTTCTTTTGCAGATTTAATAAAGTATTAAACCTTAAATGAATTTGCAAAAAAATTGTTTTTGATCTAGTAAATTAAATACAATAAATTTACCTCTTTAAAAGTAGCTATTAATAACTATTAATGTATTTTTTACATTATCAATATAGTATTTAATAATCTTAAAAATATTTTTATGTAAATTATTAAAGTTAAAAATTACTAAGTAAGAAGTATTTTATATATAAATGTATTGATTTTACAATATTTTTATACTATATATATATATGAAATATTTTGATGTCACTCATTTTCAAAAAATTAGCCAATTTGATTTTGTATATATTTTGGGCTTAAATATACATTCTTAAAAATAATCATTATACTTTATTCAAGTAAAAATATTCTTATACTAAAGATTTTTTCTGGTAATATATAGCTAAATCATACTAATTAAAATCAATACTATCAGATATATATTAGGTATCTATATATTATATCAGGAAATTAAACACAGCATAATGTTTTATAAGTTTACAATTTTTCATAACTTTACGTATTTTTACAATGCAATATTCCATATATTTTATGAAATCCATAAACTTATGTAAAAATATGCTGAAATATATTATAGCATCATGTGCTCATAAGTATTATAAAACATTTTGACTATAATATTTTAAAGCATTACATGCTTATAAGTATTACAAAATATTTTGACCATAATGTTCCATAGCATTACATGCTTGTATTACGAAATATTTTGACCATAATGTTCTGTAGCATTACACATTCATAAGTATTACAAAACATTTTGACCATAATATTCTGTAGCATTATGTGCTTGTAAGATTACAAAATATTTTAGCCATAATATTCTGTAACATTACGTGTTTGTAGGTATTATAAAATATTTTAATTATAATATTCTGTAGTATTACGCGCTTGTAAGTATTACAAAATATTTTGACTATAATATTCTGTAGTATAAAAATCATAGTAACAAAAATAATTAAACGATAATATAGTAAAAAGAAAATACAAATCACATGATATAGTAATACAAATTATTTTTAAAATTTATTTTTAGTTTAGATTTTATTTTTAGTTTAAATTTTATTTTTAATTTATTTATTTTTAGATTAGGAAAAGATAGTATTAGAAATATAGTGAAAATAATTTTTTATAAAAATTTAGTCAAAAGAATAGTTAGAAGGATGGAATGATGTAATGCTAAGCAATGCCAAGCATTACAATAGAACCCTAAAGAATACATATATAACTTAGATCCAATCCCAAAAATTTTAATATAACTTTATATACCTAATTTTATTAAAAGCTTTATACAAAATCAGTATATAAGTTTAAATTTTATATAATTTTATACAATTTAATATCTGAGTTTATTATAAAATTTTTAGGGTAAAGTTATTCCTCACCCTGGGTGAGATTTGATATTACTCACCCCTATCATGTAATCAATATTTTGACTGACTAATTTTTAATTGGCTGATTTTTTTAACTTAAATTTTCCGTTATCAGTTTGTAACATAACAATTTTTTTTTTGTGAAACATTTTATTTTATTCCTTTAAAGTTTACTGAATAGAAGAATGAAACGTAATTATTCAAAATCAAAACTTTTATCTTTAATATAACTAGTAATAATGACATAAAAACCCCAATAATAATGATAAAAATGATGATAAAAGACAAAAAAAGATATGATAAATAATGAAAACAAAAGGGAAACAAAACAAAAGTGAAAAAAAAAAGAAGACAAGATCAAAAAGAAATGAAAAAGAATATTGATGAAAAAGATAAAACGAAAAGAAAGGGAGTCGAAGAAAGAGAAACAAAAGGAAAAAGAAATGAAAACAGAAGGTAGAACGAAAGGGAAAGTGGACGATAAGCAGGAAATGAAAGGGAAAAACAAAAGGAAACAAAATCAAAAAATAAAATGATGATAAAAGGTGGGAGTAAAATTTGTTAGTAATGATCATAAGAGAATATATTAAAAAAAAAATTTGAAATGAAACTGAACATCTACTTCATTTTCAAAGAGATTTGGCATAGTAGAAAAATTTAGGAAAAAATGAAAGGGCGAAAGAATAAAGATAAAAGGAGCAAAGACAAAACTGAAAAGAAAAACAAGATTAAAAGAGATAAAGATGAAATTGAAAGAATAATCGCTATTTTCCCTATCTGTGGATCAAGATTTGTAATACAGTATAAAACCAAATTATTACGTTAAATGCTAATTTTTTATCAACGGCATTGATAAATTATATTTTAATCACTTAATTTTCTAGCGTTCTGGATTCGCAAAATCATGGGACATTAATGGTACAAAATTGTGTATAAAAATGAAAGGGCATGAAAACAAAAGAAAATGAAATAAAAATAAAGAGACGAAGTCAAAAATGAAAGGGAAATAGAATAAAGAGAACGAATATAAAAAGAAAAAAAACACCTATAAAGAAAAAAAAAATTGAAACAAAGTTAGTAAAAACGAAACAAAATCAAAAAAGAAAAAAGAATTAAAAAAACGAAAAAATCATACCTTTAAGCGTGAAATCGAAGGAGCCCAAAACCTAAAAGAAAGAAAGAAAAGAAATTAGAAATGACAAAAAATAAAATAAAAAATAAAAAAGAAAGAAGCGACATACCTGGTAGCTAATACCCATGTATTTTTTGACGTGAAACTAAAAAACCTAAAAAAGGCATAAACAAATAGTGGCAGTTTGGCCGTATAAAGTTTCATCAGCCAATCAAAATTTATTACATAATAAGGGGGGTGAGAAATCATCTGGGTGAGAAATTTTTTTTTTTTTTTTTTTTTTTAATTCAAAGGTCATGTTATTTTTATTGTTAAATATTCGAAAACAAATATTTTATACAACACCGAAATAACCCCCAGCTCAGCTAAGTGTGACCCATGAACAAAGAAAACTATCAAGTATAAACGAATAAAACCTAAAAAACTCTAACCTAAAACAAAATACTATAAACAAAATAAATCAAATAAAATAAAATAAAATAAACTAAACCAAATAAAATAAGCTATAAATTAACCCTATGAACTAATCATCAATAAACCATCACCGTCTCCTAATAAATCAACCTTATAAAAACCCGGCAATTTTTTAAATAACCACGAAAAACTACTACCCGAGTGAACTAAAGCCCGCATCTGTATAAACGTACGATCAAGCGCTTTCAAAAATCGTTCTTTACTCGTAATGATGAGCGGTTTCAAAGGTGGTGCCAAGTATGGATCATCCAAAATTAAGGTGTCCGAGGGAGAGTCATCACCTGGTGTCCGATGGGGAGATTGTTTTCGCGATTTACAAACCAGAGGAGAGGACATTTTGTCTTTTTGCGAGATGCCATTGCACTTTTCCCATTCCACCGTGCGTTCGCATCGCGGGAGCCAAATGATTGATCTGAAAAGCCAAATTAATTTGACCAATAATTTAGCACAAAATAAAACTGTGTGGCGGCGTGACCATTTAAAGCGTTGTTGTATGTATGTGAATTGTGTAGAATCCATTTTCCCGTCAGCTGCGCATGTGAGTAAATCCAAAAATCGTGGAGACTGTATGGAAGTACCGATCCATCCATTGATCTCGCTATTAACTAAATTAGCCGAAGAAAGCGAGTCTGAAAATTGAGGAAGTGTGGAGGAGAGAAAAGCCCAGAGTGCTTCATATATTTGTTGTCGCAAAGGCGCCGTATTAGGACAAGTTATCAAATGGGATATTGTTTCATCAGCTTCATTGTTACAGAACTGACAATGAAAATCTCGGTATAGGGAAGGTTTGCGTTTACGAAGCCAGCGACCAACTGGTAATTGGTGGTGAAGGATTTTGATAATAAAACTCCACAGAGAATTCCTCTTAAAAGAGGTGCACCTGAAATGTTTCACTTGCTGTATAGCTGTCCAAGTGACTTCCCATTGGTACTGGATCGATCGCTGAATGAAAGCATCTTCGTTAATTCGTAAATCTCTCCATTCACTACAACTCTGAACCGTGCCCATAGTGCTGAGGAAATTTCTTAATTTTTGTTCAATCGGAGTATCTTCAAAATGTGGGCTGAAACGGCAAGCCTGAGACCCAAAATTAAATAATAATTGATGATATGTACTAAGAGCTGCCCCCTTTTTTGCCAATTCATCCGCTAAATCGTTCTATGGGTCACCCGCATGAGCTTTAACCTTAATTAATTCTAAATCTAAATTTCTATCCCTAATTAATAAACCAATATAAATTAAAATAAGTGAATTATTAAAACCACGAGAACAAAATTTACTACGAGAACGTAAAAATCGGGTAATTGTCGAAATCGAACAATTACTATCTGTGTAAATCTTAACCCTACAATCCCTTGGACAAACCAATAAAGCCAATAATATTGCAAAAAGTTCCGCCCTGGTGGACGACGGCCAGTTCACTAATCGTGTAAAAAATTGTAGGTTAGAAGATGTCTCTACAAACGCAGCGCCTTGATTTATAACCATGGATCGATGGTCTAAGCAATCATCTAAACGTTGTCTTAAATGTGAGGGAACGCCATTTTGTACAGATCTATCAATATAAAATGATAATTCATTAACGCTGTTTAGGCTATCTTTAATCTCAATGAGATGATCTTTATCGTCTGAGGATCCAATCTAACGGTTGATCCATATGTTGTCATCCCTCTGATCGTGTGGGATGGAAATGAGACAATCCATAGGTTTATGGCGGGAAGTACGAGCTCCATGTGGTTGGTGGTAATCGCCATCTAAAATTGCGATGTAATCATTAAAAGTGCTCTGATCATAACCAATGAACCAAAGGGGAGAATGAATGATCCAATATGGAGTTTCTTGTGCATTTGAAAAGGTGACATTCAACTGAAACATAATAAGTGAGTGCTTTGGCCAAACTACAGTATGTGTATCCTTATCGTTGACAAAAGAGCAATTGCAACTATGGTCATAATACACTTCTCTATATAAATCAATTGCATATAATCCTTTGCACCCATTAAAACATTTATTTGTTATTCGTCCTATGAGCCAGGCGGTATCCAACTGTACAGCGACCTATTCCTTTTGACGACCATCCTGTGAAGGTGGCTTGAGGAATCTGGTAATATAAAAGGTTGATTGTGTCGAGCGGTATTCAGGTAAGAGGTATCTAGAGTCAGAAGAAGCTAAAACAGAACGTTCTAATTGAGTGAACCATTTAGCTTTGGGTCCCTTTCTTGAGAGTCCTGCTAAAGTGTGATATTGTTTCCAGGTCATCAATGATGATCCGTCGTCCGTGATCAATTGAGATAGGTCCACCAGAGGAAATTGACTGTGCTTATTATTAATACGCGTAATTGATGCCGCGTTATAGGATTTCGACCAGATGTCCAAAAGCAGAAATTCAATATTCTTGATACAAAAATTTAACCTATCTATCTGGTCTAACTTAATGTTGACGTGAAGATCCGATGCCAGTAATAAATAAAATAAAGCTAAATTCGAGCGGCTGGCAGCCATGTACAGTGATCTGAAACGCGAATGAACGCTAAAGCAACAATCAGGTAGTTTTATCAGTAATTGCGCCTGCCTTAATCTTAACAAAGTGGTGAAAGTAGCGTCATTGTGATCATTCAACACCGTGCATAGGTTCATAATGCCGGCAGTAGAAACCACCATCCATAAACAGTGAAGCCCAACAATGCCTTCATGGTATAGTGCCGAATTGGGGCAGGAACGTTGAACTCCTATAGTGTGCTTGACTAAGGCTAGAATAGGTCGTTCTATAGCGTCCCATTCCGGTTTGGTGAAGGTAGTAAGTTGACTTAAGTAGATCAATTTAGGATAAAGCACCTTGTTAATCAAATAAACAACGTGCGCGAGAGAAAGTTTTTTATGTCAAATAGTATGTAAAAATTCGTCCCTAGTGCGTCTTAAGCGTTGTTTGGTAAGGGATCGAGTGTTTTTTAGGGAAATCCACACCCCAAGGTACCAAGCTTCAGTTTGGATTGGGTGAATAGTGTCCCTTTCATGAGTCCCTAAAGAAACTGAGAGGAAAGGTCTAGGCAATAAGGGATTGATGACGATCAATTCACACTTCTTATGATTGATATTAATATCAACCAATTCATAAAAACTTCGCACCATGTCCAGTGTATGTTGGATTCGGTTCCGTGTACAATCGATCCATGCAGCATCATCCATATAAGCCGATGCTGCGATTCTGTGTGAAAAAGTTTCCCATGTATTGGGGTCCTGCGGGTTATGTGACCAGACGCATTCCATGTTATAGCCTTTCGTTGGTAGAGCTGTGATAGTGGCTAGTAAAGGATCATAGTATATTCTCCAAAGTAGGGGTGACAAACTATCCCCTTGATCTATACCATCCGCAGCTTGAAAAGAGGGTGACGGTCCAAAGGCTGTAGCTACTTGAACAGTTCTACCCTTAAATAGGTTAACGATACAGTTTACTGCGTGACTGGGTAGACCGATTCGTTTTAATGCAAGATCTAAAAAATCCAAACTGATAGAATCAAAGGCTTTAGAAATATCTTGAAGAACAATCCAGAGTTCCTTAGAGTTTTCTTTGGCGTCTTCTATGAGGTTGTTAATTAATCTAATGGGGGACGCCGTGGATTCACCTTTCAGTCCACAATAATTAGCATAGCAAAGAACATTGTGGTCCTGTAAAATATCAGAGAGTTGCGTACTGATAAACTTGGTAAAAATTTTCCTAACTACTTCCAAGAGAGCGATTGGTCTGACATTGGCCATATTGTATTCAAATTTCTCTGGCTTAGAAATCAGGAAAATTGTCGAAAATTTCCAATCCGCGGAAACTAATCCAGTTAAGAAAATAGTTCGATAAAGTGCTAGAATAACTTCTATAAAAGTAGGGGGAAGATGACACATTAATTGATAAGTAATGCCCGAAGTGCCAGGAGCAGAGTTTTTATTAATATTCTGCAATATAGTGATCCAAAAAGGTAGAGTAAAATTTTTCTCTATTGACTCATAAATGTGCTCATCGGCTTTTAATATTGGTTCATAAGCATTTTTCCATATAGGGTGGACATCGAGCGAGTCAATCTGGGAGTTTCGTTTTCTGAACTGAGAAACGTAAGCATTTGTGGCTGCTTGTCTGACCTCGTCCGGGTGCAGTAAAAGTTCTTGGAGCCCATCCTCCGATGTGACCATAAGTCGGTCAATTGAGACGTTTGATTTGCATCGATCTAATGACAAGGAAATCCATCTGGTCTGATCAGATTGAATGATTGCAAATCGAGCTTCAACGGCCGCCGTGATTTTGTTGGATTGATAAGAATTAAAAGCTTTCCGTTCTGCCTTTATCCTTTTGTGAGCGACCTTATTGAGTTGATCGAGCCAATCCAGAAAATCTGGAAGGAAAGAACTGTCAAATTGAAGATCCCGGTCATCAGCATAATCCTTGTTAAATAGTAAGATCTGAGATTCCCATCTATCTTTGAGTCGGGAAAAGGCTGCTGGATCATGAGGGGTGGTAACTTGATATTGGTAAATTTCATGAAGGAAAACAAAAAGTTTAGCAGTGTGTCTTTCCAATTTATTCATATCAGCCAGTTTATCCTTCGGCTTCAATCTTGGGTGCGTTGTATTCCGCTTCCTCAAGGGTAAGGTGTGCGCTGCCGCTGACATAAGAATGTCCTTTATGTCCGCCCAACAGTTGTTAATAGTATCCAGAGCTCTTTGTGGGTGGTCTGTTGGTTCTGATGTATTCGCAATATTGTGGAGCGCATTAATAAGTAGTGCAAATCGATGTGCAGAGTCCAAAATATGAGCTTCAAAAAGAGTCCAATGCTCTGATGTGATATCTTCCATTTTAATCGATAATTCCCTGAAATTCAGATCATGAGGGGTTATTGGCTGCATGTGCTTATATGCTATAGGGAAGATATCAGGTAAGTATAAATTAATTACGACAATATCATGATCACTTCCTGTCAGGGTGTGTCCATCGTAATGATGAGCAAATCTAAGAGACGAGGTAATGTGACGTTGTATCCAAATGTGATCAATGCGTGTATCAATCCTGAGAGTATCGTCTTGCGATCGTCGGTACCAAGAAAATTCCTTTGCCTCAGGGTTCAAAAATCTAAAAGAATCAATTAAATTAAGATGATGAAAACATAAAGGTATATCTTCTTTTTTATCTGATGTGGACGGGTGGACATCTAAACAATGATCGAAATGTTGGTTTGTGTCTCCCATCCATATGTGAATGATATGCGAATCTAACGTAGTATTATTCATGATTTGTTTGAATGTTCGTAGTGTCTGTTTATCGGTAGGAGGAAGGTAATAAACCCAAATCCATAATTGACGGTGTTTTGTCCCAAACTTGCTGACCATAAGATAAGGTGAAAAAATTTTCGTGTCAAAATGAAATTTTTGCCATTTTGAATGGATCAGTAGAGCCACTCCTGATCCTTTAGGTTTTATAATGCTTTTCAGAGATCCTGCTAAATCATACGAACAATCATCATAAGTATCCTTGATAAAGTGTTGTAAATTGATGCAATGTGAATTGGTTTCTGCGATCCCCATAAAATCAAAATTATTGGCGTGACACCATTCTAATAAAAACTTCAATTTATCGGGATCAGATGCTAGCCCATTGATATTGTGGAAACCAATCTTTAAATTAATAAAATTAATGCTATAATCCATACAATCTAAATTATTATTATTAAATATTATTCTTGCTCTATGTAAAAAAGTGTCTATTTCTCGATTAAGCGAAGGGGAAATGAGTGAGGTCGTGTTGTTGTCTTGTGGAACCAATAAGCCCAGATTCCGACCTTGATCTGATGGTTCCGTTGCCAAAGAGACAGGGTTCCCGGAAAGTCAAGTTGGTTGGGGAGGGTGTGCTATTAGCACAAACTCGCCAACCCCTCAACGATCCCATCTTTATGGTTTGTTAAAGAGTTAGAGGAGGAAGAAGTGTCAGAAGTATCAGAAATATCCATAGAAGGCAGATTTGTAATGATCGTGCTATTGATACGCTTGTCTAAAGCAACTGCATTTGCTCCTGTGAAGTGCGGGGTTCGTTTGTGTAATGATTTCGGATTGGTAGGCTTTGAAGAAAAGCGTTGCTTGTTTTTCAAATTGTGCTTGTGAGGATTGTGAGAAAATTTGTGATGTTCCTCCTATCTGATTTCTATGTGATGACTATCTTCTTGGTGAGTAATTGAGACCCGCTTATCTGGGGGAGGTGGTCAAATAGTTGGAATCTTGGCTAATTTCTTATTTCGTGCTGACCAATTGATATTGTAATCACGCGGCGAGCCTGTAATTCGATAATTGTTAAAATGCATGGTCATTGCACATGCGTTAAAAAGGTCACATTCCGTGGAGAATTCTATTATGAATTTATCATCTGACTGCCTATATACGTGGCGGAGGTTCTGCGCCGTGTACGCTTCTTGTACCGCTGCTGGCGTGGTTTGATCGTTAAAACCAACGAATTCACCACTATATTTCTTCCTCGAGACAATATCAGTGTCTTTGGCATGGGCCGGGACAAATCGGTACAAAATTCGATCAATTTCAATAGACCATATATCTTTCAATTGTTTACATTTATCCAAATCCTTAACAGTGATAAAAACTGTGATAGTATCCGGGTTGTTCTTTGAAGGTTTCAAACCTGATTTCTTGATAAAAAATCGACGTGAGCCCAATAATTTCGTAACTGCTTGTTCTATAGTGTCCCTGGAAAGATGTTTTGGGACATTCAAAATTTTAAATTCCTTCGAGGACACTCTCATGCCATCGATAAGGAAATAGGTCTTTTGATGCATTCTAAGGAACGGGTGTGAACGACATTTATGGTTAAATAGTCTGACCATATGGAGCATCCCTTTGTAAGATGAGTTCTTAATTATAATTTCATTATCTTCTTTATTAATTTCAGTGCCCAAAAAGCCTCTGAAATCTCGGATCAGTAGTTCTACATATGCAGCTTTGTTATCCACTGCAAAATATTCTTCAATATCGGAAAGTTTAACATAAGCATCGTATGTGATAGGTGCGTCCTCCTCAATTTTAGCGTGCATGGACGTATTATTCGAGCCCCGTGTTGTAGAAGATTTCAACGCATCGAGGACCGCCTTGGGATTCTTAATCTTCTTGATAGTAGTCCAATTACCATTCGGTAAGATCGTGGTTTCATAGTCGTTTTCGTGAAATTCCTCAAAGACTCGTTGACAATTTGGAAGAAAAGAGTGTTTCGGTGTGAAAAATGTTTCTGATTGTTGATCCTTATTTGGATTCGGTAAGGGCGTGTTATCTGAGATTATCTTCAGATTATCTAATGCTGTAGAGACTATGATTGGATGATCATCGGGAACCTCTTTATCTGGGGGATCCGCCAATTGATCATGAGCGCCATTGGATGAGGAATTAAACATGAAAGTATCCTCTGATAATGATTTAAGGTCTTGGATGTACGGGTTGACATGGGCGTTACCAGATGGGTGGGCTGTTTTTGGTTTCGCATCCTCATGTGATTGTGAGGCATTCAAGTCTATCAAATCCAAGTCCATAGGAGATGTGATCTCACTTGGAGGCGAGGGGTTGAAGGCCGCAGGTATATTGATGATACCTTTCATAGGAACGGGCATATTTACTTCATGGGCCGATTGATGAGGGGGTAAAGCCTGTAACAGTCCCTTTATGTTGTCACTATTGGCCTCAGTGGTCGGGGCAGTCGGTGGAGTTCGCTTTTTGGCCTTCTTCAGTTTTCCACCGTGAAGTTTTCTGCTAGATTCCGCCGTTTCAGTCGTAGGCTGTGTTGATATTGTATTGGTTTCTGATGACTTCGGCAGAGGGTTATCTTCATTAATATCATCCTTATGAATATGATTGTTAGTTTCTTCGTCTTTTCCGTAGGGACTGGAATGATCAGCCGTCAGGTTTCCCGTTAAGGAAAGATTATCGGTGAAATCCGGGGAATGAACGGTCGATGTGTTGTCATCCGTGATTGTGATTGGTGTAACTGGGATTGGTGACACCCAGGTTTGTTTTGTTGACAATTTCATATTGGTATCTAAAATAACGGCTTTCGCGTTTGTGTCTCTACGCTCCAAAAGACGGCCGAGCCAGAGAACACCTGCCAAGTTTTTGTTTCCAAGTTTCATAGCCGTTTCAACATCACTATAATAAATAAAATTTTTTATCTTTGAAATAAAGTTAGATATGTTGGTGTTGTTCGCAAAAGCTTCTTTAAAATTTTCTTCGTTGCCTATAAAGGCGGACTCAAAGTCCATTTTTCTTTGGTTTTCTTTAAGTGAGTCTTGGTAAAACCTTTCTGTGGGGTGTGTGCCTATGCTTTAGTTGTAAAAATAAAAGAAAAAATAAAAGTTTATTATTAGTCGTGAACTCTTTTAGTTACCAAAAGTGGTCTTGTCGCCGCGTTCAGAGTGTGTATTGTCTGAGACCGGAAAGAGTTCTCCCTTTTTCCATCTCTGGGTGAGAAATAAATTTTCTCAAATTTTTATTATATTTATAAATTTTTTTTGCAAAAATATATAATAAATAATATATATACATAAAAATTTTCATTAAAAAAAAAATTTTAAAAATAAATTTCTAAATTTTTAAATAAAAAATAAATAACATTTTCATAATTTATTAAACATCCAGTAATCGGATTTTGATAAAATTTATACCATTAGATTCATCTCATTGAGACGGTTCTAATGATACTAAAATCATCTTTCTAGAATTAATATTGACGAAATAAGGTTTACTAATAAATTTTATTAATTAATTAAAAAATTATTAAAAAATTTCCTATGCTAAAATGATGTAAAATTAGCTATTGGATATAAAAATAATACTGGGAAATTACAAATTTTTTAAAATTTTGTGGATTTATAATTTTCTCTTCCCTTACCCCACCACCACTCTTTCGATCTTATATTCTTTATATAATTTTTTTCTTTTAAGTTATTTACGCTATCACGTCTAAAATTGTTACGCTGTCACGTCTAATTTTGTTTATTTTTTATATATAATCTTGTTATACTGGCATGTCTAAAATGTTTTATAAATCTGTTACATCGTCACGTCTAAATTTATTTAATTTATTACACCGTCACGTTTAAAAGTTCATGTTTTTCTTTTTTTAAATTAAGGGGTAAATTTTACAAATTTATTATAAATTTACATGTTTTACTATTTATAAATTAAGAGGTTAATTTGGAATTTTCTTTACTAAATTTATTATCGAATTATATTTTATTTTTGTTTATAAGGTTTTATATGTAAATATATATCATATACTGTATATACCAAATTTTTTAACTTATTAACTTTATACAAAATATAATTATAACATATATTAAAATTCGCTTCTATTATACAAATACATATCTAACTTATCCCTATTTTTAAGTCTATTATACAAACTCATTTATATGATATATTGGAAATTTATATAGTGTCTTTATACAAATCTGGATCCCTATATTATATGTATTCTTTGGGGTTCTGTTACAATTAATACAATAAGAATTAGTAAATAGGAAAAAAATGAAATATCTTTTTTTTTTTTTTGTCAAAAGAACTAAGTGCTTTTATTAACTGAAAAAATATAGATAAGTATACAAAAGATCAGGAAGATAAAACCTACCCGTTCCTTACATTAGGGTCATAGATATATTTCATGACTACTATAGCTCTAGCCCAGTGTTATCACAGAACAATATCTGGGACAGATTACACAAAAAAGAAATAATAATCTCTTAAAATTTTATTATGATAACCTATTTCGTTACTTAGCAAAAGTATTTTAATATCTATTACACATAAATATATATAATTTTTGTAGAGTTTTTCAAGTTATAAAAGAGTACAGACAGTGCGTAAACGTATCTGAAACAGCCAAAAAAAGTCATAAATATCAAAAATGTACAACACTACCTTAGCCTATTTTCTTTAGTATAATAGAAAGTCTGGTTATAGAATTGTTCAAGGTATAAAGGAAAACGAAGAAAAAAGAAAAAAAAAATTTTATAATCTAATAAAATAATAAAAACATTACATAAAGCAAATGCAGAATCCCAAACAATATATATATAGGTCAAATAAAAATTTCAAAATTTACTATGATCAATAAGCAAATTATTTTAAGTTCTGCTAAGCAAATTCTTATTATAACCTTTGAATTTTTTATTTTGCTAAGCAATTTTTTTCCTGACATATATAACTTTATTTAAATATAAAAAGATAAATTTAATTATAATAAATATATATATAGTAATAGTAAATTAATTTTTTATATCATTGTGAAAAAAAATTGTAAAATTAATTTACTAAATATTAATATAAAATAATATATAACTTCATATTAATATAATATTAATATACTATTGCTATTTTAAAAATAGTTTTAAAATTTGGAATTTTTTATAAATATTATTATATTTAGATTTATAAAAATTAAAATATAAATTATTGCCAACCTTTATGAACAACTTCTTAAAATTAACAAGTTGATTTAAAATAAAAAAAATTACACTTTAAATTAAAATCACTTAAATGATAAATAATTAAAAGTACAAAAGTTGATTGCATTCCATGAATATTAATCCAATCATTCTAATATTTTTAATGTAGGTAGATTCGATCTCACTGAACAACTTTACTTAAGCGGAAAAATGCAATTTCATTTGATCAAAGTGGTGAAATCATACTCTAAAGTTGCAAAATAGGTTTTGCAAAAAAATTCATAATACAAAAATAGTCAATACTTCACAAATATTAGTCCAATCATTATAAAAATTTATACACAGGTAGATTTGACATCATTGAACAACTTTTTAAACATAAAAAAGTAATTTCATTTGACCAAAGTGATGTTATTACATCCTAAAGTTAAAAGAGAAAAAAAAAATTTTTTGGAGTTAGTACTGTTTAAAAAATATAATTACCTTCATAAATATTATACTTAGAATCATAAAAATTGAAATACAAGTACTTTTTACAACTGCTGAACAATTTACTTAAACATAAAAAGGTAATTTCATTTGACTAAAATTCATTTTATATATGAGTAAAATTAGCAAACAAAAAATAAGAATATGAGAATATTATTATAAAAACATGATTTTTTTTATAAATATTAAATACAATATTGTGTTTATAGAATGTAAAAAACTCTTTCCTGCAGATCTGTGAACCAAATTTTCACAGAAGAAAAATTTTTTATTTTCATCATGAAGAAAGGATTTTTGCTAACAAAACCAGCCCTAAAAATAGCATCAACGTTTTCTACGACTAAAGTTACCCCCTACTTCTGCTTTAAAGAGTATACTTTCTGACCGTTTTCATGATGTTATAGTAGATTTTATCTCAAGACTCATCAAAAGAAACTCAGAGTCTCTCTTTAGCTCAAGAATAACTTCAGACTCTTCAGCTATAGACGAGTTTCTTCGTACTTATAAGGACCAAGCTGTTCCTATGGAAAAGCTGACACGACATATTGCTAAACACCAGTGTTTTCCTATCATAGCTCAATTTTTAGCTACTTTTCTTAATTTCTTTCTCTTGGACAACAAACACCAGGAAATTTTTCTCATGGATTCTGAAATTCGCCAAGTGTTAGAACACGCAAACAAATAATCTCCCGATATGGAAAATCTAGAGGATCCTATACACCAATCAGACGCGTCGATTAATTTTGATGTTCTTGATTCAAATTCAATAGGATCATTGGATGATGAATTACTCGCCACACTCTCACGTAATCTCACACCCATACCTGTCACGCCCTTAACCAAATCTCAGAAAAGAAGTGCTAAAAAGAAGGCCCGTAAGAAGAAATAAAAGTTGCAATTACAAACTCCTTCTGGACTGGATGAACAAGTAGTCCCCACTTTTAGCAAGGAATCTTCTGAATATACACCCTCTTGACCTTCTGGTTCAAGGACAGTTACTTTTAATCAAAGTTTACTTTCTCCTCCTTCCACACCCTATAAGCAGCAGTTGAAGCGAGATTCTAAACCACAATCAACGCCTATAGATAATGGAAAGAAGTTAAAACAGAAAGAGACAGACAATAATACTTTAAAAAATGGAAATATTATCATCACCAGATATTTTTCTCAAGATCAAGAACAAGCATACTTATTGGATCTTGTTGTCTATGATATTCTGGCCAAATGGGATAACTATACTCCCAGTAAATAGTCATCGTTTGTAATTTATATTGTATTCATTTGAAATTTATGTATATTGTTAATTTTATATACTAAATTTGAGCTACTTAATAAAATTTAAAAAAATTATTTTTTAAAAATGTACTAAACTTGTACTATTCGCTTGGTTTTATACTAATTATGTATTTTTAATCATGTACTAAATTTGTGTTAATCACTCAATTTTATACTCATAATATGCTAAATTTGTACTAGTTGCTTAGTTTTATACTAGTTTTATATCTATATTCATATTAATTACACATTTTGAATTTTTTTTTGAACCATATACTAAATTTGTACCAGTTATAGTTTTTTCTTAATTATATACTAAATTCGTACTAATTTCGCAGTATTTCTTCATGTAACATTTAATATTTATTCTTTTTCTTAAATATATAAGTGACTATTATCTGGATTATTGACTTTATCAATAATATAGTAAAAATCTTACGTAACGATCAACACAAACATTTTTAAAATTGCATATCACGTGTATGTGTATCACGTGAAATATTATTATTAATACTGATTTCTGATCTCTTTTTTAAACTTTTTTTTTTTTAACTTTTTTTTAACAAAACTTTCTCTTTCGTTTTTCCTCCCTCCTCTCTTTCTTTCTTCCTCTCTTTCATACTTCCCTTTTTATTAACTTTAGAAACATCAAAATTCCAAGAAAACTATTTCCCAAGAAGAAAAAAAATAAAAGCTTACCAAGAATATGGAAAATACAAGCTTTCCATGCTGGAGACGGCCAGATAGGTGTTTATTTTTCTTTTTTTTCCTATTTCTTTATTGTTAAAATTATTAACATCATTTTTTTTTTAGGGTTCATTTTTATTTCATGAAAGTGGAGGTAGCACTTTTTTTTTATTATTTTGTTGTATTTTTTTGTTCAAGTGTTAATTTTTCTTTTTTTTAGATTTTTTCTTTGTTTTAGCCTTCGGACATGTTAGATTTTGGTAGGAAGAGGAGTTTTTTTTTTAATATATCTCTTTTAATAAAATGTTTTCTAACATTTCATTCATTCATTTTTTTTAGATGGAACAGAGCATGGAACTCAGAATTCAGCAATTTTTGATCTGGGGATTTGTTTTCTGTGGGTTTTTAATGGACTTTTTATTAATCATTTTTTAATGAAATTTTACTTATATTTTGTTATTTTTTTTTCTTTTTTTTAAAAGACCGGCTCTTCTGATTTTCAGACGTTTGGAATTTTGCATGTGGGTTTTTTCTTTAAGTCTTTATATTAATGAAATATTTATTAATTGTTCCTTTCTTTTTTGGGGCTTTTTATAGAAATCCAGCTTCGAACTCTGAAGAAACCTAATATTCTGGTACTTAGGTTATTATCATGTCAATAACTTCTTATTTTTATAAAAATTTAATTATTTGTTTTCTACTTTAAAATATATTTAAACATATGTAATACAAATATATAAAATTTGCTAATACATGTACAAATTTATATTCAAAATAGCTCATAATTGGAATATATTTAATATAACTACATATAAAAAAGTGGCTCATATACAGATTTATTTGGCACAAATTTAGATATAGAAATGGTATAAATCTATATACAAAAATAGATTAAAGCTGGACCACAACTTGAATAAGCTTAAAATAAATACAGAACAAATTTTGTGCTAAATGGGCTTACTATATAGTACATAACTTATGGATATAAATTTGGTATAAATTGATGCGAAAACTTTTTATTGGGACTCTGTTGGTCAATTTAGGATGATGGAGTAAAGTCATATCAGTCAGCACAAGGATGCACAAGAAGTACTTATCTGTAAGGGTTAGATTGATTCCTGACCATAAGTGCTTGAAATGTTACAATGGAAGGGATTAGACTGTCAACTTGGGAGGAATCCCAGTGCAATAGTTCCCTGCTTCCTGGAACCTTTCAGAAAGGAAACAACGAGAAAAGTTCCAAGCTGTCATATACAACCTTCCAGAAGATATAACAGATACCTCCTTATTCCCAAATGGACGCCCTCACCAGTTTTTATTGGATAGTGGGATCAAATCATTCAAAATTGTTAAAGTTGATGGTTTTAGGAAACTGATAGGTTACATTGACACTTGGAATCATGTTTCCACCTGCATAAATAACCTTCAGTTTTGAAATGACGTGAAAATCTCTTGGTGCCATTATTTCACTCCCAACTTCAAAATTTTACGCAAATCTACTCGAATTGGCAATGTAAACAAATCCTCAAGGACACCTCATGGGGTCTAACTCTTATTTTTTAGGTTTTAATACTAACAACCGCAAAAATGATCAAAATAAAACTTCCAAATCTGGACGTTTTACCAAGAAGATTGATTAATCAAGAAATGACCAGTCTAAGAAGCCAGATGTAAAACATTTAATCGCTGGGCTGAAGGCATTATTAGAACATTATGTTTAGTTTAGTTGGGAGGGATAGATAGAAAATTCCATACTAACTTCTTGTCATGCTTAGCATTCGCTTTACGTGATGTTATTTTGTTTTATTAGATTGTAGAATTTTTCTTTTTTCTTTTTGTTTTTCTTTATTCCTTGAACAATTCTATAACTAGACTTCCTATTACATTAAAGAGGATAGGCTAGGGTTATAGTAATCATGAGATATATCTGTATAACCCTAGTGTAGGGAATGGGTAGACTTTGTCTTCTTGATCTTTTGTATTCTTTTCTATCTTTTTTTATGAAATAAAAGTACTTCTTTTGACTAAAAAAAAAAAATATTGTGTTTATAACATTAAAATGTGTAAAATAATAGAAAAGAAGTATCAGTTTAAAAAAATTTTTTATAAAAAAATTTTTTTGATATACGTGTGAAATTAAAATTTTCTCTCTATATATATTTATGAAAATCTTTATTATATGAATAAGGGATTCTGCTACGCAAATATAATTACTGAGCTGAAATAAAAATAAGTTTAACTACGCATTTAAATATCTAACCAACTAAAAATTTTATATTAAAATAAGTAAATAAAAGTCTTACATAGGGTTTTTTTTATATGATCATTAAGCAAACTCAAATTTAACATATTTATATATTGTTCGGGGTCCTGCGAATGTTAAGCATAACAAGAAGTTAGTGTGAGACTATCTATCTATCCCTCCCAACTAAACTAAATATAATATTACAATAATGTCTTCAGTCCAGCTATTAAATGTTTTACATCAGGCTTGGAGAACTGACCATTTCTTAAGTGATCGATCTTTTTGGTAGAGCAGCCAGATTTAGGATTTTTATTTTGATCGTTCTTATGGTTGTTAGTATTAGAACCTGAAAAAGAAAAGTTAGACCTTTTGGGTGTTTTTGAGGACTTGTCTGCATTATCAAATCAAGCAGATTTACACAAATTCTTAAAGTTAGAAGTAGAATAATAGTACCAAGAGATTCTTTTATCATTTCAAAGCTGAGGATTATTAATGCGAATAGAAACATGGTCCCAAATATCAAAATAACCTATTAGCTTTCTAGACTCATCAAATTCTTTAATAATTTTGAAAGATTTTATACCACTATCCAATAAAAACTGGTGTGATCATCCATTTGGGAATAAGGAGGCATCTGTCATATCATCTGAAATATTATATATAACAGCTTAGAACTTCTCTTGTTATTTTCTTTCTGAGAGATTTCAGGAAGCAGAGAGCCATTGAACTGGGATTCCTTCTAGGTTGACAATTCAGTCCCTTCCATTATAGCATTTCAAGCACTCGTGATCAGGA
The DNA here is from genome assembly GCA_015698045.1 of Rhizophagus clarus. Taxonomy (NCBI): domain Eukaryota; kingdom Fungi; phylum Glomeromycota; class Glomeromycetes; order Glomerales; family Glomeraceae; genus Rhizophagus; species Rhizophagus clarus. The sequence goes on along the minus strand of BLAL01000018.1, from coordinate 415,557 downwards.
GTTAGTTAAACCCTTGCAGAAAGATACTTTTTGTGCACCCTTGTGTTGACTGGAATGACCTTACCTTATTATTCTAAATTGGCCAAGAGGGTAGGGTATAGTTATTCTGTTTTGCCAGTATATCATACACTATAAGATCCAATAGTTATGCTTATTCTTCATCTTAAGGATAATAACCAGTGATGATAACATTTCCATTTTTAAAGGTATTGTCTATCTCTTTCTGTTTTAACTTCTTCCTATTATCAATAGGCATTGATTGTGATTTAAAATTTTTTTTCAAACTACTTATATGGTGTGAAAGGAGGAGAAAGTAAGCTTTGATTAAAAATAACTATCCTTGAACCAAAAGGTTGAGAGGATGTATACTTAGAAGATTCAGTACTAAAAGTGAGCGCTACTTGTTCATCCAGTTCAGAAGGAATTTATAACTGCAACTTTTGTCTCTTCTTACGGACCTTCTTTTTAGCACTCCTTTTCTGAAATTTGATTAAAAATGTGACAGGTAAAGGTATAATGTGGCGCTTAGACTATCATCCAATAATCCTTGTAAATCTTCATTAATCTCATCAAAATTCATTGATGTGTCTAATTGGTGCATAGGATCCTCTAGATCTTCCATATCTAGAATTTATTTGTTGCTTTGTTCTATCACTTAATGAATTTCAGAATCCATGAGAAAAATATCCTGGTTTTTCTTGTCCAAAAGAAAGAGATTAAGAAAAGTAACTAGAAATTGAGCTATGATAGGAAAACAGTCATCTTTACTGATATATTATGACAACTTTTTCATAGGAACAATTTGGTTCTTGTAAGTATTAAGAAACTTGTCTATAGCTGAAGGGTCAGTTGTTATTATTGAGCTAAAGAGAGACGAAGGGTTTCTTTTGATGAGTTTTGAGAAAAAATCTACTATAACATTGTGAAAATAGTTAGAAGAAACATTCTTCAAAACAGAAGTATAGGTAACTTAGGTTGCAGAAGATGTTGATACTGTTTTTGAAGTTGGTTTTGTTAGCAAAAATCCTTTCTTCATGATAAAAATAAAATGTTTTTTTTCTGCAAAAATTTGGTTTACAGATTTGTAAGAAAGAGTTCATTAGAACAATTCAAATGAAATATCTTTAATATTCCACATCTTTTCAAATGATGTAATAATAAGAAGAATGAATAACTATATTTAGAAGGAGGGAAAATGGAATCTAATGGAAGAATATTTGGTAGAATTTTATAAGATTTAAAAAAATATAAGTTTAGTGAAAATTAATTTTTAACTTAGTTTCAATATCGATCTAATCAAAGGTATTATTTTAATAATAAAAAGAAATTCTGCTTAATAAATGAAATTTTAAAAGTATTTTAATTAATGATTTTGATATGTTGTTTAATTTGTTGTTATGAAATTATGCTCGAATGATATAAAATTAATTATTGGAATTGAAGGAAATTGCATTTTAATTAACGTTTAAGAGTACTGTCTTTAATTAATTGAAATATTATTCTGATATATTAAATGAAAATGTAAAGTTATACTCATTTAAAAATAAATAATAACTTTAAAAAATGAGTAATTATAAAAATTTATTATTCAAAGAAAAGAGATATTGTTCTTTTTAGAAAAGAAAATGTTGTTTCTTCTTTCGTAATGATTAGTAATGAAAAGTAAAAAAAATATCATAAGAGAAAGGAAAATCTAAACCAAGCACATTAAGAGTTTAGTGTGAGAAACCAGCATGATGCAGTATTATTTTACTGGTAGGATAATTTCTTCTTCCACAACGTACTTGTAAGTATTATGAAACATTTTGACCATAATATTCTGTAGTATTACATGCTCATAAGTATTATGAAACATTTTGATCATAATATTCTGTAGTATTACATGTTCGTAAGTATTATGAAATATTTTAACTATAATGTTCTATAGCATTATATGCTTGTAAATATTATAAAACATTTTGACTATAGTATTACATGCTCATAAGTATTATAAAACATTATAGTCAAAATATTAAAATATCATACTAAAGTATTATAACATTTATTTGACATCATAACTATATTGTAGAAATATTGTATTAATATCAAATTAACATCACTAAAATATTATAACATTTATTTGATATCATCAATAATTATATAGGACCTCAAACAATATATAGAGGTCAAATGAAAATTTTAAAATTTACTATAATCAATAAGCAAATTATTTTAGGTTCTGCTAAGCAAACTTTTATTATAACCTTTGAATTTTTTATTCTACTAAGCAATTTGTTTTATAACATATATTTAAGATTCCAAATTATATATGGCCAATAAAAATTACATTAAAATAGATTATCTCAACTCTCACCTGTATCCTTCCAGTCCATTTTTTTGTGAAAAAATACTTTTTCTTTTTTCCTGTAGGTTGACTGTTAGAAAAGCCAATGGTTCTTACACCTTTCCTTCTTTATGTAAAAATACATTTTAAGTTTTAGTTTTATGGTTTTTTTTCCAGTTCTTAAGATTTTTATGGGATTTTTAGAAGTTTTACATTTTCTTTATCAGTGATAGCAGTGGCAATAAAGATATTATAGAAGTATACTCAGAAAGAACCTATACTACAGTTTTTTAAGGTTTTCAGAAGTCAGAATACTATACTATTATGGAAAAATACACATCCTGACAGTTAACATTAGCTTGCAGAAGGTTTCAACTCGTCATCTTATTTTATACTATACCAGTAATTTTCTTTTGTCCAGAAAATACTTTTTAGTTTACCTCTCCAAATAATCAGCCTGTTATACTACCAAATTTATGGATCTCTTATTTAGCTATACATAAAATTAATTTGCTATTACAGATCCTTTTTTTTAGATATTATTAACAGATCTTTGGACTTACTTTTTTCTTGAAAGGTGCAAATGAATGATTTTCTCGAGACGTGAATAAATATCGATTTAGTAGATACGACTCCTTCTGGAATTGATAAGATCTCTAAAAATTAAAATGTTTCTGGATTTCTGTTCTCGTTTGGTCATTTAACAACAGACATTTGATGTTTAATTTTAGGCAGTGATTTTATATTTTCACATATCTTAGTCTAGTTATGCTGAGTTATTACATTATCTTTTTTTTCACTTTAGATTTAGATTAATATATTTTTTTTTTTTGCTTATTTCTTAATTGTATTTTTGGATTTATAAATTATTTTTGTTTTTTTGGATTTTTTTTTTCTGTGAGACATGCAGAATAGGTTGTTACATCATTTCTCCTCAAAAGAAATATAGGATTTCAATCCAGTATGATCTGCTTAACATTTTGCTAAGTTGTGGGTATCATAATTTTTTGATGTTTCATATAATTAGTTATGTGATGATTTTTGTAACTTTTACTCCAGACTAATTGTTTAGATATTTAGAATGATATTAAAGTTGGGTTACCAGTCATTAGTTGTAGTTAGAATATACTTTTTATTTTATACATAACTCAAATAACTCAAATTACATTAAAATAGAAGATGATCGTCCTAATTTTCACTCATACCCCTCCAGTCCATTTTTTTGTGAATATATATTTTTTATTTTTTCCTGTAAGTTAACTGTTAGAAAGGCCAACGGTTCCTACACTTCTCCTTCTTTATGTAAAAATATATTTTAAAATTCTGGTTTTATGGTTTTTTTCCAGTTCTTGGATTTTTATAGGATTTTTTGAAAGTTTTTCACTTTCTTTAACAATAGTAGCAGTGGCACTGAAGATATTATTAAAGTATACTCAGAAAGAAGCTATACTAAAGCCTTCTGAGACTTCTAAGACACTATACTATTGTGGAAAAATATATATCCTAGCTATTGACATTAGTTTGTAAAAGTTTTAACCTGTTATCTTTTTGGATATTTATATCAGTATTTTTTCTTTCATCCAGAAAAATACTTTTTAGTTTACCCCCTCTAAATGATCAGCCTGTTACACCACCAAATAATTGGACCAACCTATTTGATAACACATAAATTTGATTTGTTGCCTAACATTTAGGAAGATTACTAAGTTCATTCTAAAATTATAATCTAGTATTGATTTGCTCTGCTAGATCAAGTACTACAAGTTGTGCAAATCTAATTTTTATTTGATATTACTAATGGATTTCTGGACTTACTTCCTTCTTGAAAGGTATAGATAGATGATTCTTTTGAAATGTGAATTAAGATTAATTTAGTAAATAAGACTTCTCCCAGAATTGACAGGGTTTTTAAAAATCAGAGTAATTCTGGATTTTTGTTCTTGTTTAGTAATGGACACTTGACTTACCTTTACAGACAGTGATTTTATACTTTATATATTTAGTCTGGTTTTGCCGAGTTATTATTTACCTTTTTTTTACCCCAGACTTTGATTAATACATTTTTTTTCTTTTTTGTATTTTTTTTTTTTTATAAATTATTTTTTTGTTTTATTTTATTTTTTTTGTCCTGAAAGGCATGCAGGATAGATTATTAGTCATCATTTCTCCTTAAAAGAAATATAGGACTTCAGTCCAATATGGTCTGCTTAGCATTTTGCTAGGTCGTGAGTTTCATTTGTTCTTGATATTTTTACGTAGTTATTTATATGAATGATTCTTGAACTTTTATTCCAGATTAATCTTTTTGGTATTCAATATTAGATTAGAGTTGGGTTGCTAGTCGTTAATTGTTGTTGGATCTTTTTACTGTCTGGTAATTAAAATAAAATAAAATAAAATAAAATTACATTAAATAATTTATAAATTTAAAAATCAAATACAAATAGATTTCAATATGATAAATAATTTTATTTAAATATAAAATGATAATTTAATTATAATAAATATATAGTAATAGTAAATTAATTTTTTATATTATTGCAAAAAAAAATTGTGAAAATTGATTCACTAAACATCAATAAATTAATAATATAAAATGATATACTAGTGATCAAAACTTCAGAATTTTTAATTTTAATTAATATTAATATGATATTAATATATTATTATTATTTTAAAATAGTTTTAAAATTTGAAAATTAGTATTGTTATAAAAATGCAATTTTTTTATAAATATTATTATATTTACATTTATAAAAATTAAAATATAAATTATTGCCAACCCTTCTGAACAATTTCTTAAAATTAACAAGTTGATTTAAAATAAAAAAAATTACACTTTAAAATTAAAATTACTTAAACAATAAATAATTAAATATACAAAAGTTGATCGCATTCCACAAGTATTAATCCAATCATTTTAAAATTTTTACTATAGATAGATTTAATCTGCTGAACAACTTTATTTAAGCAGAAAAAGGTGATTTCATTTGACCAAAGTGGTAAAATCATGTTCCAAATTTGTAAAATAAGTTTTCACAAAAAAATTAATAATACAAAAATAGCCAATACTTCACAAATATTAGTCCAATTTATAGATGCCACCCAAATCTAAAATAATTTGAAATTATGGCAGCCCAAATGTACAAATCCAAATTAATTTACAAATTACATATATAAATTTTGTAATTTGTACATTTGGGATTTGGGAATTATGACTGTCAAAATATACAAATTAATTTGGAATTTACTTAAAATAATTTGGATGGCATCTATAATCCAATCATTATAAAAATTTATATACAAGTAGATTCAATATCACTGAAAAACTTTTTAAGCATAAAAAGGTAATTTTATTTGTCCAAAATTCATTTTATTATGAGTAAAATTAGTAAACAAAAAATAAAAATATGAGAATATTATTATAAAAATGGGTTTTATTTTTTTCCGCACCTGCGACCTGAACACTCTGGACAAAATTACGGTAATGCTAGGCAAAATTAAATATGTGACATTTAACTAGGGGCGTGAAAAATAGATTTTTTATGACTGAAAAATTCTAAGTCCCCAGAATACATATAAAAAAATGAAAAGAGAAGAAGTGTGATACAGGTGACAAAAAAAGGTGCGATGCATCACAGGTGCAGAAAATTATTAAACCCTATAAAAATATGATTTTTTTATAAATATTAAATACAATATTGTGTTTATAAAATTAAAATATGTAAAATAATAGAAAAAAAGTATTAGTTTAAAAAAATTTTTTGTAAAAAATTTTTTTTGATATACATGTGAAATTAAAATTTTCTCTCTATATATATATATATGAAAATCTTTATTATACAAATAAGGGATACTGCTATGCAAATATAATTACTGAGCTGAAATAAAAATAAGTTCAACTACACATTAAAATATCTAACAAACTAAAAATTTTATATTAAAATAAGCAAATAAAAGTTTTACATAAGGTTTTTTTTTTTATATAATCATTAAGCAAACTCAAATCTAACATATTTATATATTGTCTGGAATTCTAACTATATCATAATAATTTCATAAATTATATCACAAAAATTAATATTTATTATACATCAATAATAATAATAATACAATCTTATTAATAATAAAAGAAAATAAAAATTATTGTTAAAAATAATAAAAACATTAAATACTATTTTATTACACAAGGTGTCTATTCAATATTAGGTACCAATTCCTAGTAAATCCTTATGCAGTACTCTAGAGTTTTAGTTTTAGTAGCTTTAGTTTTAGTTTTGGTTTTGGTTTTGGTTTAATTTTGGTTTTAGTTTTAATTTCTTTCCTAGAGTTTCTGATCATACTTTCTTCACACAGGGTTACTAATGACTACTAAGGTATACATCTTATAGAACAATAACACTTGAGAAGTAAAGCAATATTTAATGTGAGTAGATGAATGTGTCACATTTTCCTTTTTTTCTTTTTCATTTTATATGTGATAAGTAAATACATCTTTATTCCTTTTATTCTATATATAAGTAAAATTTAGTCATTAAGGGTAAATTTAAAAAAAAAATATAAAAAAACAATTATGATTAATATAATATACTCTTTATAAAATATATTTAAAATTTAAATTTAATATATAACATTGGAACAATAGTTAGAGCAAGTAATCTCTGAGATTTTGAGAAAAAATAAAAATAATAATATTTTTAATGTTAACTCTTTAAATTTTGAAAGTGTTAATTCTTAAAACCATAATATTATAAAAAAAATGCTGGCTACTATGACTGACACCATTCCAGACAAATAATTAGTAACAGAAAATGTTATAAAATATCCAGCCCTATTTTATAACATTTTTTTCTAGAGTTATAATATATAATAAATAATATTTAAAATATTTTAATATTTGTTTTTAAAATTATTTTAGATTTAAATAATAAATTATTTTACCTTTGCATTAAATTTATCTGAAAATTTAATTTTATTTAAAATAAATTCAATAAATTTTTGTAAAAAAGTATTAAAAAATTCTTAAATAATATATATATAAGTTAAATAAAAATTTTAAAATTTACTATTATCAATAAGTAAATTATTTTAAATTCTATTAAGCAAACTTTTATTATAACCTTTAAATTTTTTATTCTATTAAGTAATTTATTTTATAATATATATAATAATTTCTGATAAAACTGTTTTTATTAAAAATTTCATCACCAACTAATTTTAGTTTTATTATTAATTAAATAATATAGTAAAAATTTTAATTTTAATTTTAATATAAAAATATTACTTTTATTATAAAAATATATTTAAATATAATAATTTTAAAGTTTTTTTTTAAAAAAAAAATATTAAATTATCTCTTAAATCATTTTGCAGGTAAATTTGCTTGCAATTTTTAAATTAAGATGATTAACATTAAATTAATTCTTTAATTTTAATTTGATTATCATATAATTTTACAAGTAAATTGATCTATATTTTAGCCATAGAAATTATAGTATTTATTTTACCAATCATTAAAATTAAATAACTAATATGCAAATAAACATGCTTTAAAATTTTAGTTTTTTTTGTTAACTATTTATTTTTATTTTGTTTTTATTTTATTTTTTTTTTATTTAATTGTAATTTTTTTTTATTTTTTATGATAAAAGTTTTATTTTTATTTTTTTTTTTTTTTAAGGTATTGATAACGTATATCTTTATTTAAAACATTGTGAGGTGCTTCGCACGTCATACAAAAATTTACAAAAGTATACTCATAGCCCGAGGACCATTTCAACCATATTGCCTTTAAATTAAAAACAAATAAACGAATAAAGGGGAAAGGGATAAAAAAAAATAAAAATTCTATCTCATCTAGGGAAGCAAGACAAAAGTCCTACTAATTATTACTAATTTTGGGATTGCTTCGAAATAAAATCCATTAAAACTGTCTTCAATTCTACAATCTCAGCATGCAATTGTCGTTTTGACAGCTTCTTTGGGAGGAAGTGGCAGTACTCTTATCCTTCGTCTTCTGGCTCTTCTTGTTCTTCCCTCCAGTCTTATTACCAGATGAGGATTGGGATGAATCCTTCGGCAGACTCCTTATGGACACACGATTTGATCTGGTGGCAGGAGAACCTGTCTTGGATCCTGAGCTAACTTTGGTACGTTTGGAAGGTAGATCTTGATCCAGCTTGTTAGGTTTATCTTGCCTATTGAAACTAGACCGCTGACTACCCTTCCTTCGCGTAATGAAAGACAGCACAGTATGGCGATACCAACTGAGTTTTTCTTTATTTCAAAATGATTCCTTACTAAGGATGTTCTGTAACTTTTGAAGTAGGCAATCATCTTGCGCGTACTGTCTGGATTCTTAACTTCTTTAAAAACTTTAATACGTAAGGGATTTATAAAATTTGTTAGGTGTTCCTTAACTGCCAAAGCGTCAGCTGTAAAAGAATCCAGAGGTCCTTGAACAACAGCCTGGAATCTTTCTCTTTCTTTATGTTCTTTAAGAGACCAGGAGGCAGGAAACCATCAGACCACCACAGATCCAAGGGGAGCTATCCAGAGGCGATCACGTTCCCAAGTGTCGAAGGCGTGCATAATCTCTAACTTACATCGAACAGTTTTATACTTCTTCTGTTTCTTAACTGTTACTGAGATTACGTTACCCCAAGCCTTTAGATAGTCTAATAATGTGATGTTCTCCCACTTGGCTGGAACATTATAAATAAGAATATCACGAACATATTGACCCAAACTTGGGTTAGAGCGATAGCCTGTAATTATTTGTGTAGCATCATCACCTAGGTCATTCGATTTGTCTTTACTCTTCTCGCCTTTTGTCCTGGATACAAAAGGCTTGGCCGTAGGTTTTAAAGAGGAGCTGGAAGCAGTCTGGGGTACAACTTGTGGCTGAGGTATTACAACAGATTCTGGGTCTGGTGCAGGTATGTCAGGGACAACTTGTTCCACAACCTTAGCCTTTTGTTTATCTTGCTTCCGTGATGATCTGTCTTTATTCTGATTGGTACTTGTTGATGCAGCACTAAATTGTGATTGGTGCTCTTTATTTATAGATATTTCCATATCCATAAATTCATCTGATAGCCGGTTAGGATCATATGAGACATCTGAATCAGAGTCATCCAGTATATCCTTTATTTTTCCACCATCCTTGTACAAAGCTGCAGCAGTCTTGAAGGCATCTTCGTGTATGAGGAAGGAGGCCTGTAAAGAATATAGAAGAGGTTTTTGCCATATTTCCATTTGTCCGCTATCTTATTAAGGCATTCTTTTATTATTTCTGGAAGGAAGTTTCCCAGGTAGCCCTGGTACTTCTCTTTACTCGCGTCCTTGGCAAATAACGAAGAGTGTTTAAGAGCCCATCCAAAACTTTGGTCGTCCAGTAAAGTCATAAAAGTGTCGAAAAAGTCGTTCATTAATGTAGCTTGTTGAACTTGTTCATATATTGCGTCAAAGCCTGTGTTTTCGTCGACTATTAATTGTGTAGTCATATTCGTTTCACTATATACAGTTTTTGAAAAATAAAAAAAAAAAATTATTTTTGTTGCGTTGTGAACTGTAAGGAGTGAGAAAGAGTTCAGCCATGATAAAAGTTTTATAAAAGTATAAAAATGATATTTATATTACTAAATTTTTGCAAAATATTTTATTAATAAATAATATTAATAATAATAATATAGTAATATTAATGAAATGAAAAAAATTGAAGAAAATATTAGAAGTAGAGGTAGTGGTAATGATAGTAGCAAAGATAGTGTTAAAAGTAGAAATAAATATACAAAACTATATTAATGAATTAACAAATAAATTTGAATTTATTCAAATTGATTATTTAAAAAATATCAATATATTATATCAAATTTTGAACTTTTTTTGAAAAAGTTGTTACTGAATGATCATTTTTTAGAATGAAAAAAAGTAAAAAGCAATTGTAAGACCTCAAATAATACTAATATAACTTACAAATGATCAGTATATATTTATTATTAATTTTACACAACTTTTTTTTCATAGTAATATTACACAAACTTATATCTTAGTTAATATAAAATTTATAAAAAATTTGTTAATACTATAACAAATTATTTGGTATAAAAGCAGGGTTATATGATTTGCTAATCTAATCAGATAATCTGAATATCTGATCTTTTTTTAATTATTTATCAGTTTGTTTTTATAGTATTTTTAGATGAAAAATATGATCAGATTTTTGAAATTAAGGTAAGAAAGGATTGGAGGAGATGTTTTGTTATTTTTTTTTTAATTAATTAAATTATTAACTTTTTTTATTTTTTGTAGTGTTACTAGATGAAAAACATGATTAGACTTTTGAAATTAAGATAAGAAAGAGTAAGGAAGTGTTTTTCAGTATTTTTTTAACTAATTAATTATTTTTTTTTTCAGTTGTTCTTTTTTGTAGTATTGTCAGACAAAAAGCATAACCAGACTTTTGAAATTAAGATAAGGGAAAATAGGAAAGTATTTTTCAGTGTTTTTTTAACTAATTAATTAATTATTTTTTTATTTTTTTTTGTAGTATTGCCAGATGAAAAGCATGATCAGACTTTTGGAATTAAGGTAAAGAAGGATGGAAAAGTGTTTTTCAATATTTTTTTTTAACTAATTAATTAATTATTTTTTTGTTTTTTTTTTGTAGTATTGCCAGACAAAAAGCATGACTGGATTTTTGAAATTAAGGTAAGAGAGGATAAGAAAAATGTTTTTTGGTATTTTTTTTAACTAATTATTTATTTTTTTTTTATTTTTTTTTGTAGTATTGCTAGATGAAAAGCATGACTGAACTTTAAAAATTAAGGTAAGGAAGGATGAGTAAGGTGTTTTTTGTTATTTTTTTTAATTAATTAAATTATTGATTTTTTTTATTTTTTGTAATGTTATTGGATGAATAGTATGACTAGACTTTTGAAATTAAGGTAAGGGAGGGTGAGGAAAGTATTTTTTGGTGTTTTTTTTTAACTAATTAATTAATTATTTTTTTTTTTTTTATAGTGTTACTAGATAAAAAGCATAACTGGACTTTTGAAATTAAGATAAAAAAGAGTGAAAAAAGTGTTTTTTGGTGTTTTTTTTAACTAATTAATTATTTATTTTTTTTTTGTTTTTTTTTTGTAGTGTTATTAAATGAAAAGTACAACTAGACTTTTGAAATTAAAGTAAAGAAGAGTAGGTGAGATGTTTTTTATTGTTCTTTTTTTAACCAATTAAGTTATTGATTTTTTATTTTTTGTAGTGTTACCAGATAAAAAATATGATCAGACTTTTGAAATTAAGGTAAAAAAGGGTGAGGAGATGTTTTTCATTATTCTTTTTTTAACTAATTAAGTTTTTAACTTTTTTTTTTTGTAATGTTGCCAGATGAAAAACACAACCAGACTTTTGGAATTAGAGTATTAAAAACTAAAAAAGAATAATAAAAATAAATAAATTTGGTATAAAATACTGAAAAAAAGTGAAAAAATAAATAAAATAAAATAAATTTTTGTAAATACTGAGCAATTTATATTTACTAAAATTAGTATTTTTTAAAAATAAATCCATATATATCTATTATAAACTTTACGTAAATATAATATGTGAGTTACTTCCAAATTGACTGATCTATACAAACTCAATTTGTAGATTTAAAAGTAACTACACAAACCTATATGTGAGTTATATTACTATTGTTTGGGTCTTGCAATTGTATATAATGTAAAAAAAAGTTCAGAAAAAAGCAGAAAAAAATCCTCCTTAATTTCAAGTATATTGTATAAAATACAATATAGCTTTATACTATAATAAAAATAGAAGTTGTTTTAAAAATTATTATATTTAAAAAAATAATGATAATTAGAATAAATAAAAATTTTCATAATTTAAATCATTTTATTTTATAAGAAATTATTTTGCATTTTTATCATAAATTTTATAAAAATTATTCTTTTTTTTAAATACTATGTAAAGTTAAAATTCTATACTTAAATTAAAAAACTTGATTAATAAAAGTAAATATTTTATTAAAGTTTTGGATAGCTAAATCAAATCCCAATAAAATTGCCAAATTTAAAAAGAATTGTTTAATTTTACAATTATTTTTAAAAATGTAATTATTTAATTAATAAGTAATTCTTAATTTTTTTATATGATCCTCATTATGTGATCTCTGTGTTAATCTAATCAGAAAAAAGAAATTTATTAAAATAGTTCAAGTATTTCTAAAAATAGATAAGAGCTGAATTCATAATAAAATTATAAGCAAATTTGCTCACAATTGCTTATGATTTAAAAGATAATAAATTAATAAAATATTAAAATTCCATAGAAAAATTAAGGAAAATCTATGAAATATTATATTTTGTTATTTCATTTTTTAATTTTAAATAACTAAACTATTTCAGTTTCATCAAATAATTAAATATTTCAGTTTTGCCCAGAATTACTAAACATATATATAAAATCCTAAATAAATAAAAAAATACATATATAAGTTATATTAAAATAATTTATAAATTATAAAAATCAAATACAAATAGATTTTACTTTATTAAGTATTAAAAGATAATTTAATTTATCTAATTTATATTAAAAATTGTTTAAAATTGGAAATTAGCATTGCTATAAAAATGCCAAGCAATTTCTATGAATAATAATATATTTAGATTTATAAAGATTAAAATATAAACTATTACCAACCCTATTGAACAACTTTACTTAAAGGTAACAAGTTGATTTCATTTAACTAAAACAGTGAAAATACATTAAACTTACAGATCAAAAAATTGAAAGTGCAAAACTCACTTGTATTTTACAAATATTAGACCAGTCATCCTAAAATTTTACTATAAATAAATTCGATCCTGCTGAGCAACTTTATTTAATTGAAAAAAAGGTGATTTCATTTGGCCAAAGTGGTGAAATCATGCACTGAAGTTGCAAAATAGTATTTCACAAAAAAAAATTGATAATACAAAAATAGGAAAAACATAAATAACAAATTTTTTCGGTGACAATCACCGCTGGTGAGATTCATGGTGATTACTTCACTTTTCTATATTTTTATATGAATAAAAAAAATTCTTTTCTAATAATGTGAACATTAAATAAAAACGATAATAATAAATTATTGTTGTAAACAAATGTGTTTTCAACTAATGATATGAATGCATAAGTATGACATAACTTACGAAATAAGTATTTTCAAATAATGAATTAAATTACGCATTTAATAAAATGTAAATATACACTTTTTAAGTTTGATTTTTTTAGGCGTATGTTTACATAATTATATTATGCCAAAATTACGAAACTTAAATGAATTAAACCAATCTAACAAAAAAACAGATTGTAACTCATTTAATATTTTTTTCTCTCGTGACCTATCTAGAAACTTCAACAAATTTGTCTTCCACGATTTATGTTACTAAGTAAGGGGGTTTGGTTGATCAAAAAATCGTTAGAGAGGATCGTGCCATCGTGTGATGATGGACTAGCACTTAAAAAGTAAGCTCAAAATCTGCGCTGTATCTCTTATCATCGAATCAACATCGCCACTTTACACCGTCTCAATGACATGTGAATAATTGCAAGATTGTGCATACTTGTGCAGACAACTCAATGATAGTACCCAATACGTGTCGATTAAGCACAAAGAAAAATCTTGTTGATAGACGTGGCATTTTAAGATTTGATCAAACTTAAAAGCGAACATTATAAAATTCCGCCAATTTCAGCCTCTTAAAATCGGCAATGGACAGCAAAAGTTATTAGGTATTAATTATGTAAGTTTATACAGCTGTTGCGTCATCATTTTGGTCTCTAATTTACATCATGATTACGCCTTTGACAAAAAAAACTATTAGGAAAATTAATCAACCACTGAAAAAATCAGACTAAACTTTAATTATGTAACTAGGAGTTGACTTATTTCTCACACACAATAAAAAGTTTGCTTTCGTCATTGGTATTGTCTTCATACTATAAAATAAGTTAATATAAAAAAAAAAAATCGGATTTTATTTAAAAGAATAAAATCCTCTTTTTTCCCACAAAAAAAAATTTTTTTTTTTTTTTTTTGAAAATCCCTCTCTATCCAGGAAAAAAAAAATTTTTATTTGTTTATTACGTTAATAAAATAAACTATCGATTATGGATGATTCTATTTTGAATACTGATAGTATTGATGATAGTACGTTGAAGAGAAATATGGAGGACGATCAATCTACAAATGAACAACACCAACAACATTCAACAACGGAGCCGACAAAAGAAACGCAAAAAGAACTTATTGAAGAAACTTCTCAAATGTTGGAGAAACTCAAGGAAGTCACCGAAGTACCACAGAGGGATAAAAAGCTTATTGAGAAGAAGAAACAAATTAAAAATATTGAAAGTAAGATTTTGATCTTATGTAGTACAAGACTGGTGTTTTAGAATGTGATGAAGTAATCCAAACTGTTATCTTTGTTACACGAAAATTTAGATCCCTTCAAAAATTTAACTCCTAGAGGTAATATAATAGACGTAGTAATTTTCATCAATTTTATCAATTTTGCGTTTTACGTAGTATTAATATCAAGCAATTGATTATCGCTAGTCACTCAACTCGTCTATTGGGAGAATCCCATACATTCTGGTGCTCTATTGGCAGTTAGTTTATCATTCTTGATCTTCACTGCCTACTATTCCTTGTTCAATACATTCTGTGCTTTAGCCGTTATTTTGATGGGAGCGAATTGGATTTACGTAATGGGTCGAAAACAGTTACAGTCTTTAATCAACCAAAAACCTGTCAATCCACATGAGTATGCATATACTGTTAACATTGCGTCGTCGAATTTTATTATAACTAATATTTGTATAATGATTCGCAGGCACTTATTGGTAAATGAGCCATGGTATATTGAACGTGATGATGTAGAAAAATATTTAGATACCACAATCGATACTGTTAACTATGTACTATTAGAAGTTCAGAAGATTGTTTTGGTTGATGACCCAATGAGAACTATTAGAGTGAGTTATTATATAATTTTGTTATTTAGTATAAAAATTTTTAATATACTAATTATTTTCATTTTCTAATTTTAGCACGTTATCATGTTCTACGTATTATGGACTTTGGGGACTTGGATTAGTTTCCGAACGCTCTTCGGAATTGGTATTGTTTGATTATACTTATTATTAGGTGATTGAAATCGTAATATTCGATTAACGCTTATAATCTTATTATTTCACATATAAGGCCTCATTCTTAGTTTCTCTACTCCAATAGCGTATGAGAAAAACAAAGAGCTTGTTGATGAAAAATTATATCAGTCAAATAAGTTTTTACGTTCTTATCTTGATCGGTAAGTTTTAACATTTTAATAACGATTCAAATGATCTTGTTAAAATACACATTTTCATTTATCTAATATCATTTTTTTAGTGGTCTTTCTATTGCTAAGCAACACACTGGAGGAGTGTACGAGAAAGCGAAATCTTTTGCTGTAAAAAAAGGTTTTGTCACTGATGACACTACTGCCAAAAAAGAAGAATAGATATTATTTTATTGATGTTATTTTGAATTATAAAGCATTAAAGCTCAAGAGAATTATCATCCAGAAATATATAATATTACAACATATTCTGTAAATAACCCATTCGTATTCTCAACATTTTCAATGCTCATGTGGTAATTATTTTTTAAGATATGCTAATTAATGTTCATTAAGCTGTTATTGCAAAAAATTTTTTCAACAAATAAAAAATCTTTCATTCTGTTACGTAAACTAATTTATTAACATTAACATATTCTACAAATATAATTGACTTGTTCAATAAATCCTGCTAATGTAAACTAAATTATAGTGTAAAAAAGACGGAAGAGATAAATCCTTTTTATATATTTTTGATAGATCAAAAATTATATTACCCTATCACTCATTTACCCACTCGCAAATACCACAGAGATAGTATAAACCCTAAATCTCCGTCATTTTGTTCTTCCTGATAATTTGAAAGTAACCATTCTGTAGGAAATCGCCAGTCCCGTGTGCCGGAGTCTTCAACTATTATTGCCACCTTACAATGTTCAGCGGTATAGTACGCCCTATATTCTGCCATCTAACGGTTCCATTAATATTATGTCCCAGACGACAGGTCACTGAGAATTATCTGATTGACGGCCGGGTCACTCTAAGTTGATATTAAAATAAGTCCATTAGCGAGTTCATGGAAGTTACTGTGTTCTGAGCGAACTCTGAGAACTGAGAAATTATCAAATTATTTCATACAAAACATGACCACTGACTGTTATAACCATAACCATTACTGTCCGACTGTCTGTAGAAAGATTTTTGCAAACTCTTGTTGCATCACAGACTTCGTGGTTATTTTTAGACAAAAACGACTTTAAATTACTGTGCCTCGTGATGTCAAAATTTAAATCAGGACATCAACAATTAATTACAGTTTCAGGGAGACGACAATTCAGTTACAAGCTTCGTCTTAACGTAATAAAAGAAACGCACATGATGAAGATGTAAAGTTCGAACGAATCAAGTGGGTGTTTGATCGCTAGATCGAATCGCGGGAATCATTGAGCGGGTAAAAACATGATAAATAAGATAGTCTTGTCTTGTTTGAAAAATAATCGTATAGAAACTAGTATAAAAAAAAAAAAAAATCGCGACCACCGCAACCTTTGTATAAAATTTTTTTCTTGGCAAAAGTGAGTCTTTACTATCTCTCAAAAGCAAACACAAGGGATTATAACAGATGCGGGAAAATGTATTTTGTGGAAAGAAAGCTAGACAAGTTGTCGAAACCTTTATTTGTTGCGTATGAAAGCGGAGAGTCCTTGGTCATATTATATGATTACTGGAAGAGGAGAAATCGAAGGAAATGAAAGGGTAAGTCATTGAGAAGGAACGTAGTAAGTAGTAACGTATTATCTTTCGTGTCCATAACAAAATGTCATGATTTTTTATAATAATAATTATAGTATTAATATCCGCAGTGAGCATTGAATTTAATGATGTCCTGTGATAGAGCACAAGATCCGTTATTTCAACGTTTTATTTTTTTAATTTAGAAGATTCATTTATCGCTTTGTAAAAAATTTGCAATTCATATCCGCCGATTTGCGAAATTGAGGATTAAGTACTTTAGTTAACGATAAAAAATTTTGAAAACCATTATGGAAATGATCGGATGGACAATACTATCACGTGCATAAAATATTTGCAGATTCTTCATAAAAAGTGGCAATCTGCTAAAATCGCAGATCACCACAGATCTGAACCGATATAACTTTCCCAATGTTATCGTGCGATTTTATCATTTGATTAGTATGGTATGATATTTATCATACGATTTTATCAATTAATTACAGTATCATTTGATTAGATATTATCATGCGATTTTATCATTTGATTAGTATGGTAAATAGTGATAGCTAATGTAGGTTTAAATTGTTTTTCTAAATTGTTGTAAAATCAAAAGATAAATTAGCAAGAAGACAAAGTTGTCCGCAGAAATGTTGTTATAGTAATGATGATTGTAATGAACCAGAATATTGTAATTGGAATTACTTTTGTAATGACAAAAAGATAAAAAATAAAATACAAACTGAACATATACTGTTATTTAGATTTTACAGAATATATTATAAAAAACTAAGATATAAAATATATTTAATCATCACACAATTTTTGTTCTTCTCCTTTAGCATGTTCTGATAAAGGAGGTTTATAATCAGACGATACACATGTGCCAGGACATTTGTAAGTTAATTTCTTTATCATTTTCAAAGAGATCAATTTTGAAAGTATAAAAATTCTGATTTCCTTTTATTTTATGTAATATGATTGAAAAAAAATCAATCATTATTTATTATGTTTCTGTAAATTTTAAATCTGAGATTATTTTTTTTTCTTTTTTGAATTATTAATATCTATAAAAATAATAAATTATTTATTTAAAATATTTGGGATTTTCCTTTAAAGTAGATTTTTTATTTTAAATATTTATGTGAATGTAATAAATATTACAACTAAAATTCAGTATGTAATCTGTATAGATGATCATCTAGTGATATTGTAAAATATATGGTGGCTATTATCTATAAATGATAATAGTCCAAAATTTGAAATCTTATTTATTTATATTGTGTAATTTAATTTTTAAAGTAATTTTTAAAGTATTTTGCTAAAGTGTAATAATTGCCGTATGAGTAGCAAAATTTTTTATGTGAATTTTTATGGATTTCCATGGAATTTTCATAAAATTCATAAAAATTCTATATTTATTAAAATTATCAAACTTTGATCCATAATATTAATTAAAATTCTTACTAAATTCTTTAAAATAAACTAATAGAAATAATCAGTACATATTGCTCTATCATTTATCAGATTAATTTCTTTTTTTTACTATTTAATTTATAATTTATAAAGTTTAAAAGCCATATAATATTATTGTCATTTATAGACGATAGCCATCATAACACTTGTACAATAAAAAATTAGCTAAAAATGCTGTACATAATCTATCTATTTTGGATTAAATCTTTTAATTTATAACTATTTTAATAAAGTATTTTTTGAGAAATTTAGAAAAATCAATAAAATACTTTTATAAATTCTTGATTGTAAGATAATATAATTATTAGTTTGAGAATTGTTATCTAACAAGCTTACAAGAAATACAAAAGAAACCCAAATCTTTAGTAAAATGAATTTAAAAGGTAGTAAAGAATGATGATACTCTTGACTAGTATTATGTATTAAAAGATTGAAAACTATTTGAATCTTCCAATTCTTCCAATTCCAAGTCTTTTAATGCCAATAGTTTTCTATTGGAAGATTGAAAGCACTTAAATCATATGATATATATATTTATTCAATAGAATTAAATCAAATAATTTATAGTAAAATTATGATAAATTTATTTATATTGATTCATTTGATACTAAATAAGGTCAGACTAAGTAAAAAGTGTATTTAATATATTTTTCTCTTTACTTGAATCAAACAGCTACTTTTGAGTAATAATAAATATTATCATGTGATTAATTAACTGAATAAATTATACTACAAATGGAAATTTAACAATTTCACATGCAGTATCACATCAAATTTTATATATAAATAAGAAAATTTTTTTACATCCTTTTATTACTTAATACTGCATATATGAAAAAATCAGAAATTTTAGCATTTTACTATTTGTACAAATAAATTAGCAATTTATCATATATACAAATAAATTACCAATTTACCATCAGTAATGTATAAAGTGATTTATTTTATATAATTTGATTTTTTTAATGTATTATTAATTTTTCAATATGTCATATTTTTTGTCAGCATTGATAAAAGTAAAAAAAAATATTATCAATCAAAAAATTGTAAGAATTGACTCAAATATAAAAACTTTTAAGAAATTGTATAATGTAATTTAAAGGATCTATTTTTTACTATACAAAGTATTCATATCTATGTAAAAAAAATCAATAATAAATGAATTTATATTAAAGAAGAGATATATGATAAAATTTCTTTAATATCAAAGCTAAAGTTAAAATATATAAGATTTGTTATTTAGTCAGAAAAAGATAATAGTGAAAGTAGTTTTAGAAATCAAAAAATTTAACAAAATCAAACAAATATTTTTGATATCATAAAAAAAAAGCTCATTAACCTTACTTTTCTATGCAAAAAAAAAGAGAAGATACTTAACATGATATTTTATATAATGATGTTATTTCTTTATTAAGAAAAAAATAAAAATATGAATGGAGTGACATAAATTCAGAGTCAATTGCTAAAAAATTTGTGAACAGGCTAGTTATTCTTCTTTTAATTTTTGATCATTAAAATTGCCAGATATATTTAATAAATTTTTTTTTTTTTTTTTTTTTTAATGATTTATATATGCTTTTATTAATATTTAGTTCATATACTATATAAACAATTTATTAGAAGCTATATCTATTCTGACTTGCAAAATACAATCATCAAAATTATATTTAATAAATTAAAGTAATATCAACATAATAAATTTTATAAATTTTATTTTATTGGACATCATAGCTTTTACATAAGAAACTTGATCAACTGGTAAAATTATTAGAATCGTCTATTGAATAACCTTAGACAAGCAAAATAAATGAATATATGTCATATGATATAATACAAAAATACAATTCAATTACATCAAAATTTGCAACTTGTAACCAAAAACAAAAATACTCATGTAATAGCAGTGATTAATGAAAATTTGCTAAAATATTACACATGTCAGATGTGTAAGAACTAAGAATGCTTTAAAAAAAATGAATTTTTTATATATCAGCATATTACTATCATAATTAAACATTATAATAAATAAAAATAATACAGTTTTTTCAAGTATTTTCTTTTTAAAAAAATTATATTAGCTATACTTTAAACTTTATATTTTAATTTAACTGATGATACCTCTATAATAAATAATACAATTAGCAAAGAAATTAAAGAATGTTTATGTATAATGATTCAACTTGATGATTCATTAATTATTGTTGATCTTTATACTAATAATAAATTTAAAGGAAAAAAGTTTGATATTTTTTGAAAAGAAGTAGGCACATATTTTAATGAAGTAAATATGTAATTGTTATTTATTATACTAATAATAAATAAATGGATTATCATCCTTTAGATGATAACCTATTTGATTACTACATATAGTATAGTAAATAACTTTTTTATCATCCTGAATATACTAATAGATCTACCAGTTTATAACTAGTGGAAAAAATTCTAAATACCAATTAGTAACCAAGTAATAATTAAATTTAATTATTAAAATTATTTTATTTAAATTTTATTTAAAAAAGAAATAAATATTTTTTTATTTTACTTACAGAATATACCTGTAGTTGATAATAGGCAGCAACAAGAATTTTGTATATACCAATTGCAATTTTAATCTGTGATCTTCATGAAATTATTATACATCGATTAGAGATGATGTACTAGTATTATCATGCAATATCAGTATTTCATCTATTAAATAGATCTGCTTTTAATTTTGGCCTACTAACCCTATTTCTATTTGAGTTAAAGCTCTGAACAGTTCAGTTCAGTTTGATTTTAGTAAAGAATCAGATATGAACCAAAATTCGATTCAATTCCAGTTTAGTTTTTTGATTTCAATCTGAACTAGAATTGAAATTGAATTTTTAACCTGAATTAAATCAGAATTTTACAATTCAGTTTAAAATAATTAGATAATTTATAATCAATGAGAAGTTTTTTTATTAAAGTTATTAATAAAATGACTAAAAAAAATTATTTTTTAATTATTTTTTTATTTAACTGATTTTTTTATTTAAACAATTAAAAAAAAATCATTTTTTTATTTAAATGATTAAAGAAAAATCATTTTTTTTTATTTAAACGATTAAAGAAAAATCATTTTTTTTTATTTAAACGATTAAAGAAAAATCATTTTTTTTATTTAAACGATTAAAGAAAAATCATTTTTTTTATTTAAACGATTAAAGAAAAATCATTTTTTTTTATTTAAACGATTAAAGAAAAATCATTTTTTTTTATTTAAACGATTAAAGAAAAATCATTTTTTTTATTTAAATGATTAAAGAAAAATCATTTTTTTTATTTAAATGATTAAAGAAAAATCATTTTTTTTATTTAAACGATTAAAGAAAAATCATTTTTTTTATTTAAACGATTAAAGAAAAATCATTTTTTTTATTTAAACGATTAAAGAAAAATCATTTTTTTTTATTTAAACGATTAAAGAAAAATCATTTTTTTTTATTTAAACGATTAAAGAAAAATCATTTTTTTTTATTTAAACGATTAAAGAAAAATCATTTTTTTTTATTTAAACGATTAAAGAAAAATCATTTTTTTTATTTAAACGATTAAAGAAAAATCATTTTTTTTTATTTAAACGATTAAAGAAAAATCATTTTTTTTATTTAAACGATTAAAGAAAAATCATTTTTTTTATTTAAACGATTAAAGAAAAATCATTTTTTTTATTTAAACGATTAAAGAAAAATCATTTTTTTTTATTTAAACGATTAAAGAAAAACCATTTTTTTTCATTTAAGTAATTAAAGAAAAACCATTTTTTTCATTTAAACAATTAAAGAAAAATTATTTTTTTATTTAAACAATTAAAGAAAAATCATTTTTTTTCCATTTAAATAATTAAAAAAAAAATTATTTTTTTTTTATTTATAAATAAAAAAAAATTAAAAAAAAATTGTTTTTTATTAAAATGATTCATTTTCTTTTAATTAAACAATAAAAAAAATTTTTTTTTTATTAAAAGTTGAAACAATTAAAAAAAGGCATTTTTTTAAAATTATCTACTTAAAAAATGCATTTTAGTGTTTATTTTTAAAAATTTAAATGTTTAAAAAAAGAGTATTTTTTTAAATTAAACAATTAAAAAAACCATTTATTTATTTTTAAATTAAATGCTTAAAAAACATATTTTAGCATTTTTTTTAAATTAAATGCTTAAAAAAAGTGCAATTTAGCATTTAAATGCTTAAAAAACTATAATTTAGTATTTAAATACTTTTAAAAAATGCAATTTAGTGTTTAAATGCTTAAAAAATGCATTTTAGTATTTTTTTAAAATTTAACGCTTAAAAATGCACATTTTGGTATTTTTTAAAATTAAATGCTTTAAAAAAATGCAATTTAACATTTAAATGCTTAAAAAATGCATTTTAGCATTTTTTTAAATTAAACACTTTAAAAAAATACAATTTAATATTTAAACGCTTAAAAAATATATTTTAGCATTTAAATGTTTAAAAAAATGCATTTTAGCATTTAAATATTTAAAAAAATGCATTTTAGCATTTAAATATTTAAAAAAAATGCATTTTAGCATTTAAATATTTAAAAAAATGCATTTTAGCATTTAAATATTTAAAAAAATGCATTTTAGCATTTAAATATTTAAAAAAATGCATTTTAGCATTTAAATATTTAAAAAAATGCATTTTAGCATTTAAATATTTAAAAAAATGCATTTTAGCATTTAAATATTTAAAAAAATGCATTTTAGCATTTAAATATTTAAAAAAATGCATTTCAGCATTTTTTTAAATTAAACGCTTTAAAAAGCTTTTTTGTAACCAACTATATAATTTACATATGGTGTGAAAAACATTTCTTAATTTTGTAAGTGCTTCATTTATAAATACTTAAAAAAACATATTTTAGCATTTTTTTAAAATTAAATATTTAGAAAAAAAATGCACATTAGCGTTTTTTTAAATTAGTAAATACTCAAAAAAAGTGTTTATTTTTTTTAAATTAGATGATTAATAAAAAACATTTATTTTATTAAATTAACACTTAAAAAAAGCATTTTATTTTTAAATTATCTGTTTTTTAAGCTTTTTTTTTAAATTGAATTTTTTTTTAAAAAAATTGGACGCTTAAAAAAAATATTAAAATGAATTTTTAATTAAACATTTAAGAAAAAAGTTTTTGGCTTTTTTTTTAAATTAAATGCCTAAAAAACGTTGAAGAACATTTTCAATATTTTTTTTATTAATTACTTTAAAAAAACTAGTACCCTAATTTTAACTTTTTTTTAAATGATTTATCTAAATTAAATGTATTTTTTACATAAAATTTTAGAACACTAATTAAAATAATTAAAAAACATCTTTTTTTTTTGTTAAAATGATTAAAAAAATTCAGTTTTTTTTATTAAAATAACCAAAAAAATAAGATTTATAAATGACTAAAAAAATCATTATTTTTTTTTATTAAAGTAAGTAAGGAATGTACGACATTAGTAAAAGAGGATGGAAAAAAAATAAAAAAAAGAAACAAAATAAACTACTTTACAAAAGTAAGTTTTGTTTCCCTTTATTAATTCTGTCTATTTTTTATTTAAAGTTGAATTAAAAAAATTTTAACAAAATTGAAAAAAAAGTTTTTTTTTTTAATATGATTTTTTCATCAGTTCTACCAGTTCCCAGTTTAGATTCCAGTTCAGATTATTAAAAAAACTGAACCAAACTGGAACTAAACTAAAAACTTCAGATTAAAATTATTTAGAACTAAACCAGATTTTTGGTCTGGATCTAATTTGGATTTCAGATTGAACTAGAACTATTTAGAGCATTAACTTGAGTAATGCATTATACTAGTCAATTTAATATTAAATATCAAGTACAAGCTTAATAATTTTGTAAAGTTCATTCAAATGCATATTATTGTGCTTATCTTTTTTATTATTTGTATAAATTTACTATTCTTTATCATAATTACTATATATGTTTAATTACAACAAATAATAAGCATAAAGTTTCAATTAAAGAGAATATAGTTACATTAACAGGTATACATAATAAAAAAAGTCTAGTTAATGCAAATTCAATATTAGTAGCAGTGACTATAATTTTATGAAATTATCTTTTACTTTCTCAGTTATTTTTTTCATTTATATTTCAAAAATTATTAGGAGCATGTCAGAAATCAGCTGATTTCCTTTAATTAGTAGTCCTTACCTCTCACCTCCACCTGATCACATTTTGATTGGATAAAAAAATATATAATAATATATATAATCATATTTATAGAATTAACTTAGTATCTAGTAATCCAATTTTTATAAAATTTTTTTTATTTTATAGCTTTTATTAAGCCCTACAAAAAAAAAAATTTAGTTAAATTGAGTCATTAGATGGCTAGATAATTGCAAAATACTATTTTAATATATATATATATTTTTTTTATTTTAAAGATATTGGATATCGCATATTTATTCTTATATTGAGGGAGGACATTGCTGTCGCATTCAAAAAAAGGAAATATACATCTAAAGCTCAAAAGAACTACAGTTTCGCTAAGCATCTATACTAACAGGTATAAGGGAATCGAAAATAAAAAAGAAATATTGTAAAGTACAAAAACTACCTAAACAAAAATTAATTAGTAACTACTACAAGCTACCTAACTATGGCTAATTTATTATTTCTAGCATATTAACTACATAAACTAATTAGTTGTTCTAATAATCACTTGATTTTCACCTTGTTATGAGATCTTGTTTGCTTGTTATTAGACGCTCGTAAGCTAATGTCATTGTTCTGACTGTTGGCAGATTTGGTCAGAAGTTTATCGTTTTTTGATTTAGGGTTGTGGTGTCTGTATGACCTAATGGAAATCTTATTCGATCCAGTTACTACCTTAGAGCAGGAGTGTGCCTTGTTGGTAAGGGAGTTGTCCTTCTTCAGAGAAGGAGATCTGAGTTTGGAAGAGCGATAGGTGGATGTGGAATGACAGCACCAAGCTAATTCAGCGTCCTTTTACTGCTATGGGTGGGATACCCTGTAGAAAAGCGCGTCCCATATTGCAAAATATCCTATGAGCATGCGAGACCCGTCCTGCTCTTTAACAATTCTAAATGATTTAAGATTGCTAGATGTTAGAAAATGGCTAGAGGTGCTGTTAAAGAATAATAAATCATAGATCATATCCTTTGAGATATTTGGTATAATTCTCTGGAACTTCTCATATTGCTTTCTTTCTAAAAGGCTCCAGGCGGCCAGAAACTATCAGAC
The DNA here is from genome assembly GCA_015698045.1 of Rhizophagus clarus. Lineage (NCBI taxonomy): Eukaryota > Fungi > Glomeromycota > Glomeromycetes > Glomerales > Glomeraceae > Rhizophagus > Rhizophagus clarus. The sequence continues at coordinate 389,623 of BLAL01000018.1, read as the reverse complement.
AGGAAGAGTATCAAGGGATACGATCCAGTCATTATTGTTGTAAGCTTTAAGGCAATTATGATTGGGAATCAGCTGAACTCTTGCGGTTAAATATTTTTTCTGCACTCGCGTGCTGACCAAAACCACTTTGTCCTAATTGTTTAGATTTGCGAGAAGCTTATAATTTGACCATTTAGCTGGGATATCATATATAATCAGATTCAGTAGGAGCTGGGATTCTTCTTGTTCTGGCTGGTAGTCTGGGATGATAAGGTTATTTGTTCCTGTACAGCTGTCCTGTAGTTTAATTCTCTTTATTGAACCTGCTGGACCTTTATCGTCTTTTAAGGCTTGACAGATAGAAGGGATGATAGAACTAGTAATTGTTGGTTCAGAAGGTTTTGAGCATAACTAACAAGAGTGGAATCAGGGGACGCAGTCAAAGAAGAAGATGCACTATTTTCCTGTAAAAGGATGATTTTTTCTGCAGCTTTGGCTTGTTTCTCAACTTTTTCTTCTGATTCTTAGTCAGCACCTTGGTCCAGGAGTCTTGTTATTCTACAGTGATAGGAGGACTAGAAGGTGATAGTGTGCTCTGGGCAACAGTTGATTGGTGCATTGTTTCTATGTCCATTTTCATTTTGGAAAAGTTATCAGGTGGGTCAATGCATACCAATTTTTCTTTGTTTGTCACAGCCATGATTTCTAATTGGTGCGATATATTGATTGCTTCTATCTGTTTATCTATTTCATGTGATAGTTGGTCAAGAGCAGGAAAAATGATAGTATCGAGAAAGGCGGCAGAGAAAAGGTGGCAAAGAGTGCCTAGGATATTAGCCGCTATTATTTGTTGGGTAGAAGCTTTGGGTTTATACTGTAAAAGACCTAAGTCCATTCTGTATTCTGAAAAGTTGTCAAACAGTTTAGCTGCTCCAGCTGTGGTCACGGTTATGCTTTTGCAAAGCTGAGGTAGTTTAAAAAGTAAATCACGTAAAAGAGCTTTAGTTTGGTGTTTAAAAACACCAGACATCTCTTCCTTAGCCAGTCTTATGTGCAAAGCACTTATTTCTGCTGTTGAAAGGTGGGGTTCCATAGTGAGAAATGGAAGAACCTTGTGTACAAAATGAAAAGCTTGTCAAAAAAAATTTTGGGCTGAGTGATCAGCGGGAAGAGTTGTACCTGCTTATTGACTATTTTTTTTTTTTTTTTTTTTTTAATTCAAAGATCGTGTTAATTTATTGTTAAATATTCAAATAAATACTATATACAATACTATATAACCCCTCAGCTCAGCTAAGTGTGATTCATGAATGAAACTAACTAACCATAAAACCTACAAATAACTAAACAAAACAAAACAGAAAATAATAAAATAAAATTAATTTAAACAAAATAAAATAAACTAACAATAAAACTAAAAATAAAAACAAATTTAAAAAACTATATATTTAAATTATATACTAATCATCAACAAATCATCAAAATCCCTAATAAATTAACACTATAAAAACCTGGTAGTTTCTTAAATAGCTATGAAAAACTACTGCCTAAATGGATTAATGTCTGCATTTGTAAAAACATACGATCTAGTGCCTTTAAAAAACGTTTTTTATTACTAATGATAGGGGGGTTTGAGTGGTGGTTCCAGATACAGATCATCAAGAATTGATACATCTGAAGAATCATCATCATTAAGTTTCTGGGGAGGAGGTATTTGTCACGATATAGAGGCCGGAAAGGAGGAATGTTTGTCCCTTTTTGTGATGCTATGCTGCTATTCTCATGCGGCTGTGCGCTCGCATCTTTAGCGCCAAATGATTGATTTAAAAAGCCAGATCAATCTAATTAGCAATTTGGCGCAAAATAATACTGTGTGTCAGTATGTCCATCTGAATTGTTGCTGTATCTTTTTGAACAAAATGTTATCAATTTTTCCTGTAGTGGCACATGTAAGTAAATCAATAAAACCTGGGGACTGTATGGAGGTGCATATCCATCGGTCAATCACATAAATAACAAGGCTGGGTGAAGAAAGTAAATCAGAAAATTGAGGAAGGGTATTAGCTAGAAAATCCCAAAGTAGCCCATAGAACAATTTTCACAATTGCGCCATATAAGAGCAGTAAATTAAGTGTAATGCGGTTTCGTCCTTTTCTTCTTGACAAAATGTACAAGTGAAATTACGGTAGAGGGAAGGTTTGCGTCTTCAAAGCCACTGGCCCACTGGTAATTGTCTGTGAAGAATCTTGATCACAAACCTCCATAGGGAGTTGCGTTTAAACGACATGCACCAAAAGTTTTTAACCTGCTTAAGAACAGCCCAAGTAACCTCCCATTGATATTGACATGATCTTTGAGTGAAGGTATCAGCATTAACTCTTAAGTCCCTCCATTCACTACACGCTTAGACTTGTCCCATGGTGTTGAGAAAATTTCTCAGCTTTTGTTCTATCAAGACCTCTTTAAAATGCGGGCTAAATCTATAATCCTGGGACCTGAAATTAAAGGATAAATGATGATGTGTCAGTTGTTCTGCTCCCTTTTTTGCCAAGTCATCCGCTAATTCATTTCATAGATCCCCTGTGTGAGCTTTAACCTTAATCAAATCTATATCCAATTTCCTATCCTTAATTAAAATATCAATATAAATCAAAATAAGAGAATTATTAAATCCATGTGAACGAAATATACTATAGAAGCATAAAAATTAGTAATTGCAGCAATCGCGCAATTGCTATCTGTATAAATCTTGACCCTGCAACCAATCAGACAAACGAGCAAAGCTAAAAAGATCGCAAAAAGTTCTGCCCTAGTTGAGGACGGCCAGTTAACTATCTGTGTAAAAAATTGTTGATTGGAGTGAATTTTTATAAAGGCGGCCCCCTGGTTGATGACCATAGAATGGGGGTCGAGGTAATCATCCAATGGTTTTCTTAGATGGTATGGTACCCTATTTTGGAGATAATTCATTGTAACTGGTGAAATTTTCTTTAATTTCAAGGAGGTTATTTTTGTCATCTGAAGGACTGATCCATCTGTTAATCCATATATCATCATCCAGACGAGAGTGAGGGATGGAAACAACACAATCTGCAATGGGATATACGATCCTATTCATATTTAATTGGGCATTATCTCAGCTGCCAAGACACATGTGTCAAAGGTATCATAATCGTAGTCTGTAAATCAAAGAGGTGTGTGTATGATCTAATATGAATCATCCTGCAAGGGCATGAAAGAGATGTTTAACTGATACATGATGAGTGATTCACAGTTTCGTACAATAGTGCGGATGTTATTATCTCTAACGTATATGAAGTTTAAAGTATTATCAAAAATGGCTTCTCTATACAGATCAATAGCATATACGCCTCTGCTTTCATCATATGATTTACTAGTTATTCTACCAATAAGCCAGGTGGTGTCTATCTGCACAACCACCCATTCCTTATACCAGCCATCCAGCGAAGGTGGGGAGAGAAAATTAATTATATGAGTGGTAGGCTGAAATGAACAGTATTCTGGCAAGAAAGATCTAGAGTCTGGAGAAGCCAGTACTAAGTTCTCTAATTGTGTGAACCATTTTGCTTTAGGGCTTTTCTGTGAGAGTCCTGCTAAGGTTCTATATTGTTTCCATATCATTAATACAGATCTATCGCCCGTGATCAATTGGGATAAGTTAATAAAAGGAAAAAGTTTATTTTTTGAATTAAGTCTTATAAGCGATGCGGTGTTGTGAGAGCTTAATCATATGTCTAAAAGTGGATGCTCAACGTTACTGATAGTGAAACTGGAGGTATCCAAATGATCCATTTTAAGATTAATATAAAAATCTGACGCAAGTAACAAATAAAATAAAGCCAAATTGGAATGACAAGTGGCCGTATATAATGATCTAAGGTGTGGATGAATGCTAAAGCAACTATGTGGTAACTTCATCAGCAATTGAGCTTGTCTTAGTCTAATTAGAGTGGAAGAAGTGGCATCGTTGTGTGCATTCAAAATCGTGACTAAATTCATAATGCCAGCTGTGAATACAGCCATCCATAAACAATAAAGCCCAATAATTCCTTCATGATAAAGTGCAGAGGTGGAAAATGGACGCTGAACATCTAATACGTGTTTAACTAAAGCAAGAATGGGTTGTTCAATAGCATCTCATTCTAGTTTGATGAAAGTCATAAGTTGACTTAGATAAATCAACTTGGGATATAGCACCTTATTGATTAAATAAATGACGTGTCCAATAGAAAGTTTTTTATTTCAGATGGTAGTCAGAAATTCATCCCAAGTTCATATAATATGTTGTTTAGTAAGTGATTAGATTCGTTTCAGAGAAATCCAAATACCAAGATAGTGGGCTTCAGTTTTAATCAGATGAATTACATCCCTTCCGTAAGTTCCCAATGACACTGAAAGGAGAGGTTTGGGTAAGGATGGGTTAACTACAATCAATTTGCACTTTTTATGGTTGATCTTAATATCAACCAATTCATAAAAGCTCCGTGCTAAATCCAAAGTGTGTTGTATTTGATTTTTGGTATAATCAATCCAGGCGGTATCATCCATATAAGCTGAGGATGAAATGCGGTGTGATATAGATTCTCATGTATATGGGTCCCTTAGGTTAGGCGGCCAAATATATTCTATGGTGTAGCCCTTATTTGAGAGATCAGTAATCATGGTAAGCAGGGGATTGTAATAAGTCCTCCAGAGCAAAGAAGACAGACTGTCCCCCTGATCGATACCATCCTCAGCTTGGAAAATAGACAAAGGTCTGAAAATAGTAGCAACTTGAACTCTTCTACCTCTAAAGAGATTGATGATGTACCTAACAGCATGAGGAGGTAAACCAATCTGTTTTAAAGCTAATTCTAAAAAATCTAAACTGATAGAATCAAACACTTTAGATATATCCTGTAAGACAATCCACAGTTCCTTGGAGTTCTCTTTGGCGTCTTCTATAACATTATTGATTAATCTTATGGGTGAAGCTGTGGATTTGCCTTTTAGCCCACAATAATTAGCTTTGCATAAAATGTTATGATCTTGTAAAATATCTGCTAATTGTGAGCTGATAAATTTAATGAAAATTTTTCTAATTACTTCCAATAAAGCAATAGGTCAGACATTAGACATATTGTATTCGAATTTGTCCGGTTTAGGAATTAGGAAGATAGTTGAAACTTGCCAATCTGCCAGAAATAATCCAGTCAGGAAAATGGCACGATAAAGCGCTAAAATAACTTGAACAAAGGTGAGGGGAAGGTGAAACAAGAAATGATATGAAATACCTGAGGTTTCTGAAGCTGAATTTTTGTTGATGTCTTTTAAAATACAATGCTAGAGTGTCAAAGTGAAATTGTTATCCATTGACTTATAGAGGAGATCATCTCCATCTATTATAGGTTTGTAAGCATTTTTTCATATAAGGTACGAGTCAAGCGAGGATAGTTTATGGTGTCGCTATTTGAATTGAAAAGCATACGCGTTTATGGCAGCTTGTTTAACTTCATCTGAGTAAAGTAAGAGTTCTTGGAGTCCATCCTCTGATGTGACCATTAATCTGTCAATTGTTACGTTAGAATGATGGCGATCAAGAACTGAGGAAATCCATCTAGTCTGATTAGATTGGATGATTGCAAAGCATACTTCAATTGCAGCTGTAACCGTGATAGTGTGATGCGAATTATACTCTTTCTGTTCTAGCTTTCGCCTCTTTTGGGCAATTCGCCTAAGATTTTGAATCCATTCTAAAGACTTTAGTAAAAATGATGAATTAAATTGAAGTGTTTGGTTGTCTGCATAGTCCTTGTTGAACGATAATATTTGAGAATCCCATCGTTCTTTGAGATCTAAAATAACTGTTAGGTCGCGTCAAGTTGAGGCTTGATATTGTAAGACTTCGTGTATAAAAACCAAGATAATTGCAGTGTGTCTATCTAGCCGCTTCAAATCGAATGATTTATCTTTCTTCTTAATCTGGGATGTGGCGTCTTCTTTTTCTTCAAGGATAAGGTATGCACTGTGGCTGACATAAGAAGGGCTTTAATGTCAGTCCAAGCTTTATCAATAATATTACTGGCTCACAAGGGGTTCAATTTCAAAAGAAGCAAAGTGCTGTTGAATAAGCTAACAAGCAGTTCAAAGTGAGTCTCTGATTCTAAAATATAGGCCTCGAATTGAGACCAGTGTTCTGCTGTAATGTCTTCTATCTTAATGGATAAATCGTGAAAGTTGTTGTTATGAGGAGTGGTTGGTTGTGTGTATTTAAATGCTACCAAAAATATATCTGGTAAGTATAACTCAATTGTGACTATATTGTGATCATTTTCCATCAATGTGTGTGCTTCATAATGATAAGCGAATCTAAGGGATGGAGTTACGTTTCACTGGATCCAAATATGATCAATACACGTGTCAATCCTGAGGTTATCATCATTCAATCTTCGATGCCAGGAGAATTCTTTACGATCAGGATTGAGAAATCTAAAAGAGTCTATTAAATTGAGATGATTAAAACATAAGGAGGTATCTTATTTCTCACGTAAGGTGGACAGATTAATGTCTAATTCATGATTAAAGTGACAGTTAGTGTTACCCATTCATATATGAGTAATGTGCAGATCTGATGGAGTGCTATTCATAATGCGCTCAAACTGTTGTAGTGTATCGCAGTCACGAGGAAAAAGATAGTAAACCCAAATCTATAATTGACGATGTTTGATCCCAAATTTACTGACCATAAGAAACGGAGAAAAAATGACAGTATCAAAGTGAAATTGTAGCCATCTTGAGTGGATCAATAAGCCCATTCCTGATCCTTTAGTTTTATCAATGTGTCTCAAATAGCTTCTTAGTTCGTACAAACAATTGTCATCTTTTATTTGATATTGTAATGCTGTGCAATTATTATTAGTTTCTGCTATCCCCATAAAATCAAAATTATGATATTGGCATCACTCAATTAAAACGTGCACTTTTCAGGGCTTACTAACTAGCCCATTGATATTGTGAAAACCAATTTTTGAATTAATAAAATTACTATTATCGTTTAAATTATAAAATTAATATTGTTATTATTAAAGATTACTCTAGCCCTTTGTAAAAAAGTATCTATTTCTCTATAATCTTCCTGTGAAATTTGTGCGATTGCGTTATCATAAATAGGAACCAATGTATTCAAGTCCCGACCATGGTCTGAAGGTTTCCTTTCCATTGTTATAAGGTTCCTGAAAGGTTAAGTAGGTTGGGGAGGATGTGCGTTTAGCACAAACTCACCAACCCCTCAACGATCCTATCGCTATAAGTTGTTGAAGAGTTAGAAGAGATTGAATTACTAGAATTATTAGTGGAAATATCATGAGCTGAGTTGGAGATGATTACTGTGTTTTTACGCTTACCAAGTGGGCAGGCATTGGAGCCTGTAGCATCTCTAAAGTGGGTAGAATATTTTGCGTCATGAACATTCTTAGAAGTGTGTCATTTCGCATTTTTCAATTTATATTTGTTGTGATATGTTTTTTGCTATTGTGAATCTTTATAGTACTCTTCTTGTCTAATGTTGGTTTAGTGGTCAGTTTCATTATGAGTAATTGTAACCACCTTATTTGGGGGAGGAGGTCATATGGTCGGGATTTGGGCTAGCTTCTGATTTCTATCCAACTAATTGACGTTATAATCTCGTGGAGATCCTGTAATATGATAATTATTGAAGTGAACTTTCATTACGCATGCGTTAAAAAGGTCACTTTCAGTAAAAAACTCAATTATGAATTTATCCTCCAACTGTCGATATACATGTCAGGGGTTTTGTGCTGTATAAGCTTCTTGTACTGCTGCTGGTGTAGTTTGATCATCAAATCCTACAAATTCTCCACTATATTTTTTCCTGAGAGCTATGTCTTTTTCTGTGATATGAGCTTGAGCAAATCGATATAAAACTTGATCAATTTCAATTGACCAAACATCTTTGAGCTGTTTGCATTTATCTAAATCCTTAACAGTAATGAATACAGTGATCGTTTCAGGATTGTTTTTGAGGGTTTCAGGCCTGATTTCTTTATAAAAAACTGATGTGAACTCATTAGTTTCATCACGGCCTACTTGATAACATCTTTGGAAAGGTGTTTGAGGACGTTCTATATTTTAAACTTCTTTGAGGTAACCCTCAAACCTTCGATCAGAAAATAAGTTTTTTGATGCATTTTGAGAAATGGATGTTGTCTGCATTTGTGGTTGAATAACCTAACCATGTGGAGCATCCCTTTGTACAAAGAATTTTTAATGATAATTTCGTTATCTTTTTTGTTAAGCTCAGTTCCCATAAATCCTCGGTAGTCCCGACTCAAGATTTTGATGTATACTAACTTATTTTCAATTGTGAAGTACTCTTCGATATCAGTTAATTTGATGTATGCATCATAAGTGATAGGTGCATTATCATCGGTGGTTACGTGCATAGAGACATTATTAGTTTTTGCGAAAGAGAAGGATTTCAACGCTTTAAGAGTAATCTTGAGATTTTTAATTTTTTTTATAGTTTACTAATTTCTGTTTGGTAAGATTGTGGAGTCGTATTGATTATCTTGTGATTCTTCAGAAACTTTCTGGTAATTCGGCAGAAAAGAATGTTTTGGTGTAAAGAGAAGGTCTGATTCTTTATATGTATTTATGTGCAATGATGGCGTTTCATCTGAGATTATCATCAGATTATCTAGGGCTGCAGAGACTTCGTTTGTGTGATCAGCAGGAGCGTCCTTTCTATAAGAGTCAGTTAGTTGATCATTAATGCCATTAGAAGAGAAGTTGGTCATGAAAGTATCTTCTGATAATGACCTTAAGTCTTGGAGATACGGGTTAACATGGGCGGCGCTGTCTGGGGGGGCGCATCTTTCTTCTATAGATGTATCTCTTAAATTAATTAGATCCAAGTCCATCGGTATGGGATCATTATGTTGGAGCGGGAGAGTGAAAGCTGCTTGAATATTGATGACTCTCTTCATCAGGGTGAATTGATTTTTAGCATGATTCGGCTGTTAGATGGATGGTGAAGAGGTCTGGCCCATCATATTAATGTCGTTGTCATTGTTACTAAAGTTAGCCAGGAAAATTTGCTTATGCGTTTTCTTCTGTTTGTCATCACGTTTTCTTTTGCAAGAATCTTGTGTAACTAATTCTGGTGATTCTATCGACTTAGAGTCATCTGAGGATGTCAGTGTAATAATGTCATTTGTTATCCTGAATACTGGATTTAATATGATTTGTCCTAAAATCAGAGGGATCAGCCGTTAGATTTCCCTTTAACGTAATAATTTCAATTGATCCTGGTGATTAGGCTGCAGAGTAACTGTTCTTCTTGATATTGGTTGGATAATCTGTGGTTTGTTTTGTTGATGTGAGTGATATGTTTTCAAAGCATCTAATTTCGCGAGTGAGTCCCTTCGCTCCAACAGGTGGCCAAGCCAGAGAACACCTGCCAAGTTTTTATTTCCTAACTTCATGGCAGTTTCAACATTACTGTAATAAATAAAATTCTTTATCTTTAAAATAAAATTAAAAATGTTAGCATTATTAGCAAACGCTTCTTTAAAGTTATCTTCGTTGCTTAAAAATGTGGACTCAAAGTTCATTTTTCTTAAAGTGTTCTTCAAATATTTGTATGAGACTGCTCTTTCATGGTGTAAACCTTTTAAGATAAAATGCAAACCTACAGAAAAAAAGAAATAAAAAGAATTTTTATTAGTATTATACTCTTTAGTTACCAAAAAAATTGATCTTGTCATCGCGTCTGGGTTGTATTTATGCTGTGACCAGAAAGAGTTCTGACATTCAAAAATTTTTTTTGGTTGTTACAATTCTATTGACTATTTTAATATATAAATAATAATAATATATTATATATATTATATAATTTATAGTCAATCATAAGAACCTGATTTTTAGGTTAATCCTCCATCTTCCTATTAAATCAGCTGATTTCTGACACACCCCTTAAGGAATCCTTTTATTATGGAAATGTTTTTGTTTTATATAAAAATACTATATTTCAGCTGAATAATATAATTAGATATACAACTAAATTTTTTAATGCAATTCAAATGTATTCTATATATATCTTTACACTGATAGTGGACCTAACCATCAAATTACATTTGACTTAATTCAAATTTCTCTTATTTGTTTATTTTTTCATGATGATTTTGATATATTTATTGCATTATATACTGCACCATATCATAGCTAGACAAATTCTGTAGAGAAAATTATATCTATTATTAATTTGAGATTTTGAAAAATTGTGATTATAAGAGATATAATAGATGTGAATTAAAAAATATATTTAAAAAAGCTGATATATTAGAAGAAATTTGCACAGTTGCAGATAAAAATAAAAATCTAAAAAATGGATTATGTGATTCTATACTTAATATTCAATAGTTGTTATATTAATAAACTAAAAGATTAATATTATATAAAATACTTTTTATTGCTATGATCTTATAAGTGATCATGATATTGATAATTTCTTTAAATATTGATTTAATTTTAGAATATTGATTTAAAATACTGTATATTTAGTAATATACAATGATTGTTAAAAGAAACACAATCTTATAATTATCAATCATAAATCATATGTAAAACTATTAAATTATATTCAATCAAAATAAAGTAAATATATATGTTTAGTTTATCATGTAATATAATAAATATATCAATTTTAAATAATTTTAATTAGGCAAATTTTATATTATATAACAATTTTTAATAAAATGCTATTGTGCTTTTTTTGATAGAAATAAATTTTATTTTTATTATTTATTTAATAAAAATATACAATAAAATTTATTTATAAAACTACTTTTAAAAAACAATTACTAATATATATACCCTTCTTTAGCTTTTAAAACATCATTAATTCTTTCTAGTATCATATTTATTAATTTTATATTATAGTTATTTCCAAAATTCAATTAGCAAATCTGAAATCTAAAATTATTAAATTATATAAATACACTCTAAAATTCTAAAATTTGTGTAATAGTATGGAAGTATAAAATATTTCTAGTTCTAGTAATCTGATTTTAATGATTTACTTTCATTCAATTTATCTTATCAAAACAAATCTAATAATATGTATTGCAGCTTTCTGGCATTGATATTGATAAGGTTATCTTGCTATAAATATTTAGTAATTATTAGTGTTGGAACATAATCTAGTGATTGGATTTTTACATTCTTACTATCATTAGATTTGTCTTAATAAGATAAATTAAATAACAGTAAGATCATCTAAATTGAACAACTAGTTGTAAAGTTATGGTTTACTAAATTTTTAAATATAATTTAGCCAAAATTTAAGTTAATTTTAGCCAAATATTTTTGTAATACAAAATTAAATACAGAATTTGAAATTAAATACAGAATTCAGATCTTTTCTAATAAATTATTTAATAATTACAGAATTACAGAATTATATAATTTTATAATACAAAAATAATTTTAAATACAAGTATACTTTGTATATGCTTCTAATAATATTTCATTCCATATCTTTGAGACATATTCCCATAGCATATCCTTACCCCTAATTTCCACATCCAGTTGTTTAAGATAGTGGTTTACATTATTCCAGTAGAGGTGTTTGATCAGATTTAAATTTGAAAATTATGGTGATCAATCAAGCAACTAAATATTATTATTCTCAAACCATTCTAAAATACATTTTATAATGTGCTTTAAGTCATTGTTTAGCTAAAAAATAATATTTTTACAGTCTAAATTATAATATTTTAATATATCTAAAAAATCTTTATCAAGAATCCTTTAATACAATTTAGTATCAAGGTTTTTATCGATTTGCACAAATATCCTATTCTAAAACAAGTAAAACATCTTCATACAAAAACACTTCTATTACCAAACTTAACTGTAAGTTTTACATGTCAATTATTGAGAGGTTTATTAGCTTTTTTGTAGCAATAAGCATAAATATCTGATCTAAAAATCTGGAATTTAGACTTATTTAATTATACGACTTTGTTTCAATCACTTACAGTCTATTTTCCATATTTTCAGGCAAATTTTAATCATTTTTTCCTGTAAGTTTTTGATAAAAGAAGCTTTTTACATTTTGCATGAATAAACAATCCATTTCTATTTAATACTCTACATATAGTACTTTCATTTATTTTGAGTTTATTAATAACTTTTAGAGATTTTTGAATACTTACTGTCATAAAACATTCATCTATTATTATACATCTAACCATAATTCTTTCATCACAGTCAGTTAACTTATGCAATCTTCCAGTTTTTGGCTTGTTATTTATACTATTAGTCTCTTTATATTTTTTTTTTTAAGGGGAGCATGTAATCATGTGATTTTTAATATGACTATCATGGCATAAAAAATTAAAGTATTTGTAAAAAAAATTTTTAAGATAATTATGCATTTTTTACAAGAGAAAAATATGTAAAAGTTATTAAAAAACTATAAATTAAACTCATTATACATATTTAAAATCTTTTAATCTAAAACTTTATTAAAAACAGTCTGTTTTTATTATTGAAAGTTTTATAAAGAGATTCAGAACTTTCATTAAGTGATTTTGAACTTTTTTGGAACTTTTTTTAATATTTTCTTTAAAATATAATATTTAAGACTAAATAAAAACTTTATTTTGTAAATTTCTAGGTATTAAAGAATATGAAATTAACTCTTTCTTTAATATTTAACAACTTTCACAATATTATATTTAGATATAAAAGTATTAGACTGTACAAAAATTTTTGTATCAATCACTTCTATAGTACAAATCATATGACTACACACTCCCCTTAATCTTAAAATACTTGAATAGTGAATATTTTCGCCAATTCTTACAGCTACTTTTTTTAAACTAAAACCTAGTTCTAATAATTAAATATAGTTTTACAACTTGAAAATTTTTTCAATTATATATATAAATTTTCAAAAAATATAATTATTTTATTTTGTTAAAAGAAATATAACACTAAAAAAAGATAAAATGTACAGTTAAATCTTGATATACTGAACTCGTGATTTAAGAACAAAAGTTCAGTATATAGTAAGTGCTCAGTATGTAAATCTCTTTATATATTAAACTCTCATAAGCTTGTGATAAAAATTCAGTATATAAACATACCATATGATTTAGAAACATAATTTTGGCAAAAATTAATTGTTAAGATTGATATAAACATAGCCAAATGATCATGTTTAGTATATCAAAAGTTTTTTAACATACTTTATTATAAATGGTTAATTAACAAAAGTTCAGTATATATTATATAAAGTTTTATATAATATTTGGTATATTAAAATTTTTTTAAATATTATGATATTAGTAGTTTTTAAAAAAAAGGTCAGTAAGTTGAGAGTTTATTATATTATAGATTTGTTATATTAAGGTTAGATTGTATATTTCTAAGATTATCTATAAATAAATTAAGCCTAATTTAGTATATATAAAAAGATCATTGAGTATTATATCCTAATTTAATTAAATTTATGTTTATCAAATTAGACAAAAAAAATGCACATGATTTATAATCGATAATTATGAAGTTGCATTTCTTTTAATGACCACTGTATATTTATTAATATAAGATCCCATTTACTTTTAATAGGGACTTCTAGAATTATAAGGTAAAATTTATATTAAAATTAAATTTTAGGTCATTTAATAATCAAGAATAAAATTATATATATAATAAATAAAAATTTTTAGTCTTATAAGGTAAAATCAAAAGAGATTACCAGTTCTATAAGGTAAAATCAAATATTAGTTCATATGAGTTTCAATATATAATAAAGTAAACTTATTTATAAATTTTAATATTTACCTTATATTTATATATACCAAATTTGTGATATTTAGTTTATATAATATTTATAATAATCGTATCTGATAATTACCAGTGGCTTTTTTTTTATTATAAAATAATAGTTTGATAAAAATTTTTTGTTTAAAATGTTTAAAATAATAGGTTTAATAGGACTTTGAACAATATATAAATATATTAAATTTGAGTTTGTTTAATATTCATATAAAAAAAAACCTTATGTAAGACTTTTATTTGCTTATTTTAATATAAAATTTTTAGTTGATTAGATATTTAAATACGTAGTTAAACTTATTTTTATTTTGGCTCAGTAATTATATTTGCGTAGCAGAACTTCTTATTCATATAACAAAGATTTTTATATATATATAGAGAAAATTTTAATTTCACATGTACTGTATATTAAAAAAATTTTTTTACAAAAAATTTTTTTAAACTAATACTTTTTTTTTATTATTTTACATATTTTAATTTTATAAACACAATATTGTATTTAATATTGAGAATTACTAAACTTAATCAGGGGGAATTTCCTCCTTCCTATAACTTGTGTAATACAGTTATGTGTTATATGATCACATTATTTGTTTATCAATTTTTTTTTTAGATATGCAGTTATTTTTGTTTGTTTCTTACAACTAGTTCTTTACTAATTTTTTCACTTTTTTTAAATTCTTTGACCCTTCTGGTTTTGTAATTAAGGTATATTAAGGAATGTTTAGCACTACAGGACTTCAATTCATATTTTTTTTTTATCTTTTACACTTTGTTCCTTACATTTTATTTTTTGTATTTCATTCCTTTTGTTCTTTTTAGGTTCTTTAGTGATTTAGTTCTTTTCTGTAATCAAGGTATATTTATTTTTTTTTTTATTTTTATTTTCGCTTATTACATTTCATTTTTTACTAATTTTTCCCTTATTTTTTTTTTTCCTTTTTACTTTCTTTTTATCTTCTTCTTTCTTTTTGTTTTCCCATTGTTTTCCTCTTTCTTTTCATTTTCTTATTATTATCCTATTTATTTTTTGTCTTCCCATTTTATCTTATCTCTTTTTTTTCATTTTCCCATTGTTTTTCTCTTCCTTTTCATCTTTCTATCATTATCCTATTTTCTTCTCACTCTATCCCGTCTCTTTTTTTTTATCTTCTCATTATTTTTCCTCTTCCTTTTTGTCTCCCTATCATTATCCTCTTTCTTTTTCGTTTTTTTATTCTATCCTGTTTCTTCTTTTTCATCTCTCATTGTTTTTCCTCTTCCTTTTCGTCTCCTTATCATTATCCTTTTTCTTTTTTGTCTTTCCACTTCTATATCTCTTTTCTTTTTCATCTACCCATTGTTATCTTCTTTCTTTTTGTATTCGCATTGTTATCTCCTTCCTTTTCATTATCTTATCATTATTCACCTTCTTTTTCATTTTTCAATCTTTCTTTTTACCTTCTTATTAGTTTCTCTTGTTGTGCTTTTCTTTTTTTCGTTTCTCTTCTACCTTTCGATTATTTTCTTTCCTTTTTCTTTTTATTCTACTTTTCTTTTTTTCCTTTTTTTTTATCTCTCTTCATTTTACTCCTTCCTTTTTATCTTCTCATTGTTATTTTCCTTCCTTTTCACCTTCCCATTATTATTCTCTTAACTTTTCATCTTTCCATCATTTTTCCCTTTCTTTTTGTTCCTCCTTTATTATTTTCATTTTTTTTTTGCTCCTTCTTTACCCTTTTCACTTATTTTTACACTTTTTATTTTCTCTTCATTCTTTCATTCTTTTCAATTATTTCTTTATTTTTTCTGTTACCTCATTATATTTTCATTTTTTGTTCTTCTTTTTATTGTAATAACTCTTCTTTTTTATTCATCTTATTGTTAATAAATAAATATTTTTAATCAATAAAACATGTGAACTCTTAAATTAATAAATTATTTTGACACTATTAACAGTTTATAAATAAAATTTTATTATATAAAAATTATTTCAAATAAAAATTAAGTTAAAAATATATTTTTTTCTTAGTGCCAAATTTCTAAAAAAAAAAATTAATGTGGTGCATAAATCACATAATATGAAAGGAGAAAATTTCCCTCTAGTTAAGATTAGCAATACTCTTTAATATTTATAAAAAAAATCAGGTTTTTATAATAATATTCTCATATTCTTATTTTTTGTTTACTAATTTTACTCATATATAAAATAAATTTTGGATAAATGAAATTATCTTTTTATGTTTAAGTAAGTTGTTCAGCAGTGTAAAAAGTATTTGTATTTCAATTTTTATGATTCTAAATATAATATTTGTTTGTGAAGATAATTATATTTTTTAAATAATACCAACTCAACATTTTTTTTCTCTTTTAATTTCAGGATGTAATAATATTACTTTGGTCAAATGAAATTACTTTTTTATGCTTAAAATGTTTTTCAGTGATATCGAATCTAACTGCATATAAATTTTTATAATGATTGGACTAATATTTAGAGAATTTAATTGACTTAAAATTTAATGATTGATTAATTGATTGATTATGACTTATGAGAGTCTGTAATTGATTATTAATCGATATAACTTGATTGTTGATTAAAATGATCAATTAATATTATCGATCAATTAATTGGAAAAAGATTGATCAATTAATAACCATCTCACAAAAATTTTTTTTTATCAAAATTTACTTGTACGCTAATATTTATCATATTTATGTTTTATGAATTTTTTATTATTATTAAAATACTTGTAACAAGAAAATTTTATAATAAAAAACTACATATAAAAATTTATACAAATGGATTTATATATTTAATGTTTCACTTAATAAAGAGTAATTCATTAACAGTTGAAGGCTTTAATCTATTTTATTCTGCACTAATTTGGTTACCTGCATCGCTAAAAAGTCTTTTACTCAGAACTGAAGTGACCAGTATACTTAAATATTTTCTTGCAATTTTATATAAAGTAAGAAATCTTTTCTGATTATCATGTCACCATTTAAAGGGATCTACTTCAGGAAAAACCTGTAGTATTTTTATTTTATCTAAATAGTAAGAAAGTTCTTCATAAATTGGAATTTGAGATCAAAGAAAACTAAAAACACGAGATGCAATTGTCTTATCTTTGTGATTAGCCTAAAAAGTATTTCAGTAACACGTTTGTTTTGATTATTTTTTGATGTGAAAGAAAGAGACGGAGATTTAGACTATTGTGCAGTGTTTGCTCTAATAGCTTCCATCTTTTTGATCCTCTCTTCCCTTTTTTGTTTGAATTTGGTTATGATGTTACTGAAGGAGTTAATATGACTTTTTAAATCAGTAAATTCTTGTGAGATCTATACTTCTAATTGTTTTACTAGATTGTTTACTAAAGATCTCAAGTATTGTTATTATACGGGTATAATTATTTTATTTGCTTTATGAATGAGTATTTCATTCTATTTTGTTTGACTTGACTTTGCACTTATAGTACAGTTAGACGAGTTGTTATTAAAGTAATTTGGCTTATTATTTTTGTTATCGTTAGATTTATTTTAGTTGATATTATTAGAATTATTGTTTGTGATATTTGTATGAGATTTTGCGGATACTACTTATGCATATGATTTTTTCACATTTTGAGTAATCTTTTTGGATTTTTCTTTCTATGCATTCTTTACCATATTATTTTTACATGATTGACGCTTGGGAATTGGACATCCAGCTCTTAAGTAGTTTGGATTTTCACAGTTGTGACAAATGTTTCATTGTGCGATTAGATCAAAAATAAATAAATTTTTATCAATTTTGTCTTGTCTGATAGAAAATTTCTTTTTAATTGCAATATCTCTATTTTCTGCATTCTTAAAGTTGATGTAAGCGTATGTCATCAATTTGTAATTAAATGGATTGTGAGGTATGAAATAGGACATTGCATTTATTTTGTTGATAATAAGTCAAAAATTGATAGCTGTTATACCAAAGAGTAGTCCAGATAATTTTAGACAAAAATTTTTTTGTAATTCTCTTTGTTCTTCTAACAGTAAAAGAGATGTTATTCTTACATATTTCTTTCTGAGAAAGTGAGACCATTTGTAATAGAAGCATTGAATGAAATCAGCATTTTTGTATGAGATATATGCTTGTTAATATTGACCTTATGCTTTGATGTGAATTTTTTTGATTTCTCCTAATAAACTGAAGGAATAATGAATTGTTTTTGTTTCCATATATAATGGAATATCAAAAACTTGAATAGTGTGATTCTTTTTATTTGTAATTTCTTCTTGGGATTTAGTGGGTTTTTCTATAATAACTGGTTTAAATTTGAATGATGAAGTTTTTTGACTATATTCCCATCATTGACTTCTTCCATAATCTTAAAATGAAAGTTATTTTGAAGGGCTCTTTTGTAGCTGTCTTTATTGCTGAAGATGGCTTTGATGACTTTGATTGATTTTTTCTTATTGTCAGTATCAATAATTCAATGAATTACTAGTTTTGCATATTTGAAACTAGGGTAATCTTCAAATAATTTTGTAGTCTTATGTGCTCTTTCAGATTTAAGAATATTCAGAAAGTTACTACTTTTTGTGTAGATAGTAAAGTTCTTGCAATAAGAACGAAGCTATCATCATCATCTGAAATGGAGATGATCTCAGATTTATCATTATTGTTTTAAGATAAGGCGGCATCTGGTGGATGATCAACATCCATATTTGGGTTAGATTTTAGTTGATCTAAGATCTATCCAGAGACCTTCCTAATTAGCAAGTTAACTTGAGGCTGCTGATCATTTTGTTTAATGTAATTAGTGACCATGTGATTCTTATTTGCATAACAGGTGAATGTGATTTTTTTTTGATTTGGAGGTTAATCTTTTTTGCAGTTAATGAATCGATACATAGTTTGAATACTGAATGATCAGTAACATCTTTGACAGGCCTGTCCTTTTTATTCCAGGAGGAGAACTTTTAGCCAGAATAATAACTGAGAATTTTCCGCTAAGAATAACTACTTCAGATTATTTATTATGCTTTTTCTATTATTTTTAAATATTTTAATGTTTGCTTGACATTATTTTGGATAACTTTTATATGACAAGTTGTAATAAGTTTTTCTTAAAAAATTTTGGCCTAGTGATCAGCAAGAAAAAGTTTTTTTTTATAAATTATTTTAATGTAATTTATATATATATTATTTGGAATCTTATATATATGTTATAAAATAAATTGCTTAGCAAAATGAAAAATTTAAAGGTTATAATAAAAGTTTGTTTAGTAGAATTTAAAATAATTTGCTTATTGATCATAGTAAATTTTGAAATTTTTATTTGACCTATATATATGTTGTTCAGATTTTAGTATAATAGTAACTGTATAGTAAAATTATAATAAATATATAGTTATTACATATTAAGGAAATTAAATTTTCATAATGAAAATAAAAAGAAAATAAAAATAATAAAAAAATAAAAAAAATAAAATAAAATAAAAAAAAATAAAAAAAATCAAAAAGATAAAAGTATAAAAAAAATCAAAAAAAATTAATAAAAAAAATTAAGGAAAATAAAAAGAAAAACAAAAGAAAAAATCAAGAAAATCAAAAAAAGAAAATTAAAAAAAAAGAGAATTAAAGAAAACAAATAAAGAGAAAAGATCAAAAAAAAAAAAAAATAAAAAAAAAAAAAAAAAAAAAAAAAAAAAAAAAAAAAAAAAAAAAATTAAAAAAAAATAAATAAAAAATAAAATTAAAAAAAATAAATAAATAAAAAAATTAAAAAAAATAAATAAAAAAAAAAATTAAAAAAAAATAAATAAAAAAAAAAAAAAAAAAAAAAAAAAAAAAAAAAAAAAAAAAAAAAAAAAAAAAAAAAAAAAAAAAAAAAAAAAAAAAAAAAAAAAAAAAAAAAAAAAAATAAATAAAAAAAAAAATTAAAAAAAAATAAATAAAAAAAAAAATTAAAAAAAAATAAATAAATAAAAAGGAAAATTTAAAAAAAATAAATAAAAAAAAAATCAAAAAAAAAATAAATAAAAAAGAAAATCAAAGAAAATAAATAAAATAAAAAATATGAAATAAAAAATAAAATTAAAGAAAATAAAATGTAAGTTAAAGAAAGTTATCTGACTTTTATAAATACTAGGTTTACAATATTATTAAGTATAATTAAGTATAATCAAAAATATAACAGTTACTGGAAATGTCACAAAAAAAGAAGGCAAATTTTTTTTATTAAGGTTAGCAAAAAAAAATTTGTGGCACAGTATCCTCTTTAAATGTATAGCGCATGTATATAATTAAAGTTGGCCAAAATTAATTAAGTCTGGTTAAATTTGCTGATCAATAATTCATAATTCTGGCCAAAATTTTGCTAATTCTGGCCAACCTCGTAATTTCGGCCTAAATTAAGTTAAAATTGAAAAAATACAGATCAAATATAGCATTACATTTATATAATATAGTACTTTAATTTAAAAGCAAAAATATAAACTTATTAAGTGCCTTTACGATTTTATAAAAAAAAATTCCCATTTAATCTTTATTATTCAACTTGAATCTTTATTTAAAAATAGTCTATTTTCTTTATTAAAATAATAAAAAATTAAAGATCAGAAATTAATACCGTTACAAAAAATGCTAATTCCCCCATATGTATTAATCATCGCATTATAAAATTTGATATACAAGTAATTTAGACCCTCCTGAACAATATTACTTAAGCAATAAAAGGCAATTTACTTTGACCAAAGTGTTGAAATTATGCTCTAAAATTTCTAAATGAGTGAGAAAATATAAACGTCAATTTCTCCATATATATTAATCATAGTATTATAAAATTTAAGATACGAATAGATCTAACCTGCCTAAACAACTCTACTTAAGCAACAAAATGTAGTTTACTTTGATCAAAGTATTGAAATTACGCTCTGAAGTCACTAAACAGATGTAAAAAAATTTAGAAATTGAAAATTAGTGCAGTTTTGTAAAATATATATTACTCTATGAATGTTTATTATATACTTAAAAAATTTATAATATAAATATATTTGACACTTCTGAACAACATAACTTAAGCCGCAGTAAGCAATTTCATTTTGTCAATGTATCAAAATTACGCTCTAAATATGTAAAATAGATTTAGTTGTCAGTTCCATTATAAAAACGCGAGTTTTTTTTCAAATATTATACCTATATTTATAAAATTTAAGATCCAAGTATTTTGGATTTTGCTAAACAACTTTACTTAAGCAATAAAAGGTACTTTACTTTGATCAAGGTGATGAAATTTCGTTCTAAAAATTTATGTATATTTAAAAATAATGTGTTTTTATTAGTTTTTCATGTTTTATACAAAAACTACCTGAATAACCGCTATTACAAGCTTAGAAAAACATTTTCTACTCGTAAAATTACATATATTTTTACTTTTAAAACTGCATATTTTTTTATTTCTCAACTTCAATCTTGAAAAAAGTGTGTTTTTAAGGAGAGTTTTTCGTACATTATAAAAAAAAATTTTATTATTCAAGATCAGAAAGTAAGAATAGAAATTGATAGAACACATGATAATCTATCAATTTCTTAATTTGTATAAGTGTAGTACATTAAAAAATTTAATGTTAACTACTAAATGAATAATGCGATTGATGTTACGCAAGATAATTTTAATATGAAAATGATCTGCATGTGACATTTCCGGTGACTGATAATAAATATTAGATATAATTAATTATAGTAAAGATCAAGAATTTTATATTGAAAAATAAATTTAAAAAAGGGTTTAATAATTTTCCGCACCTGCGATGCATCGCACCCTTTTTTGTCACCTGTGTCACACCCATTCTCTTTTCATTTTTTTATATGTATTCTGGAGACAGAATTTTTTCAGTTGTAAAAAATCTATTTTTCACGCCCCTATTTAAATGTCACATGTTTAATTTTGCCCGGCATTACCGTAATTTTGCCCAGAGTGTTCAGGGTGTGATGTATCGCAGGTGCGGAAAAAAACAAAACCCTTTAAAAAATTATATTTTTTATTAGCCATTTGAAGTTTAAATAACAGTATATAATAATTAGACTTGGCCTATATAGTATTTACCTATATACTATATAATAATTAATAATTCAATATAGTAATATATTTTTTATATAACAGTTTGACTATATATTAAAAGTTAGCTGTATAAAAATTTTTTTTTATTATATATTGATTAGATGCAAAATATATAGATTGCTGTATTTCCTGTATATATCAATTTTATTAAAATTGGAGTAAAACCAATAAATATATTGACTAAATATACAAGTTTGTGAACACAAATTACTTGCAATTCAGTGCATACAATATGTGTCCAGGTATACATTAATTAAAAAATTATATAAGGAAACGGGTTTTTCTAATTTGGGTAATAAACTAAAATTACAAAAAAAAAAAAATTATTTTATGCAATTATGCAATTATATACTTCTACACAATCTGAGCGACTGGTGGATTATTATTATTTTCGACCTGATTATTTCCATCATTTAATTCATTTTCAGCCTTTTCAAACCTTCTTCTAATCCAAACAGGTAATAGAGCAGCAAGAGCAATTAATATTAAAGCCAAAACATTGGTAAATGAAAATATTTTAAAATCGGAAGCGTTTGTTAAGTGTTCAATAGTTGAACCAGCTTGTACATGGATTAAAGAAGGTGCAGCAACACCAAAAAATGTTCCAATAAAAAATATTTTTAAAGGAACCCCAACGTGTGGAGCTGCTATGTTAGCAAACCAATTAGGCGGAAATGGGGATAAGCGAAGTACAATTATGTAATTAAATAAATTTTGCGAGTGTGAGTGTAATTTTTCCGCCCATCTATCTAACTTGTCGGAGAATTTATCTTTTACAAATGATTTTCCAAATTTATGAGATAATAAATAACAATTAGATGCTCCAATTGCTGAACACTACAAAAAAAATTGGAAAAATTTTTTATTAGAAAATGAAACACAAGAATTTGTTAAGTCATAAAATGTACATACAAGACAAACTAAGAAGAGAGCTATAACGAGACTGAACAAAGCACCACCCAATATCGATAACCACATACTACCGGGTATAGAAAATGTCTGCAAACTTATAAAAAAAATTAGTCATTATGTTAAAAAAAAAAAAACAATTCTAACTACTTACTAGATATATATAATCACATAAACGATCATTACACTATAATAATATTGATCCATATATTGTTCTAATACTTTGTTTAACAATTGCAAATCTTCTATTCCACTTGGCAAACGTATTAATTTTTTTTGCTCTCTTAAATTAATTAGAAAAATTTAAATTTAAATTCTTTTTTAAATATGGGACAAAGAAAAAAAATTAAAAATATTTACTCGTTCAGTGGTGGTAGACATATTTTTAGTGTTAGATATACTATGAAAGTAGACACTAAAAATACTAATAAAAGTCGAAGAATTGCTTTCAATGAGTTCCATTTTCTATCATTATTATTATAAAATAATAATAATCGATAATTTAAATCTAATATAACTGAATTGTATGTTTTAGATGTTACGGAACCATTGTTATTTCCTAATAGCGGTGTAACTTCTGTCATTATTAATTATGTGTTATGAAAGTTTTTATATAAAAAAAAAGGAGAAAAAGTTTTGTATTTTTTTTTTTTTAAAAAAAAAAAAACTTTCAATTTATATTCATTTACGACACGGAGAATAAATAACACTAAACTTAATATGTTTGACATTCTGCATAAAATTTTTTTTTAAAATAAATATTAATGTGGGAAAGTGATATACTTGAATAAGTCACGAGCTCAGTGAGTCATCGGGCCATGCTGTGATAAAAATTTTTAATATTCCGAAGCCAATTGCCCTTTTTTACATTCTGGCATGTTCGGAAATCCTAATCCTATCAATCTTATAAAGGATATAAATGGTATCAATGGTAAGTGTGTCATTATATAATCATCAGATTAAAATGGTGTTCATCATTATTACAATGATTACCATAAAATGACGGATTTACTATTTTCGGCAAGTAAATGGTCCGAAGCCGAATTCATATTTGTAACCAATCAAGCTTCCGTCAGTAAAACAATCGTTTTTTATTGAACTCTTTAAACGGAAAAAAAAATGGTACATATAATAAGCATGCAAAATTCTGCTTTTATCAAACTAATAAGGGAATTTCAATTTGATCTATATTGATGATAATGAAATAATGTGCTTTTAACTTGCAGTTGTCCGTAACGGATATTTCCTCCTATCACGTGATTCAACAAATTATCATGACGCCATTATCGATCATCAACCGACTTTGACAAGGCTTCTGGTTTTTAAGTGATTCTTTTCAGCTTTTAACGGCTTTAGATTTTGGCATCAGAATCCAAGTAAACAGTAAGTTCAAAACACTTTGAATCTATCTATCTATATATATATACACACTTAGAAATTAATCTTCTAAACTAACTATTTTTTTTTTAATTGGACTTTTTTTTTGTGATTTTATAAAAATCCACAGAAATGTAACTGATTAAATTCAATCCGTGCAATAATCAGTTCATATTATATATGAAAAAAAACCATTTTTTTTTTTTAAACTAATTTTTACAAAAAAAAATATATATAGCTACAACATTATTACTTGATAATATTGTTTAAAGTCTTTCTGAAAAGCCTAATAGTAAATTAAGTGAAAATGAGGTTAATTTATATTTATATCTTATTAATAATATTACCAAATTAGCTGAAGTGGAAACATATGTAATTAAATCTTTTGCAAGCAAATAGCATTAAGTTTAAATACATGAGAAGACTATTGAAAAAGTTTAGTTTTGGTATATTTTTACAGTTCATCTTCTGTTATATTTGCTAATAATACCAAATACTTACATAATCTTGTGCTTTACTTTCTTACTTCTTATTGTTAAATCTATCTAAAATATTAAATTTATATTATTATAATCTGTAGAATAATTCAGTACTAGTAGTAATAGATTTAGTTAATATATCTTGATTTTCATTAGTCATTATCTTATTGTTATTAGCACTGTAATATATTTATTAATGTCAAAATCTTAATTTGCATATTACTATTTTAATACTTGAAAAAAAGAAAGGTTGCAAAAAATTGTAAAAATATGTAATTATTTCTTTTTTTTTTTAATGAAAATATGTAGTCTTATTAAAGAGTTATTTTAAATATATATATAATAATACATATAAAAAATCCTTAATTATTATATCCATTTATCTAAAGATACAAATGCAACCCATTAAAATTATAATCATTTCTCTAATATCCATCTTTATAATATTTTAATAATATTATATTACTATAATTAATAAAGATTACTCTATCCTTTTAGTACTAGTTGCTATTGAAATTTTTAGTATTCTTAAATTAAATTCAAGTAAGATCTATAATTTAATTATTTAATATTTAAAAAGAATTCTGAATATTTCTTATTTAACTTATAAGTAATATATAATAAAATGTATTTTTAGTAATAATTCAATTAATATTAATAATAAAAATATAATTTTATTAATATTAGATTCATTTTATCAAGAAATAAAAGATATTTGGTTTTATTCAAAATTTTTTTAGAATTATAATTTATTTAAAAAAACTTTTTAAAGAGTTTAAGAAAAGCATGTAATTATATGATTTATATTATAAAAATGATTGATACAATGATTTTTTGTATAGTTTAATACTTTAACATCTAAGTATAACATTATAAAAATTGTTAAATATTAAAAAAAATAAGTTAATTTTTTGCATTTTATTATTTAGAAATTTATAAAATAAAGTTTTTATTTAGTTTTAAATATTATATTTTAAAAAAAATATTAAAAAAAGTTTCAAAAAAAATCTCTTTATGAAAATTTTAATAATAAAAATAAACTGTTTTTAATAAAGTTTTACTATATTAAAAAATTTTAAATATACAACTGAATGTGTAACAAAAAAAATTGTGATGAGAAAAAATCTATATATTTCAAAAACTACATGTTCACATTTAATGAAATTAGATTCATTTAAAAGCTGATTATTTCCTTTATTAATAATAAAAAATTTAATATGAAATTCTATCCCACTTTTTTTCTAAAACTATTTCACATCTTGTTTTCATTGATCTAATCAAATTATTCACTATTGATTAAGGGATTGCATTCCAATTAATTCATTAATATTTTGAGGCATCTGTTTTTTAACATTATTTTTAATGATTGTTCAATAGGATTAAAATCCAGACTGTTGGATAGCCAATCAATTACACAGATTAAATTTTCAGCAATGAACTTCTTAGCAACATATAATGTGTACTTTGGATCATTATCCTGTTGCAGACATTATTTTTTTCCATACATGTTTTGTGTAATAGATAGAAGTTAGTTCTGCATACTTACATAAAATAGCCCATCCATAATGTTAGTAAAGTAAAATAAGGGTGGTTTTCCTTTTTTTGAAATTTCACCCCATGCTATTACTTTTTGACAGGATTTTGGTAACCTTCAGATAGGTTTTTTATCATTTTTATGCCATCTTTTGATTTTATTTTTAAAAAAATCAAATGCTATCTTATCTGTAAATATTGTCTGATTCCAATTATCATTTAAATATTCTTTTACCTACTTTTTTCACATTTTAATATACTGTCTTGTGAGCATTAAAGTTGCTATTGGTACAGAATTTTCATATCACTTTTTTTTTCATATGAAGTAAAAACATTTTGGGTATTTTATATTTTAACCGCAAGTTGGTAGGTTGAAATAGCAGTATTTTTGTGTACATGCTATCCAATAGCCCATAATATTATTTGTATAAACTTAGTTTTCTATCTATTTTTACGTATATGATCAACCTTATCTGTTTCCCTAAGTTTTTTAAGATTATATTCAATAGTATGAATGTGAATTCTAATTTTTTCATGTATTTCTCTTGCCATTAAACCAGTAATATTGAATTGTTTGTCTTTGGGTTTTAAATTTTATGTTAATTATTTTTGCAAAATGATAATAAAAAAATTAGGATAAAACATTTTATTTATAAAACATAATTTTTCTAAATGTAGAAATATTAAATTAATATTCTCAAATGATTTATATAAATCTATTTTTATATTTATTTTGCAAATCTATATTATTTTATCAACCACAACTTTTTTTGTTATATACTGTATATAATAAGTTTAATTTTTTTTAATAACTTTTACATACTTTTCTTTTATAAAAATACATAATTATTTGAAAATTTTTTTTACAAATACTTTAACTTTTTGTATCATAATAGTCATATTAAAAATTATGTAACTATATGCTTTTTTTAAATTAAATTAAAAAATTAAAAATTATTAAAAATACTTATTTGTAAATAAATAAGTATATTTTTGTATATTAATTTAAATTATTTTAATCAAATTTTATAATATTCTTACTTCTTTTATATTTTATAATCTTACAATGTATATTATCTTAAATATTTTTAATATACTGTATAGCACTACATAAGGGATCCCCTTTTTCACATACCCTTATGATAATATACCCAGGTATGATATATGGTTAAAAAATCTTAATTCTGGCAAAAATTCAGCTAATTCTGATCAATTTTTCCATATTCTATATAAAATACTTCTGGGTATAATTCAATTTTTAAATTGGTAAAATTGATATATATCTAGGATACCTTATGCAGTGTTATACAGTAATAATTATTATATATAATTATAACATTTAGACTATTGATTTATATATGTATTATTATAATGTTTAGAATACTGAATTATATGTATATATGTTAGACTACATATATTATCTATTGCAGAATAATAGCTTAATAATTAGTTACTTATTAAAAGAAATATTAAAATATATAAATTAAAGTATAGATATCTTTAATATTTTAAAATATATTATTTGTATTAATAATATAAATTTAGTTTATATAAAATAATACTAATATTTATTAGTAAATAAAATAATATATTAGTACTTTAAAAAATATATACCAATATCAGCTTACTAGTATTTTTACAAATTGGATTTTATTATTAAATTCAAAATTATAAACTAATATTATTATATTACAAGAAAAATTAATAATTTAATAATTACAGTATTTTTAATTAATTTGATTAACTAATAATAATTTTTAAGCTTTATACTATTTTAATTAAAAAGTATTTCAATAAACATTTTAAATGCATTTTTAAATATTTGATTACTTAAAAAAAATTTTTTATTTATAATATTTAGATTATTTATTTTATATATTAAAATAACTTAAATTATTAACCATCTAAAATTTTATAAAAAAATAAAAAAAAATAAGTCAAATGCTATAATATTTTGATATAACTTTGATTTTATAAAGATTTATATAAATAATAAATAAAATAAATTTTTAAAGTAAAATGAATAAAAATTTAATATTAATAATAGAAATATATTATTAAAACTAGTTAAAAGGATTATTATAAATTTTTATATTTATAATTTTGCATTTATAATACTAGTAATAATATCTACTTTATTTATATAAATATATAATATAATTAATATAAAGATATGTATTAAAATATAAAAATTATAATTAATTAAAATATATTAATAAGAAATATATTAATAAAATACAATAATATTAATAACTAATTATATAATTTATTATTATATTTTAATTAATAAAATTATATATAAATTTATTAAACATATAATATTTAAAGTTTAATGATATATTATTATTATGTGAAACTTATTTTTTTTCATAATATATTTATAGATTTATTTAAGTTATTATAAATTTAAAATAATTATTCTGTAATCTAATATAATTCACTAATAAATTATTTATTATCTATAAAGATTCTATATATATATTATTTTACATATATAAGTAAATTATATCATATGAATAGATTAATTTAAATTTTAGATTTATTATATAAAAAATTATTATATAAATATTATTATAATAAAAAAAAAAATAGTAAAATATAATTAAAAAATAATTAATTAAAATTAAAATTTTTAAAAAAAAAAGAAATTGAATATTTTTGCTTGCTTATTTTTTTTAAAAAATTTTATTTTATATATATATAAAAAGATATATAAAAATAAAAAATATATATACAGTATATTTATAATTAATTTATATTTAAGGTAATTTATTTATTTTTTGTCAAAATAGTTTAATCTAATAATTTTTATATAATTAATATAATTCAGGTAATATTATCTGATAAATTTTATAATTTATTAATATCATAAATTAGTAGATAATAACATTATAAATTAATATTAAAAGATCAGTTTATTTTTTATTTTTATTTTTTATTTTTTCATTTGTTTTATTTATTTCTCTTTTTTTTTTTATATTTTTTTATCTTTTTGCTTATACTTTTATTTATAATTTTTTTAAAGTTTAAATATAAATTTTAATATAGAAAAAGAATTTTTTTGATTACTTTTAACAAAATATTTTATTAATATTTGGATTCTAATTTTTTTTTTAAATAATAGACTTTTTAAATACATAAACTTTTAATAAGAAAATTTAAGATTTTATTTTTAATTTATTTCTTTTAATAAAATGTTTAACTAATATTTCAGATTTTAACTTTTTTTAGATGATTGTTTCTTTAAATACATATAAATTTAATAGAATTATAAGGGTAGATTCATATTTTTTTTGAATAATTTTAATAAACCATTTTTAATGTTTTAATTCTTTTTTTTTTTATTTAAGCAATTGATTTTTTAAATCTTAAATATATGAATATTTAAAGTAATATATGAAGTTTAAAAAAAAAGAATCTAAATAAAAAATTTTTTATTACTAAAACTTTAGAATTAAAAGCCCATAAAACCAGTAAAATAACTTTTAAGATAGTAAAATTTTAACTTTTTTAAAGTTTTTCTAAAGGTTTATTTAATTTTAACAAATATTACTGCTTCCTATATACATATATACATCTTTACTGTAATAAATATAAATCACATGATAATAAATTGCATCATATCAATATTAGTCACATAAATGGCAATAAAAATTATTAAATTGTTTTAATATTATACCTGTGAAATCACCTTGGTAATATCACTATTTGAGATGCAAATTTATACAATAAGATTCTGAAAGGAAAATTATACTGATAATTATAACTGCTGGTTATTTCTATACACAAATAATAATTTTATTTTTTTTAAAAAAAGTATATATATAGTTTTTAAAGTAATAAATTGATAAGAAATGTTTTTAAGTATGAAATTTCATGTTTCAAAATAACATATAAAATACTTAAAATATGAATGCAACTATTTAAACAAAAAAAAAAAAAATAAATGATTGAAAATATATTGCATGTTAATAAAAAAAAACAATGATCAATAAAAATTATAGTTAACATAATCAAACACGAAGTAATTTAAATAAAAATACAAATACATCATATCCAAAATAATAAATAAGGAAATTTGACTGAAAAGTTGATATATTAAATAATTAGCACAAGTCATGTAATATACAGTAACAATAGAATCAACATTACTTCTCTTCTCCTTTGTAGGGTTCAACTTTAACTTTTATTCATAACTTGATCTACTATTGCTTTCATTTTCGGAGGTTCTCTTAATCTATCTGCACCACCTTTAGAGTATTCCATTTCGCTTAATACCCTTAACCAGGCTGAACCACCTTCGTTTCGCAATTCTTCTATCTTGCGTCTATAATCTTCCCCTGGCGACAAAACTATCTCATCAATGGCAGGAGATATAGGAGTGGATGGTCTAAGTTTTGGTGAAAATTCTTCATTTGAATCTGACTTCTTTTTGCGAAGGCGTGAATTTATGTCATTTTCTGCAGCGACCGCCTTTTCAACCTCAACAAGACGATGTTTGATCGGAATAGGTTCAGTTTTGGCTGATTTTTTGTCTTTCTTCTTTTTTTTATCTTTGCTAGATTTTGACTTAACACTTGCTACGTCAGATCCAGTATCTGATTCACTGTCACCTCCGTCCAAATTAACAACTCTTTTGTGAAATTTACGACTCTTTTTTGTTTTTAATATGGGAACTATTGTTGTTTGCTCATTTGGTGATATTACAGGGTTAGATAAAAGAGAATCACTACTTAGAATAGCCACGGGAACTTTTTGATTTGAAGGTGAAGCTTTTGGAGACCCAATTTGACGACGTTCGCCAAAACTAGGACCTGATCCATCCAAGATAATCTCCTTATTATTTTCACGATAAACAGAAAATATGCTTACTCGATAATTAGGCTAAAAATTCCATATAAAGAATATATAACGAGTTAATACATTTTCACTTGTCATATAATAACTTGTTAATGGAGCCTTTACTAACCTGAAGTTTCACAAAAGGATTTCCTTCAACGTAAATCTGTCTTATTTCTTGAAGCTCCACCATACGACCAACTTCAGCCCAATCCAATAATCTATTATCCCTAATGTCTATATATTCTAACGACCATAATCGTTCAAGACCACACAAATTCTCAATACGATTATTTCTTAAATCCAATTTGGTAATATTACCAAGTGTTGTATAGATTCCCGTTACAGATTCGATCATATTATTACTAAGATTTAAATTTTGCAAGTTATATAATTGAGATAAACCGGAAGGAATAGCAAGAAGTAAATTTTGGGATAAATCTAAATTATTGACTTTATTAATGTATGCTAACGGTTCGTTAGCAACGAAAGTAAGTGAATTATCAGAAAGATCAACCTGTTTAAGATTTGACCAAATTCTTTGTGGTAAAATACTATCCGGTAAATAACCACCAGATTTTCGTTGTTCGACCCATTCTTGAGGTTCTTTGTTAACTTGATCGTTGTTTTCATTGTCTTTTGATTTTCGTCTTTTCATACTATCAATCACTGCGTCAACAAATAACTCATAAACGTCATCGATTGAACTTTGTCGTAAAGATATATATTCTAATTTCTCTTGTAAAATATCCCATCCATCAAACATCTTTGGCGATAACCCATGAATTTCCAAATGTGTCAAATGCTTAAAAAAGGTCAATGATAACATTGCGCCCATTGGCCAATTTTCAAAACCGTCTATTCTTTTTTGAGTAAGAATTGCAAGCTTTAGACCGGTAAGCTTTGTAAATGAACGATAAATGTATTGTATTTCCATATTTATTGGAACAGTCTCATTTTTTAGAGCGGCAGAATACCATCCTTGCCAACCCGAAAATAATGAAAGAGAAGACATTGCGGAAGACATTGAGCTAATAGAATTCGAGGATGTAATTGATGATGTTTCTAGATCTTTAATATCAATATCAAGAATATCACCATCACCTCGCTTGAAATCAGCAATAGCTTCGAAAATGCCAACATCAAGTCCTAAATCACTGAACTTGGCTAATAAATAATATAAATGATGAGGATCGAGAGTTACCAGAATTTTATTTGGATTAACTACTGAACTTGGAGGTGAAGTCGGAGTTGTAGATGCTGTTGAAATTGATGGCTTCAAACTTGTTAGTGCAGTAGAAAAAGACCACAAGTTCGACATTGAAAAACTACTTCCTCCACTATCAGACCTTCTATGACCAGATAAATGACCTACTGAGGTAGGTTGTGGTGAACTAGTCGCCGTTAACCTCCTTTCATTGGAGCGAATATATTGAGCTAACGTACGAATATATTGTTCTCCAGTTATATTCATTTTTGCGATAAAGCCAAAAACGTTTAACTTTGTAAAAAGGCTTAGCTTGTTATAAAATTGTTAATAAACCGAATTTAACGAAACTATAGGACTAAAAACTGAGTTTACAAATATGCGTATCGACTTATCTTTTTTTTTTAACCCGAACTCCCGAAGGTATGGTATGAATAGTGTATGAATGGTACTCCCTAGGAGGTTGCCACATGACCTAATTTGGACCAAATTTGGTTTGTATCAAAACAGTTTAATCATCCACATGCATATATATAAACCATTGTTTTCCATTTTTTCCCATTTCACGGTTTTCCTTTTTAAATCAAATAAACCTTTTGGGACAACGACAAAAAAACAATTCAGTTATTCAGTGATATACAAGAAGAACGGTTTGCCGTTTCAATAATAAAACAAACCTTTTTGTAGAACGACGACAAAGACAATTAGAGCGTACGGGAAGAACGGGAAGAACGAATAGCGAACGGTCTCTTTTTCAGTAATAAAACAAACCTTTTGAGACGACAAAAACAATTAAAGCGTAACGTACGGGAAGAACGATAGCAAACGGTTTTTTTTTCAATAAAAGTAAACTTTTTTGCGATGACGACAAAAACAATTAAGACATACGGGAAAAACGATAGCGAACGCGTTGTTAATAATAACACTTTGAACTGTGAAATGGACGAAAAATTAGGAGAGACCATTAACTTATCAGGAAACAAACCAATTAATGGTACAGCAAAAAAGAAAAACTCCGCTTCAAATAAAAGCACAACATCCAAATCTCAAAAGAATAAAGATATTGCTAGTGACAATGCAGAAAAGAAACCAACAAAACAAAAGAAAAAGTTTACAAAAGGTTTCACCAAGTATAAACATCCTGTTCAACCTTCACAAAATTTTTCTCCAAAACATTCAACATACAAGACCATGGTCAGAGAAAAAACGGCATCTCCAAGCAGAATGCCATTGACACCAAAGAAGCACGAAAAAAAAAATCATTGTAACGAACCACTAGTAATCATCACACCGTTAAACAAATTAAATACTTTGCCTTCAGGCCACTCCACGCTTTTAAATTATGAAAAAGAGAATTTGTATAGTAGCCTTAATGACCAACTCGAAACAGAGTTGTCTTATAAGTACTTAGAGATTGTTAAATTGGTTAAACATGAGCAAATTGATGATTTAATGAGATTATTAAGAATTAGTGATCAAGATAGATTATGGACCTTTGAAGAATTCCTTGGGACAGAGTGGGTGGAACTTTAGTAGAGATATTGTTTTTGTATTTTCAATATATTCACGTTTGAGGCCTCGCATTATTGTTTTAAGCTGCCTCAACAGATCCACGAAAATAGGAGAAGCAAGCTTCTCTGAAGTTTATATGACATACGCGCCCAATTTTACTTCTACAAGAGTGAAATGTGTCCTCAAAATTATTCCTTTTGGGACAGGAGAAGAACAATGTAGTATAAGCGATATAACTCAAGAAATTAAAACGACGTCAATATTGGGCGGACGAACTGGTCTTGATCCGGAATTGCGGATTGGCTTCTTAAAATTATATGGGTAAGTTATTTACTGTTCTTTCTTACGTATATATATATATATATGGACAACATAATTAATTTATATATCTGTTAAGAGTTGGTATTTGTCGTGGGTCATATCCAGAAGTTTTATTAAATGAATGGGACATATGGCACAAAAAATATAAATCAGAGAACAATCGTCCAGGTATAATTTTAATTTTATTTTTTATTTATTTTATTTTTTTTTTTTTTTTACGTATTACATTGTTTGAAGCTAATTGAGCGTGTCTTGTGAAGATTTTTATAATGAAAAACAATTGTATGCCGTGTTAATTGTTGAATACGGAGGTATAGACCTTGAACACATAAAATTAAAAAATTGGACACAGGCGTGGAGTATACTGACACAAATTGGTTGGAGTACAGCACAAGCTGAAAAGGTTGGCATTCATTAATTGTTTTTGCTTTTCAAAAAACTATTACTTACATGTTTTTCTCTTTTAGACATTAAGATTTGAAGTAAGATATTTCTTCTTTAAAATTAAATCATACTTAATACGATAACTTACCTAAAGAATTTCTTTTAATACTATTGAGCATCGTGATTTACATTGGGGGAATATTACAATAAAGCCGACAAAAATCAAGTCTATATCATATAACGTGCATTTAGATGACGCGAATGTTGAAGTCGAAACTTTTGGAGTGCGAGCTTGTATTATAGATTATACGTTATCTCGGATGGAATATGGTTTGTTAAACTACAGAGCACCTGTCTAATTTACAATATCGCGTTAGTTATCTTTTCACCGTTAATATTATTTAGAGGACGAAGTTATCTACGTAAATATATTAAATGATGAATATTTTATTGGGGAAGGTAAGTCATTTTTGTGCTCCAATTATTTAACAAATTAAATTGTTCACGCAATTTTTCAGGAGATTATCAGTATGATGTCTACCGTATGATGCGAGAAGAATCTAAGGCTGACTGGAGGTCTTTTTGGCCGAGGACTAACGTGATTGTAAGTATTTTTCTGTTTTTTTTTTATCACATGTCAACAGCTAACATTATATTTAATACATAGTGGCTCCATTATATCTCTTGTAAGTTGTTGACCGAGAAGAAGTTGGATAAACCGAAAAAAGACAGTGATCAATATGATTACTATGAAGCAATTTTAGGATTTAAGAAACGAGCATTAACAAAAAATGGCGGCTACAAAAGCGCCGTTGAAGCAATGAATGTTGATAAAGCTTGGCGATTATGATTTGAGAATAACTTTTTTATAAGACAAAAAAAAAACTTTATATCAAAAATAAGCTTTAGATGTAATAAATAAATGAATAAAATTAATATATTAATTGAAAAAAAAAAGATTGTAAAATATCTTTTAAATAATTGAAGTAATTCAAAATCTATTTATTTACTTGGTGTATTAAACAGATATTAATAAACAGAAAGCAATTAATTTATGTTATATACATTCAAGACACAAACAAACGCTAGTTCCGTGATTTTTCATATATCCTTATATTATTTCCATATTTTTGTTTTAGCCAAGTTTCGAGAATATTCAAATTATAAATATTTGCTTTATAAAAGACATCGATAACGTCACCTAACAAAAAGAGATTAATAATGGAGAAAATATTGAAGTTTAAATTGTTTACTTACCAACAATAGGTACAATTCCAATAATGCAATCAATTAAAACATGCATAAACATTCTTAATAAAAGAGGTAATGGCACGTCGAAGAAACTTATCAAATAAATTTGATATAGTCCTAAAATTAATCCGACAATGTCACCTATAGACATGAACAAATTAAATAAATTAAATCTTACTAATTGATGGGCGGGAACATAATTAACTTATATAAACTATACCAATCGTCGGTACAATAAAACCTATTATTGACTCCAAACCAAATGGTAAGTTAGTTCCTTGTAAAGGGATTGAATCCAACCTATAAAAAAGACCACATGCTTTAACTTACAAATTTGATAT
Source organism: Rhizophagus clarus (assembly GCA_015698045.1). Taxonomy (NCBI): domain Eukaryota; kingdom Fungi; phylum Glomeromycota; class Glomeromycetes; order Glomerales; family Glomeraceae; genus Rhizophagus; species Rhizophagus clarus. Next base: position 353,547 of record BLAL01000018.1, on the reverse strand, counting down.
ATATAGCATATTAACTAAATATCATATATTACAATAAAGCTATCTTTCTTATACGATCATATAATATCTGAGCTTCTCTCGCATTCTGAGGAGATTTTCTTGGTGGTAAAGGAAAATTATTGTCGTTCATATTATCTAATATCAGTTATATATTTATTAACGTAAAAAACTACGTAACGGATTAAAATAAAAATAGATGATGATAAAAATACACACTTTAAAATAGATATTCAAAACGGATCCACAATGCATCCCTTAATAAATCGCATTGCACAAAAATTATCTATATATAAAAATAAAAGCCGTAAGATGTCTTATTTAAGTCTCTTAGAAATAAGTCATATATAACTTGAAATATCTTTAACCCTTCCTTTCTTTCGAAAATATGCATTTCCTTTCCATCCTTCACCAATCATTAACAATAACCGCTCTGGGAGCGACGCTATATCTATATTATTATACGGCTTTTTGCGGATGGAAATGGAAAGGTATGCGTAAAATCTAAGAAATTTCCTTTATTAAGGATAATAAACCAATTCTTTCCGTCTATATTATAGACGCTGAAGCAAGAGTATTGTTCTTAGCCGACCCACAAATTGAAGGAGATGCGAAAATATTTAGACAAGGAAAGAGAGGTGAGTACGAAAGAAACGACTTTTCTTTAGACGATGACTAATTCCTTTAATTATTAGGCGAAATTGATGTGTGGGCCAATGACATCTATCTTCGACATATATACACATCATTCGTATCACCTTATTCTTTATTTACTCGTAAACCCACACATACTATAGTTCTTGGTGATTTATTCTCGAGTCAATGGATAGGTCAAAAAGAATTTGACGAACGTGTAAAAAGATATAAATGGATTTTTGGTGATCCAAGAAAGGTTAGTTTAACAAATTTTTTAATCAACTTTTTTAATCGATTCTAAAAAAAAAAAAAAAATCCTTTAGGAATATAATCACAAGTTTATTAATCTAACGGGAAACCATGACATAGGTTATAATTGGGACATTAATCAATATAGAGTAAATAGGTGGAAGAATGAATTTGGACAAATGAATTTTTTGGATTGGATTCATTCAAACAAGAAAAAAGGACATAAAGTGTCCGTAATAAACTCCATGAGTGTGGATGGACCTGCATTAGATGAAATATCACGTTCTGAAACATGGTCATTATTAGATAATTTGGCAGAAGAAAGAGAGAAAGATAATTACCGAACACCATTAATTTTCCTAACACATATACCAATATATAAAGAGGAAGGAATTTGTGTAGATGGCCCAATGACAATTTATGATGATACTGGCAATTTTATAACGGAACAGAATCATCTTTTACAAAATTCATCGGAATTTATATTAACTAGACTAAGACCTAAATTTATTTTTGCAGGTCATGATCATGAAGGTTGTGATGTTACTCACGTAGTAAGAATGAAAGAAAATAATGAATATTTAATAAATAATTATAGAACTCTAGATTTTGAAAAAGAAAAAAATCAAATAATTTTAAAGGATGATTATACTGAAAATGGTAAATTGAAAGAAAACATTTGGATTGTAAGAGAAGTTACAGTAAGATCTGTTATGGGAGCGTATAGTGGTAATGCTGGTTTATTTGAAATCAACAGAAAAATGAATAAAGATGGTTCAGAAGGTATGAAAAGAATTTAAAATTTTATAATCCTCCTTTCTCTTTGCAAGCGTTAATTCGTTATTTGTTTGAAACAGAATTCGAATACAATTATTCATCATGTCCTTTTGTGATAAATCATATACCATGGGTTGTGGTCATAACGGACGTTATAGTTATATTAGGGTGGATAATTCGATATATATCAGCGGATCTTAATATAACATTTCCAAACAACCTTAAAAAACTTTTACTATCCCGAGAAAAACAGACAAAGAAAATTGTCAGAAGGAACAGTTGTAATAATATTTTGACCAATATAAATTAGATAATTTAAATTAATTTTGTTTCTTCTCATATAATATAATACTCGTAATCTTTTTTTTTTTTTTGGATTAATCGTAGAGGGATTTGGGTTACTATTACGGGAAGCAATCAAGAACCAGAAATATTTAATATTACTTGTATAATTTGAAAATAGACTATAAACATATTTTAAAATTTTTTTCTTTGATTCGTAATAATTTAAAACAAAATAAATCATTATTGTTATACATTTTCAGTTAATATAAGATACAAACATTACGTTCCAATCCAAATACAAATACAAATACAATAGTTAATTGGATTTCTTACTGCCAGAAGATGAGGCAGTCGTACTACCGCTAGTAGCAGCAGCTTTTAATTCATCAGCTTGTTCTTCTCTCTTTTGTCTATAAGCTTTATATTTTAAATCAGTACCCATTAAATGATCCCACCATCTAAACGATGTAGAGAAACAGTTAACAAAAGCCATATGATGATAATCATGGTGTTCGGCTCCCGCCCAAAACGGTAAAAAGTGCCTTAAAGACCAAGGAAAATCATAACCAGAATGTGCATCAATAGCTTGAAATAATCTTAAACTAATCCAAATGAATACTGTTATAAGATGTAAATTACGTGTAATTGATACCCATAATAATGGTCCTCCTATTGTACCTGTACCTAAAATAAGTACTTCGAGTGGGTGTGCGTATTCTGCTGCCTGAAATATGGCGAATAGAGGAAATATTAGGAAAAAATTTTGTTTTATTTTATTTTATTTTATTTTCTCTAAATAGAAGGATAACACCCACCAACCCAAATGGAGCAGAATATTCGTGATGTTGTTTATGAATATATCTGTAGAAAGGTCCATAATGTAACAGTCTATGGAACCAATAATGAAAAGTATCTTCCATTACAAAAAATAATGCTATTTGATAACACATAGTTTGCCAGTGTGGAAATGGTACTGTTGTAATTTCCATACCAAAGAATGTTGCTACAGGATGAAATCCAAAAATTAATGGTAATTCTATTAGAAAATGACTAGTTAACACTGATTTTAAGCATGTCCATTGTTCTTTTGCTGTATTAACTTTGGCCTACAAAAATAATTTTTATTAAAATTTTTTTTCTTTTTTCATTTTTTTATTTTTAAAAAAAAAAGAGGAAAGGAAAAACATCAAATATTTTACTTACTGGTTGTAATTTATACTTAGCGAAACTTGGTATATAGTCTGCGATAAAAAACGGAATACAACGTCCAAAATAAACAATTTCATGCATTAGAAAAGCGATTACTGCTGTCGCTATCGCTTCACTTTCAAATAAATTAAAATAGTTTATCCATGCTTTTTCTACAAAATTAAGTTCTTCGTAACTCGCATTAAACGAGTTTTCTAACGTATTGTTATTGTTCATATTTGAAGAAAAGAAAAAAAAATTTTTTTTTCTACAAAATAATTTTAAAAACTTTTTAAAAAAATTTCGAACCCTTAACTTATTAAAGGAAATTTTGATGTGATCGAGATCACAATTACATTTGTACGTTGGTACGATAATGAACTTTCATGTGTAACAAGACAATGGCATGACGAATTAACTATATAAAATATATATGCTATTTGATTAGTGTTTTACAAATGTACGCTTATTTGATTTTTAGATTTAAAAAAGACGCCAGGCGATCATGCCACTGAACATTTTAATTATAGGGCAGTTCAAATCGCGCTAAAGCTAAATGGCTTCATCGGGATTTGAAAATGTGTAGGCTAGTCAACCCACCGTCTGATTAAATGTTAGTTTTTTTTTAGCGTACTAGATATATCATATCTCAGATTTCGAGTGTAAGATAATTAATAAATTGATTTACAATTGAAACTGGGCTTACTTTAACAGAAGCGGGAAAGATGTTCTTTCTTCCAAATGGCGCCGCGCGGTTAACAACGATGGTTGGGATTCATCTGGAATACTTTGATAAATGTCTTGGCGAAGTTGATCGACATTACAATTTTAAGACGCATGTGATTTTTCCATTCAATTAATTATATAGGGCACGTGCAGCGGACATTTTTAAAAGTAGTGGTTCGATTCTTTTATTCTATTTTTTTTTGGTAGGTCTATTTTTTTCAGTTCCGAAAGTTGGAACACAATTAGAAAATGGCTTATGATGATCAGAGATAATCATGTTTCAAGCATGTCTGGATTCAAGATACTGTGAAAGGTCGAATAATATATGTAGATATGCTTTTTTGCGGATTTACCTAATGAGGATATAGTATGAAATCACTATTTTTATATATGGTAATTTGACAATATTCGTAGATCATAAAGAACGGCTTTTCTAATATTTATCGATTAAAAATTAAAGTAATTTATTAAAAATCAAGGAGTCTATGATATATTGATATGATGTTACTATTATGTATTAAATGACGAAGAGAATAATTACTTAACGATATATGTGAAGATCTTTCTTTTTTGTAAGCTACGAAAAAATCATATTATTTTATGAATAACAAAAACGAAACAAAATTTGAAAAAAAAAATATTTACAAAAAAAAAGGTAACATGAATTATTAGTCTGTCTGTGGTGAATCGATTTTTCGTATTACAATATATACAAATTTTTTTTTTTAAAAGTGTTGTTGACAATTGCCAGGAAGCTGTTAAGAATCCGATAATTTTTTTCTGTAAATTATTAATACGCATTTATTAGTAATGTGATCAGCAGTCCAAAACTTTTGAGTTAAAAAAAATTTCCAATCCTTACTGAGGAATATTTCTTTATTACTGATTTAGGGAAACATTTGCATTGGTTAAACTTGCAGCACTTAATGAAGTTTTAGCAGAAGCGTAACGATATTTCGATTCAAGTCTTTTAAATATATTATAAGCAGATACTACAGCCAGAAACGAAACGTCAAATAATATGAGAAGAAAAGCTGGTGCTATAACTATAAAAGCACAAATATAAGCTATAGTCGTTAAAAATTCCAACATCGCGCGTTTCCGAAAGAAAAAAAAAATATACAAAAAAAAAAAAAAAAAAAATTAAAACTGCTGCAAAATGAGATTAATTTATAAATAATTTTTTTTATTGTTAAATTTCTTTATTGTTAAATTTTTTTTATTATAATGATATACGGAAGGGTCTGTGAAAAAAGGCATTATTTTACTACTTATTAAGTAAGGTTGAATTGATACCAATGTGAAAAATTCCAAAAAATTTTTAATTATTAATCAATATAAAAAAATCGTGAGAAGATTTTTATTTAAAGAATGGCTTCGGCTATTCTCGGAAAATTTGATAAATCAATAAGTTGCACAAACCATTCTGCTACGCCATTCCAATGAACGTTCATGCATGTTTGTTTCTTCGCTCCTTAAGCTGTACTGTGTATGGGGAAATTTGCGTGGGAAAAACCTCACGAGGAAAATTTAATTAATCATAAACAAATATCATAAGTGTATATCTAAAGATTTTATAACGAAAAATGAGATGTGCATAAACATATTAAAATTTGATATATCACTTACAATTAAGTTTGCAATTTAGTTTGAAAAATCATCCACTATTAATTCGCAAAATAATTGATAACATTGATATTCATTTATTGAATTTTATTATTACATAAGGAGTGATTCGATCTGCTCCATTGCTGTAAAAGAATAGTCTTTTAATTTTATTTTACAATAAGAAAAATTTGTAACCACAATAATCGTGATTAAGATATTATTAATTTGTTTTAAGAAATAATTTGTCATGATCGTTTTGTTAATTTTGCAAGTATCGTGTAAATTACGCCGTTTTGACCTTGTTTGTACCACGAAGCAAACCACTTCTTCTGGCCGCAATTAAACCAACCTAAGATGCAAATCATGATATTTCATAAATGATCACAAAAAAAAAGATTTCATATAATATTTAAAAGAATAAGGCAACATACTTTTTGACCAGGAGCACTTTCCCGAGAGACCGTAGATGCATGACCGATGTGTTGATGGTTACCACCACCGTGAGGATGATCCACAGGATTCATGGCAACACCACGAGTCTTGGGCCAGCAATTCCTCTTTACACGATATTTGTGGTATGCGCGTCCAGCCTTAAGTAGAGGTTTATCAATACGACCTCCGCCAGCTACAATACCTATTGTAGCACGAGCACTAGAATTGATCACCTTCTTAGCACCTGATGGAAGTTTAATACGAGTCTTGCCTTCATCATGATTATGACCAATAATGGTAGCGTAGTTGCCAGAAGCACGAGCCAAAGCACCACGATCACCAATCTTTTCTTCTACGTTACAGATGATTGTACCTTCAGGCATAGAACCAACAGGTAGCACATTTCCAACAGTTAAAGTGGCTTTTCTTCCGCAATAAATAAATTGGCCGGTGTGCAATCCTTCTGTAGCAATAAATGTCTGGAAACGGAGTTTATATCTATAAAGTTAATTATATTAAGTTCGGATTATCATTTATATTTTTTCGATTAAATTAAAATTAATTAGAGATACAATGTTTGATACTGAATTTCTAACATACCGATAAGGATCACGAAATTGAACCTTAGCGAGAGGGGCACCACGGCCAGGATCGTGAATAATTTCTTTAACAATACCTCTTATATATCCATGACGTTCGGCATAATCTAGAGGCCTTAATTTGGCAGCTCCTTTACGAAGTCTGGTGTGAGATTTGAAAATTCCACCGGGACCTTTTCTTTGAGAACGAATAACACGACCCATCCTTAAGGATTAAATTATCTAAATTATAATTGCCATAATTTTTAATAACTGAATATTTTTCTTAAGTTTTTAATTAATAAAATTCATAGAAAATCTATTTAACAGCTAGGCAACTTCCATCCATCATTTAATATCAAAAAATTTGATTTTTATTATTTATAAAATATACTAAGAAAGTATACAACAAAAGATCAGTAAGAAAATAATTATTGCAAAGAATTCTCACCGGTAAAATTCACCCCAAATAAATAAAAAATCTTTGGGATATGGAAGAGGAGATTAACTAGTCGGTGGATCAAATTTTTTTTTGTGGTTGATGTATCATTTCACGTGATTACGTTTGATTTGCATGCGCAGTAAATTAACGTAATTTTTTTTATCACATATCGGCTGATTTGGAAAATTGGTCCAATTAATATTTAAGCTTAGTTGATGGGTTCATTATATAACTGATGGGTTACTTTATTGTCATTAGTATATAAAATTATGGAGACTTTTCTGATCAGCCGATATGATTTTTTGAACCCTACCACTTTGACATTTATAAACCAGGATCTCAAATTGTAACAGCCTTTAAAAAAACTGTACTAACTGCAATTAGATGCACATCTAATAATGGACAACATCATCCTAAGAGTCGAAAATTTTAAATTTATTTATACAAGTTTATTCTAGTAAATAGATAATAACAAATATTTCGAAACTAAATATTACAAAATTAAATCAATGTTATTATACTGTAAATCAAATTTATAATTAAATAAAAATTTTTTTTTTCTCTCAGATTATTTTTATCTTCAATGATTATCAGAAGTCTAACATATTTCTTCAAAAAAAATAACATCCTTGGAATTAAATATAATAAAAAAATAGTATAGTACTTACACGGAAGATTGCTGTATAATTTAGTTCATAAAGAGTCTTTTATCCACTTGCCTATGTCGTTTATCACGAGTTGCATTTCGTTAGTTGAGATTGAAGTGCCGCCTATGTTGCTGCCACTTAATTGCTCACTGACACGTACGTCATTTAACGCATTGTCAATATCCTTTTCATCTCCATATTTGCGGCCTATTTAATGCTGAAAGTAAGCACATAAAATTGATAGCAATAAACAGATTTATGTATAAAGGAATCAAGAAGAAATACCTTCAAACGCATCTTCTAATGCATTAATTAAATTATGATATTTAATATTTGAAGGCGTTAGAGTAACAGCTGTAATAATTCCATTCTTCGACTCGAATAACGCTTTCTGCACACAAAAAAGATTATATTATAAATTTTTCAATAAGGCGGTTCATTATAATCTGTAAAATTTACCAAGTGACTCCACTCAAATTCTTTTTCAAATTTGTGAGTAAAATCTGGCGTTTGTCCATAAACCCATTCCCAAGTCTAAATAAAGAGAGGGAGTTTAATAAATTTGTAAAATTTAATTTTCAAATATAATATGATAAACGTGCCTTGAATTCTTCACGATATTCTGCAACTTTTGGTATTTTAGAAATAAACTCATCATCGACAACAATTGCCTAAAAATGGTTACATGAACGTAGGTTAAAGGTTTTAAAAAAATATATAATAGTCTAGTTGCTTACGCTTTTGTTAGAACCGTGATTCATGTAATCACGATAATATTCTGTAAAATAGTCTTTTACTGCCTCACAGAAGGATTCGTGACTCACGGTTGAAGAATAACTACGAAGATTTGTAACAGGTGATGGGAATGATTCAACGCCCTTTGTGATAAGGTTTTGCTAAAAATAAAAGAAAATTTTTTTTTAGCATATTAAATTATATGAGTAAAATTAATTATCTGCTTATTATTTAAATGTGTACCCTCTCAACATTAAGAAATCTTTTTATTCTGTCTAAATCTGTATCAATAAGCATAGTACCATGATGATATGCTCTTCTCATAACTAATTTAAATGCAGAACCAGAAACGTATTTCAATCAGGGTTAAAGAAATTAATATTTTTAAGAATATAAATTAGATCTACAGTAAATTAAGGATATTTTAAGCCCATTAACTGCTATATCATGTCTCTCAGTTACGTATGCTGGTATATCAAGTTTTGTTGTTAGAGCCCTTACGACCAATTCAGCCGTATGTTTACGCGTAAAATCGATTCTAGGCATTATAAGTGTATAATTTGTATTGCCTATATCCTTAAATATATAATTTTATTTCAGCTAGAAAGAATTAATTAACATTCATCTTTGAATAAATGTCGGATAAAATAGGATTTACATGAAATACTGTGCCGCCACCACTTTTTCTTCTTATAAGTGGAATATTGTGATCTTGAAGTAGTCTTATATTACATTCTTTCCAGGGATTCTATTTAAAATAAATTGTTTTTCAAGAAGAGAGAAAGGTCACTTTAGTTATTAAACCATTAAACTTAAATTAAAATACATATTTACTAAGAATGAACAATACCTGATTTCTCCCGATAACAGCGCAAGAATTATTTCTCCACAAGAAAAGTATAATCTCTTGCGGATTTGTATCTTTAAATAACCTTTTCTTATTTCCAAATTGAATAAAATGAGATTTTAAAAGTTTTCAAATAGGTAAAAATAAAAATTTAGAATACAAGTTAATATAATTTTTTATGCAAACGAAATTTGAATTAATTATATATTACTAATTGTACCACTCTTCGAATGCAATATTCGTCCAAGGATCCGTTAATTTCGATATAAAACATTTGAACTAATTCAATTTATGTTTAAAATGAACAAAAATAAAATAAATTAAAGATTAAAGGAGTAAAATATAATGAGCAAGAATAACCTACAACAAGGTCACGACTTTGTTTTTCGTCGTTGGAAAAAAGTCGCGAGAACCGCTGTGGGGTACGTGATTTTATTATAATGTTACGAACGAGTAGTGGTGGGAATAAAGGTCGCATTATTCAAATGATCTATCCCTTAAATTGCAATCAAACAAGTTTAGTTTTAATTCGTTTTATAAAATTTTGTATCTCTTCTGGGTAATGCTGTTAGAACAACGGCCTCTTTTGAAGACTCTATTATTTTATTCTACAACGACCAAAAAAAAGAGATTTTAATTTATTATCGGCCACACTTTGACTCTTGGAATGTTATTTAACAGATTCTTTCGAGCTTCGATAGGGCCTCTATACTTTTATTTATTTTTTAAATAACGTCACTTTTTTATATTATGTTGACGATATGATGACTTACTAATAATATCAACTAAGATACCCGTTCATATTCAAAAGAATTGAGCTTTAATGTTTGATATTATAGATATTGGAATTTTTTAAAAGAGATTATCGAAAAAATTTTTTTGATCCGCAGTGCAGTCATAACTAAATAATATCAGATATTTGGTTACACACCTTTTTTTTTAAAAAAAAATTCTTATATATTTTTCAAATTTAAATCAACCTCGATCTTATAAAAAAATGATCTTTAAGAATGAGAACAGACTTCTAAAAATTTATTTTTTAACATATAAACTTTTAAAGGGTTTTCTCGTATTTAATATAAACTAATTGTTTAATATTAGAACAAGAAAATCTAAATAAAATAGCATGTTTTATAATTCATTATTTTTAAATCCTCGAAAATTCAAAGGAACATTTAAGGGAACAAGATATATCGAAAAGATAGCTTTGTCTTACTTGCCGCTTAGTAATTTTGCACGAATAAACTCATGTGCATGTCCCATTAAAACGACGCGCCCAGCAAAATGTATCATTGTTCAAGAGCCAAAAGAAATAAAACTATTTGACACCTTTTTTTCTAATTGGAGACCGAAATATTCAATTAACTTTTCATGTAAATTTATAATGCCTCTAGAATCACGTAATAAACATAATAAAATACGGAAAAGTAGCTCTCTAGCAATAAGAGAAAAAAAAGATTTAATTCAATCACAACAATCGATTGAACCCATAAAAAAAATTACAACAACTATGTTAAGAAAGGTTTTTCGAACTAATTGTTTGATAAAAATATGGGATACTTATAAATCATTGGTAAAAGATGGAAATTTGAAATTTTTGGAAACTCATCGTATTAATCAATTAATGCGTCTAATCAAAGAATTGGATAAAGATCCTGTTAGCCGTTTAGAGAAATTCCAAACAATTCACAAAGACTTAGAGAATGTAGGGACGAAAAAAACACAAGAAATACAAAATTTTTTGATAGAGGCATATATAGATAACAATATGATAGACAAGGCGCGTGAAGTATTTAATAAAATTAACGAACAGAAATATATTGGAAAGAGTCCTCTCAAAAGGCTCATTTATTGTAATGCATTCAACATTATGATTGCTGCTTATGGGATGCAAGGTAAAAATCTTGAAGAAGTAACAAAATTATTTGCATTAATGCATGAAAAAGAATTAACACCTAACGGAACAACTAAAACAATTCTCAAGAATATTTTTCGTTATCATTTAAATAATGATGCAATTTCTTGGATTCGAGAGTTAAGAAAGAAAAAACTTACTGATGTAGGTTTAGAGAAAGAAATTTTGTTAATATTGTTGAAAAGTAATAATCTAAAAGAAGCTGTTCGTACTTTCGAGGATATGAAAGCAAGAGATTTAAAGCCGGATATTTATTCATATGTTCCGTTGATTCATCAACTTGCACAGCATGAAAGAGTTGATGAAGCATTAGAGCTAATAGAAGAAATTAGGGAACAGGAAGCTCATCCAAACGTTGTAGCTTACAATGTTTTTGCCAAAGTATATAATATGGCATCAAAATATGAACAAACAAATCAAATTATTGAGAATATGTTAAAACAGAACATTCAACCTAATACGCTTACATTTAACCAGCTCATCAATGCATGCTCCAAAGTGGGTAATATTGACCTGGCTCTTCGAATTATAAAGAAAATGTCAGATCTGAACATTCAACCTAACGAATATATTTATAGCTCAATGATCGAAATGTTTTCAAATTTATCAGATATAAACAAGGCATTTCAAACTTGTCAACTTATGATAAAATCAGGTATTGAACCTAATGTACGCATTTACAACGCATTAATATCACTTTTTGCTGAAAAAAGAGATACAAATGGTGCTTATCTGTTGTTTCATGAAATGCGACGATTTGGGTTATCTCCCGACTCATATACTTATACCTCACTTATCAATGCATATGTAAAAGCTTCAGATATAAACACTGCAGAAAAAATTTTCTCTGAAATGGAAAAAGCTAGAATTGAACCATCAACCACAACATATAATGTCTTTATGAGTTATTATGTAAAGAAAAAGAACATAAAACAATTAAGACATTTATTTAATGAAATAATAAGAAGAAACATTCAACCTGATAATTTTACTTATTGCTGTCTCATTGATGGATTTTGTTCCAAGAATGACCTAGAATCTGCCATCATTCTTTTGAATAATATGCAAAATAGAAATTTAAAACCTGATGCTCACATATATACAGTTCTTATCAATGCATATATAAAAAATGGAAATTTTTCAAAGGCAAAATCACTTTATGAGGCCATGATCAAGGAGAAAATAAATCCTACTTTTGTCACATATGCTGTTTTAATTGATGGTCATGCTAGAATTGGAGAATTGGATTTTTCTCGAAAACTTTTATCAGAGCTTATTTCTCAATCCATTGATGGAACTATGAATCAAATGGCTTATAAAAATAAAGTATTAAATCCTGATATATTTACTCCTTTGATGGATGCTTACGCGAAACAAGGACAGACTGAACCTGCATGGGCAATATTTAAAGAAATGGCAACATTAGGAGTTAAGCATAATTTATATGTATATACTATATTAATGGATGCATATTATCGTGGTCATAATTATGAAGCTGTGTGGCAAATGTGGAAAGTGATGAAAAAAAACCTCACAACTACTTTATCAAAATCAAAAATGTACAAACAATTATTAGATTCACAGCAAAAAGAACGTAAAGAAAATTCTTTTTCCACGATGACATTAGCAGAGTCAAAATGGTCCTCTTCATTATTGATATCATTTAGTTTATTATATAGTTCAAGATCAATTAAACAGTCACCACCAAACCAAGCAGTATCAATAATGATCAACGCACTAACAGCAGCAAAAGAATTTAAACTTATTGAACTAGAATGGAATAAGCTAAATAATGAAGAATTTGAATTTGATTGTTTAAATTATAATAACTATATACAAAGTTTAATAATATCAGAAAAAATTAAATTAGCTTGTAAATTATTGAATGAACATTTAATTAAAGGTTGGGAAAAAGGTTTAGCTCTTTCAAATATTTATAAAGAAAAATATTCTATAGAAAGTGTAAAATATAGACAAGAATTATTGAAACATTCTTCAGAATTTTATCCTCATAAAAAAACTTTAATATTATTGGCCAATTATCTTGAAAAAACTAATTTTGAAATAAATCAAGGGAAAGGTAATAAAAAGATTGCTCAATATTTAAAAGAACTTAAAGATGAATTTCCCGAAGTTTTCAATATTGCTCAAGAATTATTTGAATCCTGGAAATTAAATAAATCAGGATAGAAATCATAGAATAATAAACTTTCATTTTTTTCACAAACAATCTAATTCGAGATTCACAATTCAGATCAAAGAAACTTAATGGATCAGAATTGTAGAAAATCGAATGCAACAATTACAACATTATAAGTGCGTATCATTTCAAGGTCACGTTAAGTCCTAGATAGCACAATTGAAAAATTTATAAGTTAACAAATTTCAAATAAAATTGATCTATAACAGGAATATTAAAATATTTTTTATATATATTTTTATTTTAAAAAAAGAATGCTTTATTACAAGATTTGCACTTATATTGCGATTCAATAAAATATCTACTAATGTATCACTATATTTTAATAATTTACAGATACTAATCTACAAGTAATTTCTAACTTCCCCCTCTAATTTCAAAGTTCAAACTACTTGTCCACAAACTTGCACAAATTTCAACGTTTGACCATTGACTCCTATCAACATTTGACTTGACTTCACTTTCTGCCCAATTTATCGGTTCACTATTACCACCTCTTATTGCCCAAAGTACGCTACCAACAAATCCTCTGATCATTTCAACAACCTCTTCGCCATTTATTCCACCTTCAACATGTACATTTGCTTCAAGATGACGAATAATATGAATCTTTCCTTCATCACTCTCACAAAATAAAACTCTTCTTTCATCAATAACTTTTGAACTAAATAATTTTGAATTACGAAGAAGACCGAGAATTTGTTGTTTTTCTTGTTCATTTGATACCGGACAAACGAGATGAATAACATATATTTTAGATAATTGGTGTAGGAAAGGAACAATATTTTCAACAAATGCATAATTTGGAGAATCAGGATCAGATGATGGATTCCATAATAAAGTCTACATTTTTTTTTTTAAAAAAAAAAAGAAAAATTATTAACTTATTAAAATTCACATTTAACACAAATAATCGCTTACATTCTTCATTGAAATGGAAATAGTTTTCTTTTTCGGAGGTAACAATGCATTTCTAAATAACCTAGAAGCAAGGTTCCTTTGATCTCTTTCTGCGCGTGTCACTCGACGTGTCTCAGGACGTGTTTGAGCCTGTGTAAAATGTTTCCTAAATATATAATTGCTTTTATGCAAAAAAGAAAAATTGCAAGAATATCACGCCCGGTAGTATTCTCTACCTCATCGTCTTGATCTCTTGTTCCACGTCGCGGTTGTGGATATATTCTTCTAAATACAAACACCGCTAAAAAACCAACAGCTGCTGCTGCCAAAACCGCATAAGTTATTGCGGAGGACGTCGGTCTTTGTGAAACTGTTTTTGGCGGCATTTTGAAAACGCGACTTAAAAGTCTTAAAGAGAAGGAAATTGTAAAAACTGTTGATGCGGATGATACAATCTGTAGCCCAAATACAAAATATCAAACGAGATCTGTAATATCACGTGATAAATTTACTGCATGGTCTTTTTTTTTTTTTTTTTAATTATTTATATTGATAGACTCGGATGATTCTGATCCGATTTTTCGTTTGTTGTTGGATCAACTCAATTGCAAAGTATTATATACTGTTCCCATTTTCTTTTATATCCAATTAGTTTCTCTTTACAATGGATTTTCAAAATAGACCAGGTAAAAAAATAAACGTTTTTATTTTATTCTTACCGTTTAAAATGAGCAATCTTTTCATTTTCTTTGAAATATTATAGGTTCGAAAGTTGGTAGCGGTGGTGTAGCTGGTTACTCAGAGACCAATGTGGATAGACGTGAACGTCTTCGCAAACTTGCTTTAGAAACCATTGATTTAAACAAGGATCCATATTTTATGAAAAATCATCTTGGGTCGTATGAATGTAAATTATGTTTAACATTGCATACAAATGAAGGAAGTTATTTGGCACATACTCAAGGAAAAAAGCATCAAACAAATCTTGCACGTAGAGCAGCTAGAGAAGCAAAAGAAAATAATAATATTCAGCCGGCATTACAAGCACAAGCTAAAGTTCAGATTAAAAAGAATTTAGTTAAAATTGGTAGACCGGGATATAAAGTAACAAAAGTTCGAGATCCAATTACAAGACAACTTGGCTTATTTTTTCAAATTCAATATCCAGAAATTGGTTTAGATGTTATACCAAGACACCGTTTTATGTCTGCTTACGAACAAAGAATTGAACCTCCAAATAAAGCTCATCAATATTTATTATTTGCTGCCGAACCTTATGAAACTATTGCTTTTAAAGTACAAAGTAAAGAAGTTGACAAGGGTGAAGGAAAATTTTTTACTCATTGGGATCCGGATTCAAAACAATTTTCTCTGCAGTTCTTTTTCAAGAATGATAGACCTGGAATGTATTCTGAGGGAATTCCACCAGGAATAGAAAGAGCCCCTATTGTTAATCCCTTAAATCCTTATAATGCTCCAGCAATGCGTGGACCAACTTTCGTACATAATTAAATTAAATGGTAATTTAGATTAGACAAATTAACTAGATTAAAATATCGTTTTACATATACAAATTTTAAATCATGTGATTTTACGTAGTCAAAAGATGAGATGAGATAAGATATGTGTGACTATTTATAAGCTCCCATTTTTTTTTTTTTTTTTTTTTTTTTAAGGGAATTCATCTTCAAAGGATAATAAAATGCTGAAGTTTAGCCAATTTTGAGTTTTTTTTTTAATAAAAACAATGATTTAAAATAAAAAGGAATTCCTTTTGAGGATATTAGTTTATTAAAATTAAATTGGCAATGATGATTTAGTAAAAGGTTTGATTTTTCTTAAAAGAAAAATGTGATTACAAACTTTAAGACCTTACTTTTCCCTGTATTTAATATCCTGATCCGGGTTTTTATATAATCAGGAATGTAGGGGTCTGAGCCAATTTTACATTATTTATCTTTATTAATGGTGTTTTTAATATTTGTGTCTAATAAATTTTTTCTAAAATTGGTTATAATTAAACTTCAAATATAGACAGCACGAATATATGTTTATTATTTATTATTTTACTTATTATTAATAATCTAATAATCATCTTAACTCCTTTCAATCATGGGATCGTAAGGTGTAAATGCTTCTCTAAATTTATTTGCATCTAATCGTTCTTGATCTTCATCCGATTTGCATGCTCTCCAATCGGTACGTTCACTACATCCCAACAAATTTGCAAGAACTTTCCTACAGGATATTTTTGTTAAAAAAAATTAAATATATTGAAAAATTTAACATACAAGCTTTACATACCTTCCAAATTGAACGTCAAATTTTTCGTCAGGATTAATTTCATGAACCAATGATGTACCGTCGGGTAAATCAACTTTAAAATAATGTAGAGGTAGCGACGTCGGCATTTGATGAAATTCGAATCCAGAATCTGAAGCTTCTTTTGTAAAAGCTTCTCTTATCATATTTGAATTAAACCGAATGGGTATAGGAACAACCTGTAGGTGATAATGTTGTTGTGTTCCACCAGCTCTAGACACTTCATATATAACCATATCTGCATTATATTTACGAAATAAAGTTTTCAACGAACTTTTGTATCTTTCAAGTTCATTCATCATGTTAACTTGATCTTCGATTGGAACGTCTCGAAAAGTTGGATGATGTTGAATCGTTACTAATAAAACATGTCCACCCCCAGGGACTTGCGAAATGTTTTTATCTTGGCTATCAATTAAGGGGCCTTTAGCTAACTTTAAAATACGTTAAAAAAATATTAAGAAAAATAAAAATTTTTTAGAAAGTAAATTATTTTATACTTACAGATAAATAAATTTCATCGCCAAGTGAAACAATTAAACTATAATAATCATAAAAAAAAGACAGTAAATTAGTTCAAAATATCAATACAAACATGATTAATTAAAGGAGAGTACATACTGTTTAACTGTTTTTGGATTTGACAAGCAGAACCAACATGGAGGAGTAGCTAAGTGAATAAAAAAAAGGTATTATAAATGTATGTTTTTTTTTTTAAAAAAAAAAAAAAAAAAAAAAAAATAATTATAAATACCTGTTTTGTTGTGATTCTTCTTACTCTTATACGGGTTAGGACAGTCTTTGACTAAATGTCCATTTTCACCACAAAGATTACACATGTAATCAGGACAATTTATGATATAGTGAACTCCCGCTTGTTTACATTTGTTACAGACATAATTTTTGGGCGGTTTTTTAACGCTGAATTTTTTATTCGGACTTGTTTGTTCAGGACAATCTCTAATGTGATGTCCAGGGTTATTGCATTTATTGCATATATACTCTAAATTCAAAAAGAATGCCAATTTATCAATAAAAATCCCAACATAGAAAGAAACATTGAAAAAAAGGTTCAAATTAATATTTTTTTTTTCTCTTTTTCTTTTTTTTTTTTTACCGTGATTATTTCGTTTACCACGTTTAGTAGATGGTTCTGATGTATCCCCCGTATTCCAGAAATAATTATTTCCCTAAGAGCGAAATTGTACAATTAAAATAAAAGATGTAAATGAAATTAACGTGGAATTGATAAGTTAATCTTACACCAGACGAATCATCCCCAAATCCTCTCTTTCTTTTAATAAAAGGACATTCGGTCAACCTGTCTGGGGGGCTTGCAAATGCCGATGGAGATAAATGTACGAATGGAACAAGGTTGAAGCCATAATACCACTTTTATATAATTTGTTCTTAATAAGTTTTTTTTTAAAAAAGAAAGAAAAAATCATACATAATATTTACCAACCTTTGACTTTGAAGTATTACCCACTTCTGCTAAACCAATAAACCAGGTTGGATGTCCAAATTGCATTTGAGAATCATCATCATTATTTATTAAATTTGGAGAAGGAGAATTCTGATAAGGTTCTCTTTGATAGAAGATCTTTTCTGAAGTAGCAAAATGATACCTTGGCTTCACAGCTAAAGCTATATTTGCAATATGCTCTGATCCTTTGACTTTCGTAGGTAAACTCTGCGTAGAAAGGTTAGTCACAGATTCTGGCCATTCATGTGTGAGAAGAATATCCACCGTATTAGGAAGATCATCTATTGGTGAAATCAATGTACCACTAACGAACGCGATTTTTACACCATGTATCGTGTTAATGCTACCCTTTTGACCTTTATTAACAAGACAAGGCTCGTAAATACAAAGGTGATAGAAAATAACTTGATTACGCGTATAGAATTTATATCTTACCAAGATAAAACAAATTCGGGCAAAATTCACCATTGTTATTTGCAATGCGCTCTTTTACGGTATCAGGTAATTCACGTTCACCATACATGAAATAAGACGTGATTGGCACTATTGAAACGAAACACGAATTAAGTTTAAAAAATTCAAAAAATAAAATTACACTTTAAACCAGATGCTTGCCTTTGATTTCACCCGAAATTAAAGATTCTAACTCTGTGTTATCTTCTCCAAACAGATCACCGACACATAATAATAAATCGAAAGGTCCGAATTTAGTGTTAATCTTGTTAACTCCTGCAAAAAGTTCGGCAAGTTTCCCATTTGCTGATCCAACAGTTAAACTATGGGAAAATAAAATATAAAAAAATTAGATCAAAAAGAAAACGCATTCTATCGAAAGTAACTTTAACTTACACTTTGATTGTGGTCATGATAGATAAGATAATTCGGATATGGCGTAGAAAACGTCAAAAAACGACAACTTGTAGTAATTAGTTACACAATAGTTGATGTAATATAAAAGTATCACCCGATCACATCTACATTTTCTTCATATTGGATAACATAATTCAAACACAAAATGGGGATTCCTTTCAGTTGTCTTGGTATTGGTGCCGCATCTTGGATAGCTTCTACTGCAGCTTCTTGTTTTTCCGCAGCAGCTTGTACTTTAGCCTTTAAATCATGTAATTGTAATAACTCCATTGCTACAAGGATCGTGTTTGCGGTAAGAATGAATATTGTTTCACTATATTGTATATCTTGATTTAACTAACTTTCAAACTACTATTATAGATAATATTTCTTTTGAATTCTATGGTAAGAACTTAAGTTTTTTTTAATTTTACTCGAACTTCTAATTCAATCATGCACATATACACATAGTTCTCATGGATAATGTTGTCTGACTGGGCGATTAAACAACTAGAGAAAATGACTTACGATTACCTGCATCTAAAATGTAAAGACGATGGTTCTTGTTATGGAGTGCTTGCAGTACATCGTATTTGCTTTGCGCTTTCATTGTTCCATTTCTTTTTGGGACTTTTAGTAGTTGGAGTCAATGACACTCGTGATAAGAGGGCATCCATCCAAAATGGGTAATTAGCAAAGTTATTGTATTTCCGAATTTATCTTTTATTAATTTTTTTTTTTTTTACGATTTTATAGGTGGTGGGGACCAAAAATTTTATTATGGATAACATTCGTAATAACTTCCTTTTTTATTCCTAACGGATTTTTCATGTTTTGGGGGAACTATATTGCGTTAATTGGGGCAACATTATTTATATTAGTTGGATTGGTATTATTAGTAGATTTTGCGCATACATGGAGCGAGAAATGTTTAGAGAAATGGCAAGATTATGATGATAATAGATGGAAATATATCCTTATAGGATCAACTATTGCGATGCTGATCGGAACAATTGTACTAACGGGAATTATGTATGGATACTTTGCTGGATCTGGATGTAGCCTTAATCAATTCTTTATTACATTTAATCTTATATTATGTTTGATTGTAACTGCGTTAAGTATTTCACCAAATGTACAAGAAGCGAATTCAAGATCAGGATTACCACAAGCTTCAATGGTTATAATTTATTGTACTTATGTTATATTAAGCGCAGTTGCAAATGAACCTGATGATAATATGTGTAATCCATTAACAAGAAGTAGAGGAACAAGAACAACCACCATAGTTATTGGAGCTTTATTTACCTTTTTAGCTATATCTTATTCAACATCAAGAGCCGCTACACAAGGTAAAGCATTAATTACGAAATCGGATTACCATCCGTTAAATACAGCTTCCGCTGTACCTTTAGTGACAAGTCAACCTGAAGGTTTTCCAAACAATATGAGATCTGATACATTAACAGCCGCTGTTGAAAGTGGTGCTATTCCTGCTTCAGCTTTAGATGATGATGACGACGATGATTATGATGTTAAAGATGATGAAAAAAATGGTGTTGCTTATAATTATGCATTCTTTCACCTAATTTTTGCTATAGCTTCTATGTATGTTGCTATGTTACTTACTAATTGGAATAATGTCACTACTACTAATTCTGATGAAAAATTAGTCGTTATTGGTCAAACTTATACTGCTGTTTGGGTAAAAGTTATCTCTAGCTGGATTTGTATATTATTGTATTCTTGGACTCTTGTTGGCCCGGTTTTTTTCCCCGATAGATTCGTAGTAAGTTTGTAATATAATTATTTATTTTATTTTATTTTTTTTAAAGTATGTTATAATTAGAAAATTAATTTTAATCGTTCTTTTATAGGATTATTTTTAGTTCATACTGTATTAATCATAAAGGAATAATATAAATTATAATTATTATTAACTAAATGTTCCGTTTATTTGCTGTAGAATTATTATAATATATATATATTTATGTATAAAATATTTTGACAATAAAGTAAAAAACATTGACATCAATATTTTTCATTACAATATAACTGAAATAAGTCAATAGGATATGTATATTACAAGGGTCTTTATAATTTAAATAACTTGAAATTTTTAATAACTCAAGATTATTAAAATTCGTACAACTTTTACTTTTAAATATAAACGATTAAGGGAAAAAATGCCGGTTAAACTTTTAAATAAATTAAGTTTATTAAATTCTTTATTTTACTATATCAATTGTATTAATTGGATTATTAAATATAAAAATCTATGATAATAAATTTTTTTTTTTTGTTTTTTTTTTAATGATCTATATATACTTTTATTGATATTTAGTTTATATACCATATAAACAATTTATCAGAAGCTACTATATCCACTCTGACCTGCAGAATGCAATAATGGAATTGGATTCTAGATGCCACTCAAAATCCAAAATAATTTAGGATTATGGTAATCCAAATGTACAAATCCAAATTAATTTAATATAAATTTTGTAATTTGTACATTTGGAATTTGGGAATTATGGCAGCTAAAATGTATAAACTAATTTGGATTTACTTAAAATAGTTTGAGTGATATCTATAAATTGGATAATGTTCAATTGAAAAATATTTGGACAATTGGAAATGGACTAATTAGAAATGTTTACTTCAAGTCCAAATATATTTGGATACTAATATTTTTTTGAACTACAGTCAGACCTCTATATAATCACACTCTATATAGTTACACCTCTACATAAGAACCCAATTTTGTAAAACTGACTTTTACTTAGTTAATTTACCTCTTTATAATCACAATTCAGGTATAATCACTATCACCACATGATCTGTAACATACATATTACTGATTTTTACTAGTAATTAAACCTCTTTATAGTCACTATAATTTCAGTCAGGTCAAAATTTCAGCCAGAATTATAAACAAATTTACTTTTTTAGAATGTAGATTATAAGAAATTTTCAAAATTGTTTACAGTTATCACCCAAAAATATGTAATTCATATGATTTATAATTTTATAATTTATAATTCGGGCCAAAATTAAGAATAATTTTTATTTTTGATTTCTGATAAAAAAAAATTATATACCATATATACGATCACACCTCTATACAATCACCAGTTAAGGATGTAACCAACTTAGTGATTATATAGAAGGCTGACTATATATCCAATTATTTATAGTTCAATTAATATTAGATTTAATTACAATTTTTTAAATGATTGGCTTAAAATTTTTTTTTTTTTTTGCTTTTCCATTAAGTTTTACTATATAATAAATTATAAATTGCATTATTAATCTACAATTTTGCATATAATAGTTTTTTAAATAAAAAGATAACAAATATACTTTATATTATACTTGTATAGTATGAATTATACATGAAATTGAAATTGGTTAATTTTGACCTCTGAAATAGTCAAAATAGTTAAAATGATTTTAACCTGAACCCTGCCAAAAGTCAAAATAGTTAAAATTACATCATAGTCATATGATTTTTATAGTAAACAATAATATTAAATTCAAAGTTAACGATCTCTGCATCTAGTAATTCAAATTTTATGATCTTTACACAGTTAAATTCAACTTATCAAAAGGATTTCAATGATATATATTGCATATTTGTAGTATCAATATTGATAGAGTTATTTACATTTAAAATTTGGTATTAAATAGACTTATTACTCTTATAATAAACAATAATATTAAAATTCAAAGTTAACTATCTTCACATTTAGTGATTTGAATTTTATGATCTTTACATAGTTGGATTCAGTTCATAGAGAGAATTCCAATGATATATACTATTGTATATCTGTAGCATCAATATTGATAAAATTATTTACATTTAAAATTTGGTATTAAATTATAATTATAAAAAATAGGATCTTGAATAATACTAATATAACTCCCATACAGGTTTGTGTAAAGTTTATATAAAGTTACTTTTTAAACTTATAAATTGAGTTTGTATAGATCATTCAATTTGGAAGTAACTCACATATTATATTTATATAAAGTTTACAATAGATATATGTAGATTTATTTTTAAAAAATACTAATTTTGATAAATGTAAATTACTTGGTATTTACTAAAATTTATTTTATTTTATTTATTTTTTCACTTTTTTTGGTATTTTAGACCAAATTTATTTATTTTTATTATTTTTTTTCAGTTTTTAATACTCTAATTCCAAAAGTCTGGTTGTGTTTTTCATCTGATAACACTACAAAAAAGGAAAAAAATAATTAATTAGTTAAAAAAAGAACAATAAAAACACCTCCCTACCCTTTTTTATCTTAATTTTAAAAGTCTGGTCATGTTTTTCATTTGGCAATATTACAAAAAGAAAAAAAAAATAATTAATTAGTTAAAAAAAATACTGAAAAATACTTTCCCCTACTCTCCCTTACCTTAATTTCAAAAGTCTGGTCATGCTTTTTATCTAGTAACATTACAAAAAAGAAAAAAAAAGTTAATAACTTAATTAATTAAAAAAAAATAACAAAATACCTCTCCCAACTCTCTCTTACCTTAATTTCAAAAGTTCAATCATGCTTTTTATCCAGAAACACTATAAAAATAAACTGATAAATAATTAAAAAAAGATCAGATATTCAGATTATCTGATTTTAAATTGGCAAGTCATATGACTCTACCTTTATACCAAATAACATTAACAAATTTTTTATATATTTTACAAAATTTTTTTTTAACTATTTGTATAGCATTACTATAAAAAAAAGTTGCATAGAGTTAATAGTAAACATATGCAGATCATTTGTAAATTATATTAGTATTATTCAGGATCCTATAAAAATCATATAACTATGATATAATTTTGACTATTTTGACTTTAATTTCAACTTTTGATTTTTTCTTTTTTAAGGGTAGAGGGATCGACATGGCTGATCATATGGCTAAAAAAAAAAATCATTTTTTTTTTTACTTCGCTACAAGGAAAACTCACTCAATATTTTATGAAAAACTGTTTAAAAGTATTCTTTAGAAAGCTAGAGTTTCTGTCTTTCAAATAAACTTTAGTAAAGTATAATACAAATAAGGCTTATAACGAAATATTACACTATGAAGTCGTCATTAAGTTGCGAATCTCCTATGGTAAGTTGCGAATCACCTAGAGAACATATCTTCAAATTAACTTTAAACTTATGAAACCTTACAAGTTAATAGTATAATAAAAAAGAATATTTATGTCAAAAAATCATTGTGCATTTACTTATTCAAATAAAATTTTTTATTAATACCATTTTATTTTTTTATTATTAGTCATATTTGATTTTAAAAGTCTAAATACATTCAAAAAGACTAATAGCAAATGGTTAAACACTTTAATAAATAAATGAAGCGCATGTTTATACTCTTTTTAAATGTGTATTTAACAAAATTCATATGGTAGTTTGCGAGAAATCATAAATTTTGCTCGTTTTGGGTCACGTGATGATCTACATTTTTTAGTCTAAAATCATATATATGTTGTGGCGTAGATACACTCTACCCTTAAGTAAAGCATTAAAGCCACAATAGCTTTATTAATAAAAAAGATAAGTGCAAAGCACTTGCTAAATACAAAAGTATTACTCCCAATCTGAAGACTAATCTTGACAATTACTGATAAAATTAAGATATATTAAACAATAAAGAGGGTATAATAAAAAAAAAAGAAAAAATTATTCAAAAAGTCTAGTCTTCTATACTGAGTAACCTTTCCAAATTTCTTCACAAATGTTTCAGACTACAAGTTAACTCTTCCAGGATCTTTTTCATTATAGTAACTTCTGCATAAAAATCATATTTAAAGATCTTAGTTTTAGAACTGTATTCCTGATGTGTTTTTTTCAGCTCCTTTATTACTTTTTTTTCTTTTTGATAAGTAGATGAATTCTTAGACTGAAAATTACTTAGTTGAATCCAGTTGGATCCTGTTGCTAGAGTAGATTTGTTAGTGTTATTAAAAAAACTATTCTTACTTCCATCCTTCTTAAAACACTTAATCGTATTCAAGGGTATACATGAAATCAAAATTAAAGCCCAAAAGTCAAATATTTTGACTTGGGAAAGTCAAAAGTCAAAATTAAAATCAGAATAGTCAAAATTACGTTATAGTCATATGATTTTAATAATTATAATTTAATACCAAATTTTAAA
Source organism: Rhizophagus clarus (assembly GCA_015698045.1). Classification (NCBI taxonomy): domain Eukaryota; kingdom Fungi; phylum Glomeromycota; class Glomeromycetes; order Glomerales; family Glomeraceae; genus Rhizophagus; species Rhizophagus clarus. The sequence continues at coordinate 328,547 of BLAL01000018.1, read as the reverse complement.
CGTGAATAACTCTGTCAATATTGATGTTATAAATATGCAATACATATCATTGAAATCCTTTTAATGAGTTGAATCCAACTGTGTAAAGATAATAAAAATTGAATCACTAGATGCAGAGATCATTAACTTTAAATTTTAATATTATTGTTTACTATAAAAATCATATGACTATGACATAATTTTGGCTATTTTGATTTTTAGAGAAACCCAGGTCAAAATCATTTTGACTATTTCAACCATTTCAGAAAATTAAAATTAATCAATTTTGGTTTCATGTATATTCAAGGGTGGAGCAGAATTTTTCTTAGAAGGTGATACTAGGCAAATTGTAGTATGCTTGCACCATGAAACGTTCTTGCTATACCAAAAAGTAGGATTATTGATACACTTGTGTAAATATTCTTAGAATTCAAAGTAATCCACAACTTTTCACAATCTGTCTAGGGATTTAACTTCTTTAAACATTTTTATGTTTAATTCACTGAGAAATGCATTGTGTTGAAGTTCTATAAGTATAACAGTCATTATTAAGTTAGGCAGATTGAAGATAGCTACTTGGAATCATTTCTGTTCTTTTTATTCTTAAAGATTTTATGATACTAGAAATTAATAGATAGGTAAATCTGCAAGTGATGCCATCTACTGTGATTTATAATTTCTAAAAATTTGAAAATTACTAATTTACACTGAACAGTTTTGTATTTATGTTAACGTTTGATTGATATAGATATTATATTGCCCTAAGTGATAATTATTTCACTTCACAGGTATGTCATAAAGGATTATATCATGAATAAAAGTGCATCCAAGAGGAACTTGATATCTAGTAATAATGTGAGAAGCCTCATTGTCTTGCGATTTAGTTCTTTTTTCTTTACCTGATGTATCAGGTATAGATGCTGAAGAGTTATTAGATGTCAAAATCTGGTTGAGTGAGGAAGACAGCAGTGTAGAAATCTCTTGTGTGGCCTTAACTTGTAAGACTACTAGCTGCAAAGATGCTTCTTCTATAACTTCAATTGTAAAGTGTTTGGCTTTCTTCTTATCTTTACCTTTACCTTTAGACGTTAGCATATCAGTAATTATGTAAAGATTCATTATGATATTTGATTAGTGCTGGTTAGGCAATAAATTATCTAAATTTATCTCTTGTATAACAAGCAGATTTGGGGATAGTTAATATGTTGTTTATATATTCTGTTTCTATTAACTCCAGTTTTTTGGAGTAGAAGACCTGGTCAAAGCGAAAGTCAAAATAAGATAAAAAGGAAAAATAGTCACTAGTTTGTCAAAAAGTTTTGTGTTTTTTATCTGTTGTATAACCAGTATGATCACTAGTGTCTTTACGTAGTAACCTCTTTGAGTGGCCTTCTTTCACTCCACTATCCTAGTCCTGTTCAAAATAAAGTATGGATTTATGTCTGAAGAACTATGAAGGTTATTGAAAATATTCTGAGCAAACTCATTATATATGTTGTATATACATATTTCTTATGTAGAAGCCATGATTATTAATTGTTGGTATCAGATAACACGTTAACAAAGTAAAAATAAAAAATTATTTTTTTTGCAAAAATTTTGATCAGTATGTTAGCAGAAAGAGTTTTGATTTTTGATCTTTTCAAATTAATTTTGGGTTTTAATTTTGATTTCATATATAGTATAGATTCTAAATTATAGTAACAAATAATAAAAAAATAATAAATATCAAAATAATAAATATTACTATAATATTTAAATAAATTTGATTTAAATAAATTAAAACAATTAAAAACTATTATTGGTAAAATATAATTATCAAAATGTAAATTATAATAATATAAATATAAATATAAAACATAATAAAATCAAATACTGTTATATCAATTAAATATATTTTAATAATATTATTTTTTATCCTAAAGCATTATTATATTATTCTTAAATTCATTACTATATTATTAATAATATTTCTGATTTTTTTATATATTCAACTAAATCACTAATTGTTATTAATTAGTAAACATATCTAATTTTGATTATTCTACTATTATATTTTATTATTATATATTTTTTATTTAAGTAATTATTAGATTATTTTTTTTTTTTATTATTATCAACATGGTGGGTCATGCTTGATAATACAAATGTTAAGAAATATATTAAAATCTACATAAATATAGACTATCAATAAAATATTTCTCTATTAACTATATTATTTATGCTACTGCTCTTAAAGGAATATAGCCGACTAGTCACCATGAGTCAATGGTAACATAAGTCTCGAAAACCTTAAAAATTTGACCAATGACCACTCATATTGAAATACCCATCTATCCATACCTTATACTTACTAAATATACTATTCAAACTTTTAGTTCTATTATTATCTTTAATTCCCACAGACTTTAATTTTTTTTTTTGAGAATCTATACCACGTGATTATTCCAATTTGACTTGATGAACATTACAATGTTTCCAAATCAAATGTTTAAACTGGAGAACTAATGTATCAATAACTTCTCTCGTGATTTTATATATACTTTGTTCAAGAATTTTTAACTCTTTTAAAAATTCACTGAAACTTTTAGGTATGATTTCTTTGACTAAGTATAATATTCCAATGTTAGAGGAATTCCAACAATCAAGATTGTTTATATTGATGAATATATCATTGTGATCAATATTCACCTTATTCTGTATAAACAGAATAATCAAATTAAATAGTTGATCTTTAGAATTGTGAACTATCTCTGCTCTTGTATTTTGCGTAGCAGAGTATGACCATAAATGTTGATAAGTTTCTAATTCAGTATTACACAGTGCACATCTCCAATTGCCAGTGTAGACTGATGGTGATCGTTTACATAAGTTATCTTGAGTGAGTAACTCTTCAGCACGTAGTTTAGTTTTAAAAGAGTTGAATCTAGAATCAAATGCAGATGTCTCATCAAATTTGTCTTTGATGTATCTAAAAGTAAGTGACCAATCAAATAATTCTAAATCAGATGGTAAAGTAAAATATCTGTTCCTATTTAACGTTAAGAATTATTTAATGTATTGTGTTTTTTTAATGTCTTTGACCATAAGTATGATATTTCTTTCTATAGGTTTGTGATTCCAACAAATTGTACCATTGTGAGCAAGTAATTTGGGATAATAACTAAACATTCTTTACTATATGCTTCTTTAGCTAATTTATCTACAGCATTACTATGATCATTAGAGTCATAAGCTTTCACTTTTTGTAACGTAATGATTAAATCTTTAAATCTGATCAACTTAATAAATAGTATCCACAAAATACTATATTGTAATTTCAATCTTATCTACAGCATTACTATGATCATCAGAGTCATAAGCTTTCACTTTTTGTAACGTAATGATTAAATCTTTAAATCTGATCAACTTAATAAATAGTATCCACAAAATACTATATTGTAATTTCAATCTTTGAATAGCAAAAATGGATAATGTATTAATCTTAAAAAATTGATTAATTATTATTTGAGAATCAGTACAAATAGTAACTCTTGTACTACTATCTAAACATAATAGTATCATTATAATAACTATTAATTCAGCTTTAATCACTGAAGGATTTTTCTGTATCTGACATTGGAATATAGAATTAGTTTCTATAATTTTAAACATACTACCCATAATAACACTAGTATCTGAATGTCTTTTAAAAAATCCATCTGTATATATTGTTAAAGATGATTGGCCTTTAACTATATCTTGTATATTTATGAGTTGATTACGCAAGAGTATGGGATGAAAGAAATCTAACATACTTCTAACTGATGCGTCTTGTGAGTTAGTTATATTATATTTAATTCTATTTTCTATCATAGCTATATATTCAAATACTGAAGAATCCAATATGTATGCATCTTGTATGGACTGCGCTTTAACATTGATAGTCTTTTCCTTACCAATAAATAAAAGGCACCTATTATTAACTGGCTGTTTTTCTTTTACTTCTTGGTTGGATATCCTTAAGTTCACAATCAGTACACTTAATTAATACTAGTGCTTATATCAATGGGGATATCCTTAAATTCACAACCAGTACACTTAATTAATACTAGTGCTTGTATCAATGGAGAAATGGAATCATTATTGATATTATGTATCTAATGTTCTACTATAGGGATTTGATCATTAGATAATATACAATTAAAATGAGAAGAATCCAACTTGTCACTATAAAAAGCTACCCATTGCTTTTTTCTTAAAATTTTTTCTGAAACCTTGCTAACTTGTAAGTGATATTGTCTGCTAATAATAAATTCAGATTTAACTTTTCTTGATATTACAATATTTATTATACAGTGTTGTTCTATTCTTTTGTACCAATTAGGTTTACGACTCTTAGTATTAATACCTAATCAGATTCGCAAATCTGAATATGTAAGAAGACGTATTCCATCAGCAACCATTATTTGACTTAAAAAATAAATATTGTGACATTGTAAATAATAATTTAATATGTCTTTAAATAACAAATCTGAATTCAATACCTATGTAATAGGTAACTATCCTCCCATTATTTTACGCTCATATTAAATTGACACGTAAGATTGTTATCATACATGATAGCTAAAGTACTGGCAATCAAATTATATTTAATCTTTAAATCTTTTAAATGAATTTTCCATTCTGTCAGAATGTTATTAATAGATAATGTTTTTTGTTGTAAACGTATGATACTTAATTTAGAGAGCGTACCAAGTAACCCTTTATTCTGAAGTTAATTATGTAATCTAGTAACTTGATGCTGAAGTTGTATAGTTGATATATCCTTAATTGCATACCCTAAACTTAAGTGAATTATACAGTTTGGTATTGTTATCACTAAATTAGTCTTTTTCTTGAATAATATACACGCAAGAATATTTAGAGCTGCCACTTGTTTATCATTCAAAATGGTATGTTGCGATTTATATTCAATGCTTGAAATAATGACTGCGTTATAGATATATCTTATCATCTTATCTGTAAGCTGCTTATTTCTGATGATTTTATTATATCCTGTGATGATATTTTTACATTGATTAAATACATATACTTTAGATAAATTAAGATTCATCTAAGCACCTAAGATTCTGACTGATTTAGTTGGACATATCAATTGAATTTCTTGAACATGAGATCCAAAATTCAATTTAATAGACTTATCTTTAAGAGCATTCGTGTCATTAGTCATTAGAGCGAATTTATCTGGATTAATCTGAATATTATTTAACTTATTGAACTCGTCTGCTATTTGTAATATACTTTCTAATTTATATGATGTATCTGTAATCCAAGATACATCGTCCATATAAACTTGAGAAGAAATCATAACATTTTCTTTATCCAAATCTCTAAATTGAACATTTTTAACAATTGATTGAGTTACAGTATAGCCCAATTGCAATTTATTTATTTCACACAAAAGTGGATCATAATAGATAATCCAGAAAAGAGGTAAAATCACTTCACTTTGATCTATTCCTATAAGCGCTTTATAAAATTGTCTTTCTACTATTAGAAAATAAATTAACAAGTAATTGAACGATTCTTTTAAGGATTTTAATTCTATTAAGAGCTAACTCCAGCATCTTGATATCAACTTTATTATACGCCTTTGAAAGGTCTTAAAATAATATTCATAAAGGCTTTTTCTTAACTTTAGCGTCTCCTATAATCAAATTTATGATTCTAATAGGAACTTCCGTAGAATCATCAGGTAGTGGTTCAGTTCTTAAGGTGAGTAAAAATAAATATAATTATATTAATTATTATAATATAATAGTGCTGCATGATTTTCTTCTTTTAAGATATTGTTATTAGCGATAATCTGAGAGAGTTTCTGAGTAATAATTTTAACTACTGCCTTTCTTATAGTTTCTAAAAGTGTGATGGGCCTGGTTTTGGTAAGTTGATGTTCCCACTCCATAGTCTTGGAAATGGGATAGAGTAATGCATCTCGCCATTCAGCAGGAATATCACCTGTTGTTAAGCATAAATTGGCTAGTTGTAATGTGAATTTAAACATATTTGGTCCCATATGTTGCAATAATTCATTAAAGATTTTGGAAGGGCCTGATGCTTTTTCTTTAGGAAGATCTATAATAACTTTACGCCATTCTTCTATAGTAATCTTTTGCATTAAATTAGCATACCATCTTGGATCAATTCAATCTATAGGTTAATATTGTTATTGCTAACAGGATTGCATTCGAATCTCATCAAATTTCTTACCAGCAGCATTCTGAAAGTGGTTGGTTACTTCTTTGTCAATTACATCAGGATTTAAGCATAATTCCATTTGACTATTATTACTAATTAAAATCTTATCTAAAGTAATACGTTTTTTTTTGATGATTTAGTACTGAATTTATAACTCTTCTTTTGTGATCAGCTAATTTTTGGTATCGTTTGTCAACAAAGAATTTAATTCTTTCTGTTTTATAATTTTTGTCATCTTTCTTAAATCTGATAGTAACAATATTAAATAGATCTTTAACGAATTGCTTAAACTCTAAAATAGAAAGAGCTAGAATATTAGGTTTATCAATGTTGAGTCTATATGATAAATCTGTAATAATTGCCAATTTACTATTGATGTAATCATATCGTTTATAATCATTAGCGTATGCTGGAAGTTTTTTCAGTATCAATTGTAACAAAATTTTTGATAATTGACGCATCTTCTTTTTAAAATATACTATGGATTCAGGAAGCTGTTCTAAAAATAGATTGTCTTTCTTACATGGTAGTTTGGCTGATGCTTGCTTAAAAATACTCTTGATTTCATTCCAAAGTCGATTTAAAGATCTACTATCAGGTGAATACATAGACTCTTCTGATAGACATAATTCTTCCATTAGTTCAGTGAAAGTTTTCTATTCATCCTTTATAATTAATAATTTTATGTGTATTGTGTCTTTTAGCTATAGCAACTGCTTTAATTCTAAATATATCATTATAACTAAAATATGTTGACACGACTGAATGATCAGTGGAAACTATACGAGGTTTGTTAGTTAAAGCATAGATTAAATCAGGAATTATTTCATAATTCACCCAAATAAAATCTATACAAGATTTAAAATCTTGACGATACCATGTTGGTAAAGGATTCTTATGAAACAAATTATTTGTATCTTTAAAACCATATTACTTAAGTGTCGTAAAATTAAATTCTTTCAAGAATGTTTATTACTTTTAATTTCTTGTTGATAATCATCGTAGCTTGCATTGAAATCTCCTATTATAATAATTCTAGTTTTATGTTTAATTTCTTCTTTTATGAGATCTTTAACATGAGCGTATGGTTCTGTAATTTCTTTCTTCATAGTATTATTGGCATAGTTATAGATAACAATAATCGTGAATCTAATTTTTCCTTTAAGAAATAATGTAAGCGCTATCATACGACCTTTAAATATACGTTGTATAGCTATGTACTTAGCATAACTGTTATCCATAATAATACCAACACCTTGTAAGTAATGATGTGTATCTGAAGAAGACCACCATGCTTTATAGTCCTTATAATTTTTATATAAATGTTGTCCTGTATTGATTGTAAGTTTAGTTTCAGTAATGCTTAAAATCTTAATGTCATTAATATTCATAAAATTAATTAAATGTTCTTGCTTAATAGTAATGTTTAATCCTGATGTATTTAAAGTTGAAATCTTAAAAGTATTTTTAATGTCCATAATACCATCTATAGATGGTAAAATTATAGTTTGTTGTGACATCATTATTGATTACTAGGGGGTGGTGGATTTGTGTCTTATTGTGACAGGTAAGCATTGAATGGAGAAAATAAGCCTATTAATTGACCAAGTCGATTATTTATTGTTTCTAGTAATGAACATGCATTATTGACTTTATCTTCAATTTCATCCATACGTTGGACTGTAGTTTTGATTATGTTCCATAGCATCATGATAAAAATCTTGCGAAGTAGTTAATTCGTCCTGAGAATTTTGCATATTAATGTCTAGTGATAATGTATTTATTTGTATTGGAAGGTTGGATAACTGGAAATTGGAAGTCCTTGCAATATCACTCATATCCTCATCAGTTCTTACTCTTTTATTAAATGCGTTGACAAATGAATCAGTGACTGGACTGAAGTTAAGGTCAAGAACAGGTTTATTATATGATTGATTAAGCATATGCATCTCTAGGTTAACGATTCTATCGTTAAACTTTTTCATGAGAGCGTTGAATTTGTTAAGTTGCTGTTTGACTTTCTTAAGTCTCGAATTTACATTAGAATTCACATTTTTATCTAATCTTTTTTCAAGATTATGAAGCCTTTATTCAAATTACTTAATACTTTGTGATTGAGGTATGTTGGAAGGGATATCCTTTGAGAATACATGATTAGACTTAGGATTGAATCCAGTTTTATTCTGTCCTGATTGTTACATGTTAAAAGATGGCAGTTTTTGTAAATTAGAAGGAACTTTTAAGGATCGTTAAGTGACTTTAGCATAACTGACAGGCAGAGTAGGTTTTGCTGAGAATTCAGCATTCCAGTTATCTGCCCAGTTCATATTGCTAGAGATAAAATCATCCTTGGTAGAGGGAAAGATTGGTTTGAAACCAGACTTGGGCTTAGGAGGCTCAACTTTATACCTTTTGTATATATCTTGATAAGCTGTCTGTTGGTCATAACAGCATTTGAGTTGACTATTTTCAGGACAGTTCCTGACTTTATGATTAATGGAACCACATACATGACAAGTAAGTGCATTTTTATCGGTAAAATATAGTCCTTTATTATTGAATGCAAAGTGATTTTCCTTTGCAGCATTCATATCATCAATATTATTAAAGTAAAACTAAGCGAAGCCTTCTTTTTTATAATTTTGAGAGAAGCAGTTTTTGGGAACAAATACAGCTTTGGCTCTTATACACGTTACAATTTCTAAAAGATCTTTTCCATTTGTCCCTTTAGGTAGATTGGTAAGTTTCAAAACATACTTAAAGTGGTAATTACGTTTTTCTTTAGTAAGTGTACTGGAAAAGATTCTGATAGTCTTATTCAAAAATTTCATTGACCATTCTTCTTTTAAAGCACCTGCTAGGTCTTTGTTAGCGAAAGTGACTGACACTTCATAGTATAAATTTTTAATTGCGAATTTGATCTTTTTCACTTGATCTAATGATCGTAGATGTTGCTCAAATAGATCTTTTTCAATATCTAGTGGAATATCCCAGATCTTGATCTCAAAATCAGATTGAAGATTGGGCTGATTTTGTGTAAATGATTCCATTTTACTAAATTTAGTTAGATTGTTGACCACGATAGTTTTTGCCATAACTTTATTGGCTGCATCTTCAGTTTCGCAACCAACTTTAATCATCTTTACACCTTTGATTGTAGTGGTTGAGAATATGCGTGTCAGCACAACTACATAGCGGAACACGTAATTCTTTTTTTCTGTATCCTTCTGGCCTGGAGGTAAGTCTAGAGGAAAGAAAAGAGTAATTTTTTGAGACTTTCCTATTACTATCCAGCGTGATTGTATCTTATTCATCTCGTTCTGCTGATTAGAGGTAGCAGTGGTAGTTGTAGCAATTTGAGCTTGTGTATGGATTGAAGCTTCAAGTCCAGCATTAGTTTCTTGTTGCGAGTTGTTAAGAGTACCTTGACTCTCTGTAGAGGCTGTAGAAGTGCCTCCAGTATTAACAGAGTTTATATTTTCAACTTCTTCCATTACTCTTCCTTTTTAACTATAAGAAAAATAATAAAATATTACGTATAACAAGTGTATTGGATAGTTTTAGTGTGAAATTCTTCTTGTCCAAATTGTGACAAAAAGATCAGCAGTAAGAGTTTATAATTATTAGATTATATTAATACCAATTTAAAAAAAAAATCATCAAATATTAGTACAATTAAATCTTCCTATTCTTCTAATAACTTTTCTTTTTTTAATTATTATTTCTCTTATCTTGAATATTAGCTTGTTAATAAAAAGATTTAAAGTAATATTTTATATTTTCAAATCTATTTAATTTATTTTTTCTTTTAATATTTTTGGCTTTTTATTAAATAATTATTAGTATATATTATAGAAATCAAATTAATTCTTTAAAGTAAATAATAAAAAAATCCAATAATATAATTATAAAAATTATATTTTTTGTTTTCAGTTTATAAATTTAAATAACTATTTTACTAAATTAAAAATTTTATTATTAATTTTAGCTTTTAAAATTAAATATACAAAAATCAATAAAATTTCCATTATTATGTTATATATCTAGTATCTTGTTTAATTTTTTATATATATTTGTATTTATACTCTTTTATTGATTATTTAATTTTAGAATAGTAAAAATAAAAAGAATTATACATATTATATAATATTTATTTTATTATAAATTCTTACCCTCTTCCTTTTTTATAATTAATTAGATTATAATACTTATAAATTATATAATTAATATAAATATAATATAAAATTTTAATTATCTTTTTTTCTTCTTTTAATAATTATATAATATATATAATCTTATAAAATCATATTATATTTTTTTTCTAATTTTTATTATATTTTCTTATTATTAACTTTACAAGTAATAAAATTATATTAAAATAGTATTAGTTTTTTTTTTTTTATCATTGCATTTAAAATATATAAAATTCTTATATATATCTGATTTTTATTAAATTAAAATAGAATTTATAGGAAAAAATTTAGCAAATAATTTAATAATAAATATTAAATACCAATATTTTTTACTAAAATACAATTGAATCCTTTATATTTATAAATTAAATTTCAAGTTATATTTCATACAATTAAATTTGATAATTTTTTATACTTTTAGTAATAACTATTTTACTATCATTCTAATATTTATTAGAATTTTAATAAAATTTTTTAAATTATATTTAATTAGAATAATATTCTTTATATATTAAAAACATTTCATTATTATATTATTATAATTAAATTTATTGTTAAAATAATTACAATTGCTATTTGTATTTTTAATTAACTTATCTACTAATTTATTTATTTTGTTTTCACTATGTTTTTTAACTTTCATTAATTTTAAATTCATCTTTTTTTCTTGCAAAAGTATATTAATCTTAAGTAAAATTAGTGAATTTATCTGTTTTAACAAATTTTTACCTAATTTACTATATTAATTGTTAATCATATAAATAATATTTTGGTTATTTATATACAGTCAACTCTCCATAAATGCACCCTCCATAAATGTACACCCTCTATAATTGCATCTTTTTGCAAGTATGATGAAACAAAAAATTACTTTAACCAAGATTCAAAAATATCAACTTTGCCTTTATACTCGTGATAACAAGAAAACACGTTCTCAATATATAGATTGGATTGAGCAAAAATAGGGAGTTAGAGTCGACAAATCTACAATTTTACAAATTTTAGCAACTAAGGATAAACGACTAGCCTCAGAAGTCACTAATCCAGAAGCAAAACGGCATAGGGCTGTTGCTATTCCAGAACTTGAGTTGGCTTTTAAAGAATTCATATTAACTTACCAACATAGGGTGATTTTAAGTAATGTTTTACTAATTGAGAAAACTAAATTATTAGCTGAAGAATTAGAAGTACCTGAAGGATCATTACAGGTTATTTGTAATTTAAATTATTTATTAGCTTTAACTAGTTAACATTTATTTATTATTTACAGTTCTCTAATGGTTAGCTTCAAAAATTTAAGGATTGTAATGGTATTTATCAATTAAAACTCTAGGGAGAAGCAGATTCTACAGATGGAAATGCTATTGTTGAAGCTTTACCATTATTACAAAGTAAGTGTGCTGAATATCCTCCAGAACGAATCTATAATATGGATGAAACAGGGCTTTTTTATTGGTGGGTATTTTAAAATTTTGTTTAACATTCTTAAATTAACAGTTAACTAATATTGTATTAATGTGATAATTTTGCAGGTTAGAACTGGATCAAACATTGGCAACAAAGCAGCTTGCTGGACGTAAAAAAAATAAAGAGCGCCTTTCTATTACTTTATATACAAATGCCGATGGATTACATAAGCTAAATCCTTTGGTAATTGGTAAATTCGTAAAATCACAATGCTTTAAAAATATTAATATTGGCAATCTACCAATAACCTACCAGAATAATGCTAAAGCTTGGATGTTATTAACTATTTTTTAAGAATGGCTTAAAGAATTTGATCATCAAGTTGGTCAAAGATATGGAGAGCAACGTGTTTTATTATTGATTGATAATTGTAAAAGCCATAAGATAGAAAATCTAATTCTTTCTTATGTTGAAGTTTATTTTTTACCCCCTAATACGACATCAAAGCTCCAACCATTGGATGCTGGAATAATCATGGCTTTTAAAAAATGGTATAGGCGTTATCATATTAGGTAATTGCAAATCTTTATAACTTTTTTTATTATTTTATAATATTTATACAATCTTTTTTATTTTAGATGGATGTTAGAACAAGTTGAAGCTGGTGAGCTTATTCATGATTTGAAAATGAATATTTTACAAGCAATCCAATATATCATTCAAGGTTGAGATGAAATTACAGCTGATACTATTAAAAATTGTTGGAATCATATTAAAATTCTTTCCAACAATATTCTTCTGAATGATATTTACGATAATGATTCAATACTTGATGATGAACTTGCTAGAACAATTGAAGCTCTTAATCTTCCTAACAGAATGGAAGTAAAAGAATTTATAACCATTCCTGAAGAAGAAGTAGTTTATGAGATTCCTAAAGATTCGGAGGTTACTGATTTATTTAAAAATGAGATAAATATAAATCATCCAGATGAAATAGATGATAGTATTGAAGAAGAAATCATTGGCATAAAGAAAGCATTACAAAGCTTAAAGACTGTACATACATTTTTGCTTTAACAAGAAAATACGAGTGAACAAATAAAATTAGTGGGTAAAATTGAGAATTTTATCAAGAAAGAGCAAATCAATTCAATGCAACAAACTACCTTAGTTCAATATTTTGAATTTTTGTAATAATAATTGTTTAATTTTGCAATTTTGATAATTCTTAATAATAAATATAATGTTGTTATTTCATATATAAATTACGTGATTTTACTATTCTATAAATGCAACACCCTCTTTAAATGCACTCTTGTGTTCGGTCCCAAAGGGGGTACATTTATAGAGAGTTGACTATATATCTTAACTTTTATATTTATAGGATTAGTGAAAATTCTGATTTTATTGTTAAAATGATTGAAATCCATAGTGATAAGTTGATTTAAACTAATAATAAGGATTTATTATTAATACAACATTCCATTTTTATATTTATATATATAAGGTTGATATCTTGTTTAACTATTGAAATAAAAAAACTTGGTATGAATAATCTGTTTATATAGTATTCTACTGTTATTTTTTCTATTAAACCTTTTTTATTTCTATTAATCTTATTTTTAAATTATTATCTTTTATCCATCTATAGATTCATATGACTTGTATTAAGAGAAGAATAATTGAAAGATCTGAAATTATTTCTATTATCTTATCTTCAAATATTAGAATAACAATTTAAATAATAAAATAATTTAAATATAAACTAAGTAAATTATAAATAATATATATCAAAAATTTGTTATTAAACTGATTAGTAAATTAATTTTTACCTGATATATTTCTTTTAATTTTACTTTTTTAAAAAAAAAAATACAGAAAATATAATTTAAAAATTATTTTTATAATAAATTAATACACTTAAATATATATAAATACATTATATAAAATAATTTACAAATAATTTTTTTTTTTATAACAAAAGAAAAAAAAAATGATTTTAATTATAATAAACTTATTATTTATAAAAGTTAGATAAATCCATATAAACTTTATATATATTAGACTTTGCCCAAATATTATTGGCAAAAATAAAATGACAATTCACTTATTATTCAGTTATTTTCAGCATCATTATATATTATTTTATAAATAGTTAATTATTTTAATTCACATGGATTTTTTTTTTTAAAAAAAATTTTATTAATAAAAGTCCTTTGCAAAATATACTAATACCATATGTTTAATAAATATATTGCACTAATCAAATGTATTAAATGTTTAACTAGCACAAATTTTATCCGATTAAATTTTAACTCCTTTAGCAAGATATTTCTTATATTCTTCAATAGTACCTTTCCATGTGGTTACTTTTCGATCTTTACATAACCATATGTCATTCGCTACTTGAGAAATCAATCGAAAATCGTGAGACACTAGCACTACACCACCCGAAAATTCTTTGATAGCTTTTGCAAGTCCGTCAATACTTTCCATATCCTAAAAATGGTAATTTCATTAATTTCAAAATCTTTAAAAGAAAGAAAAGGTATAAAAAGAAAATAACTACCAAATGATTAGTAGGTTCGTCCATAAGAACAATGTCTGGTTTCGATAATACTATTTCAGCGAAAACTAAACGAGACTTTAATCCATCACTCAAAGTCTTGATGGTATTCGTTTGGTGAATGCCTGTAAGACCATATCGTCCAATTTGATTTCGCCAAAACTAATTTAATTCCAAAATTTAATATGTAAATGTTATAAATGAGATAATGCTCAATTGCATTTGCATTAACATTTGCATTTATATTTGCATGAAACTTACGTCAACATCTCCATTCATATGAGCAAATTTTTTTCTCATATAGTGAATTGGACTCAAATCCATATCAAGCTGATCAGCACTAAAAAGTAATCAAATCTAAAAATTAGAAAATTAACGTATAAGGGACTAAATTTTGGGAAGCATATACAGACCTATGTTGACTGTATTTAGCCAATTTCAAATTAGTATGGCGGGCGATTCTACCTTTTACAGGTTGAATTTCACCCATCATCAATTTTAATAAGGTACTTTTTCCCACGCCTAATTAATTTTAAAAATTGTAAATACGTTTTACTATTTTATAAAAAAAATTTAAATCAATTAGGATAATCACCATTAGGTCCTACAAGAGCTACACGAGCATCCATATCCACCGCTAGATCAAGATCTTTATATAACAAATCTTCAGGGTTACTGCTTCCGCTATAAGAGAAAGATACTTGATCGAATTGTAATACCGGCGGAGGAAGTTTTTCGACATTTTCAAATTTAAATTTGAATGTGATGGGTGTTTCGACCTATGATAACATAAATTAAAACGTTGGAGAAATTCGATTCGTGATATAAACATAAATATATATACACACTTTTTCAATTAAACCAGCAGCTTCCATTTTATCAATGATTTTTTGTTTACTTTTGGCCTGCTTGACCTATTATTATGAAGGTTAAATTTATACGAATTAGAATAATAGTAATAATAAATTATTCGTCAATATACGTAAAAAGATATTTTCATTTTTCACTTACAAGATTAGCATAAGTACCGGCCGAAGCAATGAATTTTTTAATGTGTGCAATTTCTTCTTGTTGTTTATGATATGCCTTCATTTGGTTTACTTCCATTTCTGCCTTAGTCTTTACGAAAGAAGAATATCCACCTCCGTAATAATTCAATTTTTTCTTTTCTGTTAAATGCATAGTTTCATTGCACACACCATCAAGAAAATCTTGAGAATGACTGACCAAAAGCAAAATACTAAAATAAAAAAAAAATTAATTAACGTTCAAAATAAAGATTTGATAATTTTCTATTATTACTAGTTTAAAACTAATTTACCGATTATAATTCTTCAAATATTCTTCGAGCCAAACACAAGCTTCCAAATCCAAATGATTTGCTAAAAAAAAAAAAAAAAAATTATTCTTAATATTAATAATATTTAATAAGAAAAAATTATATAAATTTCTTAAGCTTACTTGGTTCATCCAACAACAATAAAGTGGGTCTAATAAACAAAGCCTTTGCGAGCGCTACTCGCATTCTCCAACCACCAGACATATCTTTAGTTTTTTTGGCCATCATTTCTTGAGAGAAACCTAAACCATGAAGGAGAGTGCTAGCACGAGACTTAAATGTCGACTCGTCGAGAGCATTGATACGATCATACAAATCTTCTAATCTTGGATCATCCGCGCCTTCATCCTCCGCCAATATATCCTCAACTTCTTTTTCAAGACTAAAAATTAAATATGAATTGAAGAGTCTTAATAAATTCAAACCAACGTCGCATACATTATAAAAATATTGATAATTACCGAGTAATTTCATTCTTTGCTGCCAGCATGACATAGTCGATAGCATTAAGATCACAAGGTTCCGCTTCCTGATTTAATAAGTATATCTATAAAATGTATGAAATGTTGGTTGATCTCGAAAGTAATAGATGAAAACAAAATATTAAATTATACATACATCAATATGCTCTGGAATTGGAGCTTCCCTTGCTGCCAAAGACGCCAAGAAAGTGCTCTTTCCTGAACCATTTGCACCTATTAGACCATATCTAAATTTCAAAAGATCAATCAAAATGTTTTATTAATGATTTAACAACCCCCCAAAAAAATATCAAAAAAAAAAAAAACGCGTAGATCAAATTACGTACCGTCTACCAAAATTAAGTTCAATCGTTGCATTATCGACCAATACACGCCCATAAAAAGATAAACTAAATTGCTCAATTTTAATATCTCTTGATCTGGGCTGTGAAGCCAAAACACCAGTAGCAGTTCTTTCGCTAGAGATTTTTAGTGTTTCCAAAGACAAGCCGTTAGCAGCGGCTACTGTACTACTCTCAGGAGTTTCCTTATTAATGGATGAGCCGTTTGCATTGGGTGTTTCTTCTGGCTTCTTTGCATTTTTGGCGGCTTTTTTGGCCAAACGTTTTTGTTTTGAGACTGATGACATTTTTTTTTTGACTGTAGGTTTAATAATTAAGAGGAAACTCTTTGACCAATGAATGTGTTTTAAGAGTTTAAAGTAGTCACCAAGTCTACTAATCAAGATGCGATTGAGCGGAACGAATAGATCTAAAAGATGTCGACTAGTTTTCTTACCCGAGAAAACCTTTATTTCAATTCTCGAATATAGGGACGGATCGAGAATTAAGACTAATTTATATGTAAGAATGGATCGGGGCATCGGTAGGACCCTTGCGTGTGGCAAAGAAAATTACTTAACTTGGTAACAATTTAGTTGCTGCGGTGACTTTTTTCGGAGATTCATAACAATTATTCCTTAAAAAGATCGCAGTGCGTCATAATTTTTTATTGTCAAAGAAGTTAAAAGGCGTGTCGAGGCTTTTATTGCGTTTTGTATTACAATGCTATTCATACAAGTGTTGGTCTGTTGTAAAACTATAGCTGCGCCGCGAAAGTCGCAGTAATCGTATGTCATTGGCGTAGCATCAATACTATATGTATTTTTTTTTTTTTTTTTTACCTTACAATAAATCCAAATTTTATAATCTTGTTAGAACGTAATTTTCTATAAGGTTTATAAGACATAATTGCGCAAATGTCGTTGATATTCTACTTTTGAAATAATATAGAGATAATATGGAATAAAAAGAAATGAACTCTCATTTAGTTAGGGCTCAATAGTGCATCGATCCGTATCCGGATCAATCCGGATTGATCCGGATTTTGTTTTTTTTTCGGATATCCGAAATCCGCGGTTTTCATCCGGTTTATAATCCGGATGACAAATATCCGGTTTGAACCGGGATCCGGATGGAAATAAATATAAAAGAAAATTATTTAAGCAAAATTCTTATATTAAACACTAGGATAAACATCGAAGACGTTAAATCTGCGGAAAAAAGGTCTTCGAGAAACGTTAAATCCGCGAAATAACATCTCTGACGCTAAAATGAATGAAATTTAATGTCAGAGACGTTAAATCCACAGAAATAAATGTTTCCTGAACATTAAAATTATAAAACTTTAACGTCAATGACGTTATTTCCGCATATTTAACACCTTCACATAGTTAAATTCTTAATTCCGGCCAAAAATGCATAATGCCGGCCAAAACGGGACGAGTTAAGAAAATCATAAAAATTGGCCGAAATTACGAATTTTTGGTCAAAGTTGAAGTGCTAGAGGTTTGATACACCTAGCAATACGTAAAATAACGAAAATATCATCACTTAATAAAAAATTTATGTGATTTGATCCGGATTGATCCGGATGAAATCCGGATTTTTTTTTTGTGTAATCCGGATGACGGATTTCATCCGGATCGAAGCACTAGGGCTCAAGATGTAGAGCTTCCGTTTGAAAGTCGTAATGAGATTTGAATATGATTCGAATCTCATCGGATATTCGAATCTTAACCGGATATTCGAATCTCGAATCTTTTATGATTTTTGAATTTTATCAAAAATGTAATTTTTTTTTTTTTTAGATCAAAAAAATTTATACGTATTGACTTTATATTCGAACATACCATGTTGATTCGAATATGTCACGTGGTTCAAATCTACATGGCATATTCGAATCTATATGGTGTATCCGAATCTATATGATCCATATGGTATATTGGGATATTCGAATATCAAATAACTATGTTCGAATATCCAATTTTACAAGATTTTCAAACGAATATTCGAATATCCTAACTAATTTCAAACGGAAGCTCTATCGAGATGTTCCATGTTCATTACTTGTCATTCATTTTAAAAATGGATTAAAAAAGTGTTTCTCTGATTCATTAATACAGAAACGTATTTTCGTACAATTATTCTAAGAATTCTACAATTTTTAAACCATTCAATGAATACGCCTACGAATAAATCAAAATTATAGTGAAGATAAGGATCTTTCGGAAAGTTTTTACCTCATTTATTACAAATTCAATGTTGTATAAACATTTTAAAACAACTTCTTTATTTGACTTTCGAAGCTACTATACTAGGTTAGCCTCAAATCTGCTTTTAAGAAACTCCCTTGCTTTCGTCACAAACAAACATGACAAATTCGTTTATCGCGAAGTTTAAACGCACTTATAATTACGCTTTGTGGTTCATATCAACATTTTTAATACTAATGTTTATTCAACCATTTTACACTCTTTTTTTTTGTCAATCGCTGTTGAAAGTGTAGAATAACTTTTTTTTTGGTCAAAAAGAAAAGACATATTATATGATATTATTAGACTGATAATAAAATGAACAAAATTTGACCAAAGAAAATCAAAAATTATAGTTTTTATATTTGGTCCTTTTTCGTTAGAAATAAATTTATTTTCATCATATTTTGTTCGAAATGTTGGCATTCCATGAACGGGTCAAACAAGGCAAATCCACAATCAAACCTAAAAATTTAATATTGCGAAAAAATGAAAAAAAAACAATGCTGTAGTGATATGGATACTTATCTTTTCTCCGTCACTTCATAACTTTGACATGCATACATTACAAAAATCATAAAACTATCATGAGAATTTCATCTTTTAAAAACTAAGTCTAATAGACATTTATTTAAAAGAAAAATATTTGGTTTTATTATTACGGTATTCGGAAAAAAAACAAAACCAGTTACTCTTTGGTCAAATATAATAGAATTTTTGGTGTAATCCTACCGATATTTGGAGCCTAGCCTTATAATTGCAGTGATTTTAAAGAGGAGGATTATTGATATCAATAAAATTATACTTAAAAAATTTCCACAATATATTCTAATGGAGAGACAGAAAACTTTGGAATGATAAGTAAAAGCACCTACAACCATATATATTAAGAGAACCAACAAAGTTATTTTCGTCTTTTTAGCAGCATTTCTTACAAAGTAAAGAATTCTCGTTTGAGATAAAACAAATGACCTAGAACCTTCATTCAAACAAATTGTCGTAACGACGTTAGACTTTGCTATGATATACTGTATATTAAAAAAATATGATGAAAATAATGATTAATTAAATAGATGCTTATAATAGTGTAAGAATAAGAGTTTATACTTTTTGTATGTACCTCCGAAAAACACATTTAAGTTACGATGTAATTAACTATTAAAAAAATTTCATTTAATAAAAAATGATTTATTAATTACGTAATTTGAACGAACAAAAATTTTCTCACATAATGTATATTACGTAAAAAAATTAAAGATAAAAATTATCGAGGAAAAAAAAAAAAATTAAAGTTTGCAAAATTGGAAATAATAATCATATGAACAATGCAAAAGAAACATCATATTTTACGAGGGATGATGATCATTACTGTATTATTAACAGTGATCGGTCATATGTTTAAAAAAAAAAATATTAATAGATCTCTTAAAGATCCAAGTTACTTCAGAAAGAATATAATTTAATTTAATAAAAAAAAAAAATAGTAATTTCATAGAGCTTAGTCACTATATTTAGCAAGGAACGTTTCATTACCAAATTTAGTATTAAACATTAAAATTAATAAAAATAGTTAATAAGAGAAGTGTTCCAAAAAAAGAAAAAATTGTTTTTTTTTTTTTAATAATAAAAAATAAATTTATAACGCCACTTTAGAGTTTCCATAAATTACTCACACAGTTACACGAATATAATGAGATCAAATCATGTAAAGACCGTTCAGAACGAGATTTTTGTGCTCGGTTAATCGAAATTTTCTTATATAATGGGTTAACTTTCTTATCTCTCTTTTCTCTCTAAAAAATTTTTTTTTTAAAAAAAAAAAATTTCAAAATATACATTATTTTTTTTTTTTATTATTAATATTTAGCAATATTTTCCCTCTAATTCTAATAATTAATAATGAAACCTACAAGTTTACTATTTGTTGCTTTGGTCACCATCTCTGCCTTGGCCCCTACAAGCGAAGCGGTATGTGCTAATATGGCTGTATATACCGATTGTAAAAATAGAGGCAATGCTCAATTAAATGCTTGCGCATTCGACGATTGGATTTGTAAATGCAATGCCAATAATGGTATGTTAAAAAAAAAAAAGGTCATTTATATATAATAATGATATCCTGAATGACTTTCTTTTCTTTCTTTACTTTTAGCCATTCAAAATTGTTACCTTCAATGTCCTGACGATCCTGATATACAAACTGAAGGAAGAGCATATCAGGTAAAGAAAAAAAGAAATCTCAATTTTTTTTTCGTTCACTTTAATGTAACACGAAATAAATTTTTTCCTTTAAAAAAAAATTCAGCCAGCAGTACAACAAGCATGTTCATTAGCTGCAAGTCAATCATCGGCTAAAGCAGCAGCGACGCCCGTAGCTGCAACTCCTTTAGCGCCACAACCCGCACCAGTACAAACTCCTCCACCAAATCCACAAGCAGTTCCAACAACGAGTTCATCAACTACTAATCCAACTGAAACACCAAAAACTTCTGAAAATGCCAAATCTTCCGCTTATAGTAATAAAATGAGTCTTATGATTGCTGCTGTTCCACCCGTTGCTGCTGTTGTAATTGGTCAATTCATTTAGATTTTATTTTTTACATTATTATTATTATTATTATTATTTCTTTAATTTTTTTAATTTGTTCTCATTTTAAAAATATTTACAAATGTACAAAATGATGGTTTAAATTTTTTTTTTATCTCGTAGATCTTACCTTTATAATCCTTATAATCTAGTTAATTATTATGGAAAATAATTTTTTTTTTATGCAAATGATCAATTAATAAATATTGTATCTTATGTGAAGGGCAAATAATAATAATTTAAAAAATGTTTATGTACGACAGGTTTTACTATATAAGGTGGTAAAGAATGATCTTCGTACATTTAATTTCGGTTCCAATTATAGTTCGTAACCCTAAATACATATGCGACTCATATATTATACGCAGAAAAAAAAAACTGATCACTAAATAATAATTCAATTCAATCTTAATACTTTCTGTGAGAAGACTCCCTAATTATACTACATTAATCAATTATTTTTGTACTATCTTACAGTTCAACACAGCATGTTTTATTTATTTATAAAATAAACTAATGATATTATCTCTTTTGTAATACATATAATAGATAGTAATTACGTATGATAAATTAAATGAAACTATGAAAAGTCCCGAACCCAGATGATATTACCACGGCCCAAGTACTATCTGAACGGGTGCTTTGGACAAGGGGTGACCTTCATTGGTAAACGAATGATATTAGCTTATTAAGAAATTCACGTGATAAATTTACTGAGCCAATAATATTTAATATTCTCACCATGTGATATTATTACAGATGAATGACCTTCGAATGATGTCATTTGAGTCATTTAAAATTTGCTTTATAATTTAGGCCAGGTTTATGATTCGGCTAGAATTATGAATTTATAATATCACATGAAAATTTTTGTGAATAGTTTTGGTCAAAATTATGACGTAATTTTTAAATGACTAGGTCATTTGTTGAAATGACCCAAATGACACGTGGTCACTGGCCAACACTGCGTGAGATGGAATTTTCTTAGAAACGAAAAAAGTAAGAATATACTGTAGGATCAGTTCCTGGGATGGATGGGCATCATCAAGCGTAGAAGCATATAATCCTTCGTTACACTTCGGACTAATTACACTTTGGACTAATTATACTTCGAATTAATTATACTTCGGACTAATTGAACTTATTTTCTTTATATAGTGGTTTATGGTCCTCTTATTAGTTAGTTTTTCCGTTCTGGCGGATTTACATTTATTGTTATAGTGATAGTTGTATTTTTCTTTCATCGAAGAAAGGGTCTGGTTTTAATTCTGAATGACAGTCGAAATTTATTTAATTTCTTTGGAACGAACCTAAATGTAAATAATCTCTGTAACTTTCTTTCATTTTAAAAGCTGTCATAATTATGAAAATTTTCATTATATCATTACACATTCTACGTATTACGTATAGAATTACTACTCGTCTTTTCATATGATCTAATTTTACGATAATCAAAAAATCAGTTTGTTTTCTGTTAAAAAACGAATAATTTCATGTCAATCCGTTTAAGAATGTATACGGTTGTTATAATGAAAATTGTGATTACGAGTATATTGTGAAAATTATACCATATATGCAAAAAAAAACTCAAGGAAAAGGAATAAGTACACATTTATTATCATTGAAGTTCACACTTTTACATTATATGCGCATCTCAAGGATCGGATTTCATTTTATTTGACAGCTCCAAAAAAATCATCGGGAAATTCGAATTACGATAGTAATGTTAATTTAAAAGAACAATTCCAATATTACACTTGCCGATCGTTAAAAATAACAAAACTTATCATGTGACTAAACAAGTATATCAAAAAGAATGTGCAAATCATCATCACAGATCGACAAAAATCGACGAAATACTCCGTATTATGTATTACTCTATAATTAGTCAACGTGTGCCTTAATTTTTTCTTTAAGTAACATAGTCATATGTTTAAGGGAGTAAGAATGAACTTACACATTAACAACATGTGGTTGGTGACCGGGGATGTTACCTCTTTTATGCATCTATCTGTTTTTGATAGACTCCTTTTTAAATAAGTACAGAGCCTAATAATCGGTACTAATTGCACAATTTTTAATCTTTGTGGCGTCATTATCCACTTGATCTTTTCCCCCATAAAATTCTTGAGAAATATTTATATATTGCACAGCAAAAATTTTGAACTCCTTGATCCGCCTTTTATTTAAATACGTGCTCTTCATCTTTATAAATTTCTTCATCTGTTATCCTAGTAGTAAATTTCTCTAGAAATATCGTTGGTTGCTTCGTAAGCAAAAAATCGGAATTTATTTAACCGGTCAAAATTAACCGGTTTAACCGATTTAACCGAACTCCGATTCTGGCAAAATTTGCTCGAGAATTGCGTCATTCATATCCAATCAAAATTTTGTTTGTTTTGTACGTTTATAATTTCATAATTACCTTATATTGAACAATCAATGATTTATAATCAAAAAATTTTTTTCTTCGATTCTGTTGTATAATTCGGACAAAAAAAAAATGCAAAAAAAAAAAAAATATATATATAATGGTCGAATTTTTCCTAATAACAAAAAAAAAAAAAAAAAAAAAAAAAAAACTTTTTATCATCATACAACTCAATTTATCATAAATCACCCTCTTCTTTTAGGATTTACTCAATTTTACTCAACTTTATTCAACTTTACTACGTAATCGACTAATCGTAATATTCAACGTTAAAATGGATCCAATAAGTATGGAAACAGGTTCAAATTTTGGAATAATTTTATCGAGAACAATAGGATGGGTAAATATTTATTCTATATATATTTGAAAATTATTTATGTGGCGCAGCTAACCTTTATTTCTTGCTTATTATAGGTATATTTCTTTGCTTGGTCGATAAGTTTTTATCCACAAGTGATATTAAATTGGCGAAGAAGAAGGTATTTAATAATTGATCTTATATCATCATTTAGCTGTCTAATCGTTGATATTCATCGTAAAAAAATTGATGCATATTTTAGAGTACAAGGATTATCCATAGATTTCCTATGGTACAACGTCTTTGGATTTGCATGTTATACAATATTTAACTTGGCGTTCTTTTCATCCGAACAAATACGTAAAGAATATCGAGATAGGAATAACGGCAAAGATAATTTGGTACAAATTAATGATGTAGCATTTTCTTTGCATGCATTAATATTAAGTACAATCACTTTAACTCAAACATTCATATATAAGGTGTGTTACATTTCATAATTTCATAATCTCTTTTTCTTACCATTTTACATGTTACTTATATATTTTTTGTTGAATTTTTATTAGAGAGATCCATCTCAACGAATTTCAACTGTTGCATTCTCATTAATATCAATATTATTATTTTTTGCATTTTCATTATTGTTTGGAGCTTTTTTTGGATTATGTCATTGGATTGATTTATTTTATTACTTGAGCTACATCAAATTATGTTTTAGTTTTATCAAATATGTTCCCCAAGTAAGTTATTTTTCATAAAGTAAGTCCTTATTATACAATCTCATTTTGTGATCTAATTTTAAATATTTCGTTTTTTTTTAGGCGTACTTGAACATCAAAAGAAGATCTACTGTCGGATGGAGTATTTATAATATATTATTGGTAAGCATATTACTGTTTAAAAATTTTTTTTTTTTTTTTCCTTATTTATTACTTTATTTAATTTAAATATTTTTTTTTTGATTTAGGATTTCACCGGTGGTATGTTATCTATCTTCCAATTAGTATTGGATGCATATTTACAAGATAATTGGCATGGCATATTAGGGGTAAGTTATTATTTTAATAAAGTGATTTTTTTTATCATGTGCTTGTGAAATACTTAGACTAATTCACGACTATTCTTTTAATTTATTATATAGGATTATGTAAAACTGTAAGTTTTTTTATGTTTTAATTTTTATATAATGTTTCCTTTTTTTCAAATTTTATTCTAATTTTTCTCTCTCTCCTTAATTATAGTGGCCTTGGATTTCTTAGTATAACATTTGATTTAATATTCATGACACAGCACTTTATACTTTATCGGAATCGTGAAGATCCCGAAGATCTCGAGGATGAAGATTTGGAAAGTTCTATTTTATTACCACAATCAGATAAACAATTAAACAAATATGTGTAATATAAAAATTATTTAAAATAATAACTGATAATATAATATAATAAAAATAAAATAGAGTTGTACTGTAAATAAAAATTATACTCTCTCATTTTTTGACCATTTTTGGTCTTATTTTGGCTTTATAATATATCACTTAGCCATAACTTGGAAGTCTTGTCACCCTGCTACGCAAAGCATTGTAACAATTAAACCTGAAAATTAAAAAGATACAATTTTAATAATATTTTTTTTTTTTTTTTTTAAATAGTAGTATATATTTTTTTGATTGTATTAATAGAAATATATTTAGTATTAATTAGATATTAATGAACTTTTTAATAAAAAAATGATTTTTATTAACTTGCGAAATATTTGGGAGTTCACTTTACAATCAAAAAAAAAAAACACTGAACGAATTTGTAAGAAATTTACAGTACATCCATTTAAACTTAAAGAGAAAATATATTGTATATTATTACAGTTGGCCCTCGAAGTAGACGTTCAGACCTTCGTTATGAGAAAATTCATAATGAATTATTCAGTATAATGGAAAATTTTGGTATAATATAAGACATTTGGAGAATGTCATGATTATAAAAGAAACTGGCGAAACAATGGAAAAAATGGTGAATTTGCATATTTGAGAGAAATTTCATGAATGCTAACATCCTTCATAATCTTTGTAGTAAAATTGATCTTACAATTACATATGACAAGAAATACTATTTTTCGATTGCTGAGCCTGAACACGCTGATAAAGGCTCAGTGAGAAGCAGTAAAAATTTGAATTTGCTTAATTCATACAGCAAAACTTTCGAATTAATGAAAAATAATGTTTGATGAAATGCATTATTGCAATTTACTAGGAAATTAAAACATATGATAAAATCTAGCATTTTGTAAAATTTTGTATAATAATTATTCATTGATACATACCAGTCTTGTTATTTTTAACTGGAAGAAAAGAAATTAAATTAATACAACAATTAATATACATATTAATAAATATTTTTTTTTACATACATACATTAAGGTTTCTTAATATACTCGTACATAATTCCATTTTCTATGAACCACCCCAATCGATTTTTCCCTTTAATTGTGTACTTTGATGCTTTTTCAGGATAATAAATTTTCATCATCCCACAGAAATACATGACCATAACAATCTATCTAAAAAGATTACTCCATAATTAGTCTCTCCAATAATAATTATATAATCTAAAATCGGCACGTAGTTACTAATTAAATTTGGGGCAAAAAATTAAAAACGTTATTTATTATAATCTTTTTTTTTAATATAAAAAATTGTTAAAAAACGTTTCACAACGTTTTCTATTAAAATCGGTTAAAAAACGTTGCGAAACGTTTTTATTAATATAAAATCGATTGTTAAAAACGTTTCTTTACTAAAATCATTGCGAAACGTTTTTTTAAATAGTTTGATTCGAGTCGAATCAGAATCGGATTTGATTTTTATTTGATTCGGATTCGGATCGGATCGAACAATTCTTTTCGATTCGAACTCGGATCGGATAAAATTCGGTTTAAATCCGAACACTAAACACAGCATTTTCCAAAAAATGGTTTTTTGATTTATCTCATTCTTAGGCGGATCTGGCAATTAATACATTATAATATAAGATTTATTGTCTACCTTTTAGATAAAATAATTTATGCAGTAAAATTTTTTAACAATGGCAGGCCTTTTACTGCGTCAAGAAGACAATTAGGTGAATATCAAAAAATGCCAATATATTACAACACGAGTAATATTATCTCCTTTATTACAGTATTTCCTTTAACCCAATCATGGCCACGTTTCTTGAGAAAAACGATGCTTGTTTAGAAAAAAAAAACAACTTACAAGTTTATCCTGATGACAGTATCGCGATATTCGATCATGAGAACATTATTCCAATGACTAAGCGTTCAAATATAAACGAGTCAATTTGGCAAAATGCCATTTCAAATAAACGATCATTGATCGTTGTAAAAAGAAATGAAACTAGTGAGTATATCTTGATCTATGCCTTGGTCTAGTAAAGATACTTAGATATGTTAAATGTGTCTAATGATTATTGCAGATCCATGCCCAAGTGCGAAGTTTTTTCAAGCCACTAATGATATTTGCCATGTAATTGGCATGATGTATGATACCCTTTTAAGAGACTATAATGAAAACCTACCAGATCAACAACATTATAGCTCTCTTCCCAGATTGCATTCCGCTGCGCACCATGACGAAGATATTATGACACGATATACTAATAAAATCGCAGTTTATGGAATGAAACTGCGACATATTACTTTATTAATAGATTATAAATATATCCGTAATACTCAAGTCCATAG
This sequence comes from Rhizophagus clarus, assembly GCA_015698045.1. NCBI lineage: Eukaryota > Fungi > Glomeromycota > Glomeromycetes > Glomerales > Glomeraceae > Rhizophagus > Rhizophagus clarus. The sequence goes on along the minus strand of BLAL01000018.1, from coordinate 300,715 downwards.
GTCGTACTGGAATATTACCTCACATGTACCAAGGTTAGAACAACGGCAAAATGCTCTTGCACTTTTGAATACTGTTAATCAGTCAAGAGTTTTTTCCGAAGCATTTCGATTATGCACATCCTGTGTTTATGGAGCTCAATAAATGCAAAAACGTATAAACAAAAATAAATAATAAACTTGTGCAAATCAATAAAAATATTTATTATTTTATTATTTTATTTTTCTGATTTTAAATTTGAGGAGTATATGAGAAATAAAATCTTTGCTGTAAAGAATCTCATTAAAACAGATTTCACGAGTAAATTTTCTTCATTCCTAACATTTCGCGAGCTTTAGTTAACATCATGATAGCATCTGTCCCTTTATATACGTCATACATTGTTTCCCAAAAAAGTTTTTCCTCTTCTTCCTCGGTTAAATGATCTTTTGGCGCTTCAGGCAAATTATCAATGTTATTAGGATTATAATTGGCAAGTTTTTTCTCTATCTTTTTCTCCGCCATGTCTGAAATAGCAATTAAACCCTCATAATATAATTTCCAACCTTCTTCTCTCTGGTCATAACTCATAGAAAAAGGGTACTTTGTATCCGGGCTACCTTTCTTTGACGTATTGACGACATCATTATTAACGCTCCCTTTTATGAGAACATCACGATAGGATAATTTTGCAGTATGGCTTGTTGGTGAGACTTTGACTTTTCCATCAATAAGAATGTTAGCTTCATCTCTACCAACTTTTTCTTTTACAAGGACATCGACTTCACTGCTATCTTTTCCTCGATAAGGAAAGAAAATATGATAGGGTGACTATGCTAAATTTTAAATAAAGGAAAGAATTGATAACAATACCTGAACTCAATTCTTCTATTTCATCATCACTTGTAAAGTCCGTAAAACTATCTTTATGGTTGTTGATCAAGTGTTGACCTAGTGCAACAGGAGTATCAAATCGGGTATTACAAACTGAACACTAAATATTAAAGAAAAAAGTTAATATGGTTGTTCTAATGCCTACAAAGCGATGTAACGGATAAAATAAAATAATTTTTTGAATCAACCTTAAACGGTCTTTGTTGAATGTGTTTACGTAAATGTTCTGTAAGATACAATAATAATATTATAATTTCTACAGTATCGGTGGAGCTAGTAAACACTTGACAAATTTTTATACCTTCTAACATTATATTATTATTATGAGATTTCTTGCAATCTTTCCACGGACATATGTAAATTTGATTTCCCAGAAGAGATTTGTTGCAAGAATTAATGTCGTGTTTAGAGACGTGTTTTTTGAGTTCCTTCACAGTTTTAAAGTACTGTGGTTTAGAATGAGAATCTAACCATTTGCAAACAAATAGCATTGAATTTGTACTTTCGGACATGGTAGCGTGGAATGTATGTATTAAAATCAATTAACTTCACGTAATTATATTCAAGGATACAGTCACACCTCTATAAAATCACCCCCATATAAAAAGGGGTTGATTATAGCTGTCAGTATCACCGTCACTTTTCTTTCCCTTTTTCTTCTTTTAATATCAGACAAAAGCTTATTATACTCAATATATCAAATTCAGATGGGATTACACTAGATAATTATATATTTCGTCTGTTAACAATTATTCAAGAACAAGAACAACTCTTATTGGATGTAACTGTTTCATGTGGCTTGGCATTCCGATGGATTGAAGATCCTGCGGTTAAAATTGGCTAAATCTGATGATTACATTACCTTTTCGAAAAGTATTATCAGGACGTATTTTAAAAGATGCAACTGATAAAGTTTTGACAAAATTACTTGATAATGCTAAAGATGATTTGTTTGGTGTAACTCTTGCTTTCGACAGATGGAAAAATGTGGCATGACAACATATTTTTGGTATAATACTTATTACATTTACAGGCGAAATGGTAATTTGGAAAGCAATCAATTGTGGAGGAGCTTATTTAGATTACACAACAACTTGAATCAAGAAAATATAAAAGTTAATGGGCTAGTTACAGATTCAGCATCAGAAAATGCTTCTGCATAGTTTGTTTATTTTTTATTGCATTATTTGAATTATTAATAATTAATTAAACATTAATTTAATTATTAAAATTATTAAACTATATTATAATAGAAAACAACTTCAATTACTTTACCGTGATAAATTATTTTTGCCTTGTTTTGCTCACCAAATGAATTTATGTGTTGGTGATATTTTTAAGGAGTCGAATTCCTAACAAAAGTAGGTGAGCAAACTGTTGCAATTGCTAGTTTTTTTAATCGTGCAAAGGTGTGGATTGGAGAATAATATGAAGAACAAGCAGCAATTTACAAAAATAAATATTACACCTTAATGGTACCTAATAATACTCACTGAAATTTCCAATATTATTGTTTTGCAAGTTTATTGTGATCAAAATCTGCATTAAAAGTAAGTATTAATTTTTGATAAATTTATATTATTCTAATATTAAAAAAAATTAAAATGAAAATTAATTATTAGAATTTAGCAACGAAAATTGAGAAACAAGAAAGTGATGATCTTTATGATTTTTCAGAAGAATATCTAAATTGCATTTCTAATAATAATTGGTGGAAAAAGCTTAAAGAATTAGAAACATTAATACTTCCCTATTATGCTACACTTAATCAACTTCAACGATATAATTCACAACTCTATAATGTTCTCCATTATTTTGGTAATTTAGTTATAGTTGTGTATTCATTTGATAATAATAATTTTAAAAATAAGCTTTTAAAAAAGCTTAAAAAGAGGTGGAGTAACTGGAAACAACTTCTTTATTACTAGCATTTTTACTTCACCTGGGATATTGTACTGATAAATTTAATTCACAAATTGAAACTTTATCTTTTCCAAATCTTGGTAAATGGGTTACTTATTACTATTGTGCTTGGTTTAATGAAGATCCAATGGTAATGTTAGTTGAATTAGAAGCTTATCAACAAAAAAAATATTCCTAGAATGATACCACTGCATGACAATTTAATAATAATATTTTGAAATTTTGGAATTATGTTTGTGGTTATTCTAAGGAACTTTACTGTATTACTGAACATATTTTTTAAATTGCAGTAATTACAGCATCTCTTGAAAGACTTTTTTCTACAATGGGATGGCTGCATTTAAAATGCTGAAATTGTTTAGCAGAAAGTATAAATTATAGTAATTTCAGTTATAATAATTATAATTATATTTTTTGTTAATATTTTTTAATTATTTAGCATAAAAAGGGTTTAGGAATGACTCATATACGTGCATCAATGCAACAAAGATTTAAACAAAAAAAATTGATAATAATACATTAAAATTTTGAAGTACAAGTACTATACTTTTAATAGTAAATAAAAATGAAGAACTAAATGCATCAGATGATCTGAATGTATTAGATGATGAATCATCAAACAAATTAGTTAAAACAGATACTAATATTCAAACTGGAAGTAATTGGAGAAATATAGTATCAAAATGGATTAATATATTGGAAGATGAAATAAATGAAAAAAATAATGATGATGATGATAAAAGTAATAGTAATAATAATGATGAAAAACTTGAAATTAGTATTATAAATATATCAAATTTGATTTATCCTACTAGAGATCAAAATTTTAAATGAAAACTTCAAAATATTTTTATTGAAAATTTAGGGAAACCCAATTATTTGTTAGCTTTTATATTAGGTAATAATCAATAAATTTAATAAAATTTAATAAATATCAATAAAAAATGATTTATATTATAAATTTTATAATTATTTATGTATTGCTAAAATTACATATAAATTTATGATTATTAGATGAAGTCTATAGTCCAATAATTCAAATTTTAATGGAATTGGAATGGATTACATCCAAATGTCCAATAGTCTAATAGTTAAGCAAGCACGAAGTATACCCATAGCTTTCTCCCAACCTGCTGGATTATCAGCAACAGCTGATGGATCAATTCCAATACTATGAATATAGCTCTTATATAACTCAAAAAATCTCTCAAGATCATTGTCATCATTTCTAGCAAAAACTGGTATTCCTATTGCAATAGTAGCCATATTACTTGTGGATTATCCAGATGAGGATTGTTAACTATAGGTCCAGCTTGTCTAATTCGAAACCACTGCGCCTGAATTCTAAGAGCAGCCAATTGTGCTTGCATTCTATCACGAATTCGTCTCAAGTTTCTAGATGTAAGTCGTTCTATTGCAAGTTGGTATGTTAATCTATTATTTCTTTGTCGCAAAGTATCCCTAATTCTTCTTTGCCATACTTGTTAATCTTGTAATTGATTAGCTTGATCACGATTTGCATTTACTAGATGATTTTTTATTTTGCAATCTGTTCCACTCATTTTGACATGCAATAAGACGTTATCTAATACCATAAATCTCACGTTCTTTAGCATTGGTCACTTTTTGCAAATACTTTAATAAGCCAATTGAAGTATTAAGCTCTTTCCTAGTTTGTCTTGCTCTTTGTTCAACCTGTATACCATGAGCTATAATCAATCCAATAATGTGCTTAATCTCGTGATTAATATTTATAAGAATTGATGTAATAGTCATTCGACCATTTACCAGCAGGGCATCTGCATCATTCTTAAGTGCATTAATTAGTTGATTAATATTCATTGCTACTAAATGTGCTGGAAGGACGCCTGTAATATCAGTGGGAATGTATGCCATTTTGAATATACTATACACTACTATATACTACTAATTGTACTAATTGTTTAAAATGGACTTATATATATATAATTTGGATGAATATAGTAGTGATACTAGGCAAGGAAATGAATATACTCCAATATGGCCCTTTCGTCTTGCTGTAGCTGGTAGCTCAGATTCTGGAAAGACTACTATGCTTATTAATTTGTTAATGAGAAACGCAAAAGCTAAAGAGTATGAGACTCGATATATTTTTTGTGATGAAATAGTCCTTATTGGTAAATATTTAGACGAACCTAAATGGCAAATAGTAAAGGATTTTTTTGATGATGATGAGAATGTAATATTCGAAGCAATCTCATATCACCAAATGCCAAATGTAGAAGACTTTATCCCAAAATTGCTACTGTAGTTATATTTGAGGATTTAATGGATGTCCCTAAAAATATCCAAGAAAAAATAACTGGTTACTTTACTCATGGACGACACAGAAATATTTCAGCTATTTATGTAGCCCAAAGATTCTATGCTATTCCAAAAGCAATTCGAGAAAATGTAAATTATATTTCTCTACATGGTGGGCATGACAGTTTAAGTGATACAAAGCATATCATTAGACAATATACTAATGAATCAGATTCTCTTGCTCCAATAATTAACGAACTAACTTTAAGTAGAGAATTCATAGTATTTGACTTGAGACATCCTAAAACTGATCCCCTATTAATTAGAGTTCGATGGGATACTAGCCTTAGAATTATTATGGAATCATCCAATAATGATTCTAGAATGATCACGTGTTTATCTAAGATTGATCTAAGATCATCCAAGAATGATTCTAGAACAATTTTAGAATCATCCAAGAATGATCTTAGTCAATTTACTTCTTATGGACAGAAGGCAATAGCTGAAGCTAAAAAGAATAATTTGTTAAAGGAATTTGCCCAGAACTTTTCTTCTCCTAAGGAACGTAAACTTTACTTGAAACAAGACGCCTTATCGAAGACAAAAAATTCAGATATTTGGGCTAAATATATTTTTAGAGAAGCTTATGGAATAAATGATCGTACTCCTGGAGATGAGTATAAGAAATTCCTATCTTAAGTTAAGAATGTATATGTTACTAGAGATAACTTCCCAGTATCAGTATTACCTTTTGATCGATATAGAGAACTTTTGAATGAGCGTCCTTTAAGTGATAAAAAAATAATAGAAGGCATCGAAGCACTTTTAAAACTATTCAATGATAGCTTAATGAAGAAGCCTATCTTGCAGGTAGGAATTAATAATCTATTCCATTCTTTTTAAAAAGCTCAAGCAACTTTTCTCTAGTTGCATTTATAGATATAATACTTTTTCCCTGCCATATACTACTATTCTTGATATTTTCGTTATTAGGCCAAGGGTCCTCAATGCATGGAAAATAAAGTTTTTACTTAATGGATTATTCACTTTATCACAATATATATCATAAAATACGGCAAAAGGTTCATTTATCCCTTCTTCTGCATATAAATCAAATAATAATCGATATAAAGCTTTTTCCCCCTACATCTCTATCCAGCCCATTAATTTGTTTGAGTAACCAAATTTTAATCAATTCAAATTCTTCTAGTACAGAGAAATCATAAAATTCTAACTGATACTCATAGTCTCGAGTAAAGGCAAAAGTAAGTTCATTATCTTGTGAAATACATCTAAATATTTTGATTAGTTTATATATACTTTCATGTAAGCTATCTATATCAACACATCCATATACTGTACGTCAGAATTCGATAGTAGATAAGCTTCTTCTTGGCTTGGCCAATACAAGTCCACAAACTGGGCAGTATTTTCTAATTTGCTCAACCATTTTTTATTCGAAATTTTCTATATAAAAAATAAAATAATTTAATTATCTGTTTTTTATATTTATTCTTTACTGCAGTCTTCACATAAACCACTCTCAGGTAACTTATTAAGATTTACAGGCATTTGGCACTCTTTACATAAGGCAATGTTAAGTTCAGCAAGCCTTCTTAATTGTGACTCTTATTGTGTTTCTCTGTCTTCTTTCAACAAATTAGTGTGCTTCTTTGACTATTCGTCTATAATTTGGATTAAGTCGATCCTGCTCAGCATAAAAGTTAACTCTTCTAAGTGCAACATCAAGATGTTCAAGTCTTCTTTGAGTACCATGTAAATATAATATAGATGGATAGGATTGCGCAATTTCTACAAATCTTAGAGGAACAAGATAATAAACTTCTATTATTTCATAAGCTCTTTGAATTAAATAAAAATACGTTCAGTTCTAGTCCCATATTGAACCATACATCCAGTTTCTATCACTGGTCAAAATCAATTCTATCGGGTACATATCAGGGACTTATATATCGGTGGCTAATCGGATAAATATTGGGTATTTTTACATATCGGGTACCCGATTTATTACACTTCAAAATATGCCTAATTACCAAGACCCCGATATCTAAACTATTGGTCACCGATATGTTATTTAATATATATCGGGCACAGTTCTATCTTACACATATCGGGTACCCGATATGTGATACAAATTTTAATACGTTAGATTTCATATTATATAACGTATTAAGAAATTTTTTAGAATTTACTTTCTTTATAGATTTTTCTTTTTAGAAATTTTTAATTCATTTAATGTAGTTAAAAAATTTTTATTGTCTTATTTATTGAATGCATTATCAAGTTTATAAATTTTTTGTAAAGTGTTTAAAAGTATAATTATTATTGTTAATATTTTTATTTTATTATGTATTTTATTACAATAAATTAATAAAAAAGTTACAGTCATTTATAATACAATTTTAAGAAAAGTTTGCTCAAACTTTTCTTAATTGTGATCACGTTAGGATCAAGAGGAACAAGGGAAACTGCAACCTAAAATAAATAAAAGAAACGTTAAACTGTTTCTTTAATATTCAAAAAATATCCCTCCCTCTCTCCTTACATTTCAAGTCCAGAGTCCAGCAATCTGAAAAAAATAAAGAAAGAAATGTTAGTAACGTTTCTTTAACATTAAGAAAAAATCACCACCCTTTCCAACTTACATTCCCAAGTCCGGTTCGTCCAAGAAGGCCGGCAACCTAAAAAAAATAAAGAAAGAAACATTAGTAACGTTTCTTTAATATTAAAAAAAATCTTCCGCCCTTTCTAACTTACATTCCCAAGTCTGGTTCGTCCAAAAAGGCCGGCAACCTAAAAAAAATAAAGAAAGAAACGTTAGTAACGTTTCTTTAATATTAAAAAAAAATCACCATCCTTTCCAACTTACATTTCCCAAGTCCGGTTCGTCCAAGAAGGCTGGCAACCTAAAAAAAAAATAAAGAAAGAAACGTTAGTAACGTTTCTTTAATATTAAAAAAAAATCACCACCCTTTCCAACTTACATTTTCCAAGTCCGGTTCGTCCAAGAAGGCTGGCAACCTAAAAAAAATAAAGAAAGAAACGTTAGTAACGTTTCTTTAATATTAAAAAAAAATTCCCCCCACTCCTTCCAACTTACATTCCAAGTCCGGGAGTCCAGCAACCTAAAAAAAAAATAAAAAAAAAATTATGGTTTAGAAAACCGTAAAAATAGATTGATCATGATAATCAATGATCGTCAAATTAAATTAAAATGCTGAAACTATTGCATGTAAACGCCAAAAGGTTTCGGCAGTTTAGCAAAAATGAGTTTGATCACGTATTTTGAAAATGTGAAAGATTATTTCAAGATTTTATATTGTAAATTGATAGATTAGTTCTCTCAATTTGATCTATGGAAAGATTTTAGTAACATTTTAGAAAAATCAGCGGTATTAGATCTGTCACGCCTAAATATACCTTTTTTAAAAATTTATTGGGGACATTTCATCATTACAATATATTATATAATATATGATGACAGATTGTTTATTTAATTAATACTTTAATAAAAAAAAAAATGAATGTTTATTGAATAAAAGCAATTTATTATAATAAGCTTTAATTACTTATAATTGAGGTCGAATTTTTTAATTTCAGTTGAATATAGGCTGATATTAAATCAAATTATAAAATAGTAAAAATATTAAAATAATAATTAGATGACTATATAATATATTTAATAAAAAATAATAATAATAAAAGATAATAAAAAATAAAAAATAATAATAATAAAAATAATAAAAATATAAAAATATAAATAAAAAATAAAAATAAAAATAAAATATAAAAAATACAAAATAAAAAAAAAATAAAAATAAAAAAATATAATTTACGGATTCTGAGGCCACCGATGCGCAGTGTTTCTACGCCGCCTACGACTGTGGTGGTTCCCTAAGAAATATATATAAATTTAGAACTTAAATAACTTAAATATAAATTAAAAAAATTCTTAATAATTACCAGGTCTGTCCCAAAACCTTGTGCGGAACTGCCTATAATATCTTTCTCCTTTCCGGGACCACCTTCCATTTCGCGCACCATTCTTCCATTCACAGAAATTCTAAAAATGTTAATACTACTAATTTTTTATTTTTTTTTATTTTTTTTTTATGATTTATTATTATTTTACTAACATTAAAATTCCTGACCAAGTTTCTCCACTTTTTTTCTACCTGTTGGCCAGTGAACCTCACGCAGAACCGTCTCTGAATTCTTCGAGCTAGGCTCTCCCAGAATTCAGAGCGGTCCTTCCCAGGTATGTCATGGTAGTAGTTGTTCCTTTTCCTTTACATTATTTATTTAATTTTTAGATCAGGAAACGTAAGAGAAAAAAAAACTAGAATATGATCAAAGTTATTTATTAGTTTTCATTTAATTTTTTACCTCCTATATCTTATTAAATATTCAGTTATTGCATCAGTCCAATTTGCGGGCATTTTAAGAAAAAGAATATATAATAGAAATAACGGCAACAAATTTTAAGAAAAAGAATATATAATAGAAATAACGACAACAAATTTATTGTAAGAAAAAAAAAAGATGAAACCTCTTTTTAAAAACAATTTTTTATTACCTTGTATTATTATATTAATTACCCTTCAAGAACATTTACGTAAATTGTTCTAATTTCTCAAATATGTCATGATTGTTATGATCTGTCTTCTTTATATTAATTATAATACAGATACAGATCTACAATACAATCAATCACAATGAACAAGTTAAACTCGACCTAAACTCAATTGTTATGATCGTGATTCCAAAATATCAAGATAAAGGTCTTCTTTTTAATTATATATCAAATCTAAAAAAGGTAAAATCTAATAATACAGATACGTAAATAAATAGTGTTTTTTATTTTGGTTTATAATAAGCTTTTGCCAATTATAGACTACAAATAAAACAATTACAGATCTACAATAATTACACAAAGATCTTGAGCGAACGAGTTAAACTCGAGTTGAACTCGAGTTCAACTCGAGTTCAAAGCGAACAATTTAAATTCAAAATAAAATATCCAAGATTAACAAAAAAGTTGGTAACGTTATAATGAAATCGGTAGTAAAACTTAATTTAATCATCTTTAATTAGGTATAAAAATTCTGATAAATTTAATAAAATCAGTGATTTTTTAATAATTTTATCAACTCAAGTTGAGCACGAATAGTAAATAATCAAGTTTGTGCTTCTTCGCTAATATTGACTTGTGCATTCGATAGGTGACCGATTTTGTGGCTGATGTGGCTGAATATAATATTACCCAAATAACCAATAAAAATTGATAATTTTGTTGATCATGTTATTGCACGATCATGATTTAATTATTTATTTATCGTATTTTTTTTTTTTTTTTTTTCAAAAACTTTTTCTCTCTCTCTCAAATTTTTACTTTATTGTTTTGTCTAAAAAATAAAGATAAAGGTATATTTTTTGTTGAAATTTTTTTTCCCATTATTATGTTATTTATAATATTACCCAAATAACCAATAAAAATTGATAATTTTGTTGATCATGTGATTGCACGATCACGATTTAATTATTTATTTATCATTTTTTTTTTTCAAAACTTTTTTCTCTCTCTCTCAAATTTTTACTTTATTGTTTTTGTCTAAAAAATAAAGATAAAGGTATATTTTTTGTTGAAATTTCTTTTCCCATTATTATGTTATTCTTAACACTCTTATTAATATATTTTTCCAATGTATTTCTTCTCACTAACGTCCTAAACAATGTTCTACTATCGAGTTTTTTACTTTATTGGTTTTTCTAAAAAATAAATATAAAGGTACATTTTTTGTTGAAATTTCTTTTTCCATCCTGTTAACACTCTTACTAATATTTTTTTCTAATGTGTTTCCTCCTACTAACGTTCCTACTAACAATGTTCTACTGTTAAACATTTTTTATTCCTTACTTTTACTAACACTTCTACTAACATTAACACTAACATTAATACTTATACTTTATATTTTTTTTTATTGACGTTCCTTTTCTACTTCTATTAACTTTCATACTAACATTAATACTAACACTTTCTAATATAAAAATTTTTTTATTAACGTTCCTTTTCTTTTGCTAACACTTCTACTAATATTCATACTAACACTTTTATTACTAACATTTTACTTTCTTTCAAATTAAATAGATATAATGAAATAAAAACAAGCAAACAAGTGAACATTAATTGTAAATTTGTGTAAAGAGTAGTGAATTTTTTTTATAATATTTTTTGTATAATATTTTTTTTATTATCGATTGAAAATATAAATAAAACTTTCAGTAATTACAATTAAATGAATTAAATTACTTTTAAATTACAATTGTATTTAAATTATAAATCTACTACTATTAATGCCCCATAAATGCTATACTTTTCGGCTATCCGATATGTGTGAAAATTATGAAATTATGCTTATATTTCAAATACAAATAGGATACATATCGGGTATATATAGGATACTTATTAGCACTATCTGATAAGTGTATAATATCTGTCCAATATTTTTTTAAAATATATCGGGTACCCAATAAATCTATGATATGTAACCGATATTTAACTACCCAATATGTATGAGAAATGTACCCGATATGTACGTTATATGTCACCGATTTTCTGCATCTGATGGGTACATATCGGGTACCCGATATGTGTAGTATTATTAAATAGCATACACATATTTCACACATATCAGGTACATATCAGGTACCTGATATGTACCTGATATGTACCCGATAGCATCGATTTTGACCAGTGTATATTAAGATAACTTTGTCTTGCTTCTATAAGTGGAGGTGCAGTTGCTCTTCAAACTAATCTGCTATTAAGATAATCATATGCTTTTATAACTAGCTGATTGAATGTTGAACCACCAATACGAATTATTCTACCAGTCAATGGATTAATAGTATATCTATTAGCACTCATCTTTTTTTATTAATACATTAGTATAGGTTATGTTCAATTATGATTTTTTCTAAAAATAAATAATACCTAGTGACAAAGTTACTTCGTTATCAGCCTTTGTACAAAAAAATGAAAAATATCTAGTGACAAAGTTATTTTGTCATCAGTCTTTGTGCAAATTTTTAATAATAAATTATAGCTTATTGCTAAGAAGTTTAACTATTATATCTTCAGCTTCATTTTCATTAAGTTTACGTCTAGGTGGTACTTCCTTAGGAATATAGTTATATAAATCATAGACCTTTATAATTTTAAAAGCAAAGTCTGGATTATGCGAATATTTTTCTCGAATCTGGGCAACCTTCTCAGCATGCGATTCTTTATTTAGCAACAATTTCTTAGCTGTATAATGAATATAGCCTTTTGGATTATTGGCAGACTCTATTTTCTTAATATAGTTTACATGATTCTTTATAAGATAACTTTCATTATCATATCCATCTCATAAACCTGCCAATATAACATTCTTTAAAGCTTCTATAATTTCAGCCAAATATGTTTCGTGTTTGATAAAACTAAGATGTTTGTTTGTAAATGGAAATGAGTCGTGTTCCATTTTTTTATTACTACATCTAAGGAAAAAAATATTTAATTATACAGTCCATACCACTTGGTTAGCATTTTTTATATGGCACTCTTCTTTTCTTTCGAATTTAAAAGCTTTTAGAGTCTTAAATGCATCTTTAGAACAAGTGTAAAGAGGAGAGTTATTAACGTCTTCTTCTAGAATGAACCCATCAGTATGAATACATCTAACTTTATCTATATAGGGTTGTACTGTTTCAGAAGTAATCTTTTGACTATGTGCTAAAAGGAATGGAGCAATTTATAGATATTCACCTTTGAAAGGATTACCTGGATTTGTAGATTGGAATCTCCACTGCCCCTCTTCTATTGGTACAATCGAGTCTAATACCTCACCATCTGGAAAATCAAAAGACTTACTCGATGTTGTAAGAGTCTTGTATGTTTTTTTCTTTGGCAAAGTGCACCCCATAGTGTATTGAGAATTCTTTTAGCTACTTGGCTAGCAATACCACCTTGATTCTTAATTTTAAAGAGAAAGTCTACATACTCTCCAAAGATTACTCTACCTTGAATTTGAGTTTCTTTTTCATAAATAAGTGCATTAGGAGCTCCATCCTGAATTAATGTAATTTGGAGGCCAAGAGCTTTAACACGTGTAAGATCAATATGAGTGTATATTACATTATGATAATTATATTGAAATAGTGGGTATCCTTTTTTTCAATACTTGCACGAAATATTCCAAAATGGCTATATCCTCGATGATTAGTAAAGTCTTTTAAAATCTGAAACTTACCTACCAATAGGAAAGTTTAAAGCTGACTGCTGAATACTAGGATAAAGACTCGTTTCATCATAACTCCTTCCATATTCTTTCCAGTTATTTTGTATCCAGATAATTCCTCCCATCATTGCTTTACTTATCCATTATGCTTCAAGTACATCAAGAGGTTCATTAGCAGAACATCGGGAAAGTTATATCAGTTCAGATCTGTGATGATCTGTGATTTTAGTAAATTGCCGCCTTTTTTTATGCAATTTTGTTAAAAATCTGCGTAATACTGCAAAAATTATTTTTTTATTTTTTTAAAGATTTTTTGATAAAAAATTTGTAATAGTCTCCAAAATTGCAGGTTTTTAAAAACACTTCGCACAAAAATCTTTAGAGATCTTCACATTTTTCTGATAAACTTTACATAAACTTCTTTTTTATTTGATAAACTTTAACACAACATTTTAAAGAAATTGTTTTTTTTTTTAAAGAAATGATTTTTTAACGCCTTTTAAAGATACCAAAAAAAAATTAATATTTTTTAGTTTTTTTTTTAAGCTTCGAATTTGAGAGTAATTTTTTTTAAAAAAAAATATTTCGTAAGTTCAGAATGCTGAAATTCAGCATTCTAGACTCAAAACAAAAATTTATTACTTAACGAACATTAACACTAACGTTCGTCATTTCTTGAGTCCAGAATACTAAAAGACAATTGTACTCTCTATTTCGATGTAAGTCCCAGACATTCAATGAAAGTAGTGGTCATCTGGTGTTGTTAAAGAAGTTACTGTCATGCCCAGATTTTAAAGAATTAGTGGAAAAAATTCCACTTCCAATATGAAGGCCGTTCATAGTCTCTAGCTCCATTCGAAATTATAACCTTCAAAAATTAATTTTTTTTTATTATTTTTGGTTTGACAAACATTATCTGAGTTTTATTTTTATATCTTGTAGGCCAAAATAAGGTTTCTTGTCAAAACAGAAACTTTTTTGTGGCAATTTCGATAGTTGCCAATCAGTCTTGGCATTGGTTATATGATTTCGAGATCGGTTGATAATCTCAAAAAATTTTCAACCATTTTTTCTCATCAAAATGTGGAGTCTGACTAAGATTTCCAGCTGAAGCTCTTTTGAAATACTGAAACATTCGTGAGTTTAGTATAGTTTCGACATAAATTTGATATATTTATTCCTACAAAAAAAAGAAACTTATTAATTATATATAAATAAAGGGCTTGAGAAACTCTAATTCTAAAGTTACCCAGTTCTTCGCCAATTCTAAAGTCCAGAAGAGTCCTGTAAAAAAATAGAAAGGAACATTAGCAACGTTCCAAAAAAAAAAATATTTTTTACAAAAAGAAAAAAAAAATACTTACCCATTCGCTAATTCCAAAGTTTATTATTAGTGGTGCCGCAGCTACTTCTTTGGTACAATTTGAAAGTTTTAATGCAAAACATTCGAAATATTTTTTTAACAAGCGTTAGCTAACGTTTATTCTTACTTTTCATATGTCCAAAATACTGAACATGCGGTCAGGATTTCTTTTCAAAAAAAATTTTTTTTTTCAACAAATGTTAACTATTGTTCGTTTTCATTTTTTTAGGTCTGGAAGAAGCGGAATATATATATATCCACGGTACTAATTTGAAGGTAAAAAAACTGAAATAATTTATAATTTTTTTTATTTTTTACTTTAATAAACGTTACTAATGTTTGTTTTTTCAAGTCCAGAGCCAAGCCAGTTCTGGATTCTATTTTTTAATTTTTTGCAAGTCCAGAATGCCAAGCCAGTTCCAGATTCGAAAAAATATTTTTTTTTCCTTTATTTCAACAAACGTTGATGTTCATTTTTACTTTTTGTAGGTCTGAAATTCTATTTCGAAGTGGACTGTAGTATTTCGAAGGTGAAACAAACTTCAAAATTTATAATTTTTTTTATTTTTTTAATGAACGTTAAATGTTACTAATGTTTATTTTTATTTTTTAAGATCCAGATTCTATTTAAAGCTAAGTCTTCAAATCTTTTTAATTTGTCGTGGACTCTATTTGAAGGTGAATCTTCGATTTTTTTATTTTTTTATTTGTGATTTATTAAATGAAACGTCCATTTAAAAGAATTTGAGAGTAATATTTCGAATTTCTTTTTTTTTATTTTCTTTAACGAACATTTTACTAACATTCATTTTTTATTTTTTTAGATCCAGAACTCCATTTCGAGCTAGACCACTAAGTAAAAAAAAAATGATTTTTTTTGTATTTTAGCAAAACGTTACTAACATTTTACTTTTCTTCTTTTTAGGTCCCAGAACTTTGCAGATTGCTGTAAGTAAAAAAAAACAGTTTTTTTTACTTTTATTTCACTAACATTCAGTTCATTTTTTTAGGTCTAAACTCCAATCCGAAGTGGACTGAGTTATTTCAAAGGTAAAAAAAACTTCAAAATAAATTTTTTTAAAGCTTCAAAATAATTTTTTTTATTTTGTTTTTATTTCAACGAACATTAACTGATGCTCATTTTCAACTTTTTTTTAGTTCCCAGGCTTTATTTGAAGGTAAAGCCTTCAATTTTTTTTTGTTTTTATTTAACAAACGTTGATTAATGTTCATTTTTTTCTTTTTTAGATAGATAAAACATTTTCGAAGGCTATTTTGAGGGTATGGCCTTTGAAAAAAACTTAATTATTTTGTTTAATGAATGTTATTAACGTTTGATGTTTTTTATTTTTTTAGGTCCAGACGAAGCCCAGACTTCATTCAAAGGTAATTCACCACTTTCAAATTTCCTTTACTTCTATTAAAATGAATGTTACTAACGTTCAATTTTTTTCTTTCTTTTAGATTCTGGATGTCAAAATACTGTACATCTCTTGAAGGTACCTTTAATTTTTAGTTTTTTTTATTCAATGAACGTTTACTAACGTTCTTTATTTTTCTTATTCTTTTTATTATAGGTCCGCGGTTGGATTCCTAGAAGAAATTTCGAAGGTAAATAATAATTTTTTTTTATTTTTATTTCAACAAACGTTAATTCTCGTTTATTTTTATTTTTTTTTAGGTCCAGAATCTCTTTTAAGACAGACTAGTTATTTAAAAGTGATAAAAAAAAATGAAATTTTTTTTGTCTTATTTTAGCGAAACGTTTACTAACATTTTGATTTTTTTATTTTATAGGCTCATGGCTTTCCAGATGCCAACAAAAGATGGGAAAGAATTGAAGTCAGAAATAGTAAAAGGAAAGTAAAAAAACAATAAAGAGAAAAGCCTCCTAAACAGGTACTTACTTTCGAAAATTAATTTTTTTTTGTTTTGTTAATGAAACGTAAACTAACGTTTTGGTTTTCTCTTTTTTTTGTAGGTTCACAGTTTTCCAGACGCCTTCTGATAGAATTTTGAAAGTAAAACTTCAAAATTATTTCATTTTTTTTTATTTAAACGATAATATTTTGCTTTTTTTTAGTTGGATCAAAGAAGTTAAAGTTGTTTGTTAGAATCGAACCAACTGGAACAATGTCCAAACTATTAACAACAACATAATTTGAACGTCTGTAAAGAAAAGAAAAGAAGACTTTTAATTAGTGCATTTAGTTAGCAAATAGGATAGTTTAGTATATGTACTGTACTTTTAAATTTGTAAATATCTTTAATTAATAAATTGATATTAGTTAATATTAAGTTAAAACACTGCCTAATTGTAAATTTGCATTAGTGTTTTTGAAAAATTTCGCAGGTTTTATTTATAAAAATTTTTGCAGATTTTTTAGTGTTTGCAGATTTGCGCAGAAATCCATGAAATTTTTTAGTGCTGTGCATCGACATGTCCTCAGATCTGCGCAGAATTGGCTTTCGCAGAATTGTGCAGATCTGCAGACCAAAATTTTTTCTGATAGAATACCTACACTTAATTTTTTGAATAGCCAAAGAGCCATTTTCTTTATGTCCCAATCAAGTAATGATATATCAATTGAAAGGCCCAGCTTTTTCGTCTCCAATAAAAATGCATCTCATTCAGCATTAATTCTAATATATGTCTTTTCCAATGATTCTTAACATTTAGCTGGAACGAAGGGGTAGTTTTTGCTAAACTTAAGTTTTTGAAACTGCTAGACAGTAATAGACTTGATATTCTTTCCATTATATAAAAGAACAGTATCTTTTACTTCATTTTCCTAATAAGTTATAGGCTTCTTTGGCCTTTTACATTCAAAGTTGGGATGTTTTCTATCTGGATTGAGCATGAGAGAATAGTGTCCATTAGTGAGAGTAAGGGTTATTCTTCTTTGTGCTGGACTCTTGGAAATATAAGTATGATCATCTACTACATTGATAGCAATACTTCGAGCTAATCATTCTATTTTTTTAATACAGGCAATTGAAATAGGATCATTTCATGCTAGATTTAGATAATCTTTAATATACTCAGGTTTTTCAATACTTTGAGGCATATTCGAATAAGAGCCATAAGCCATTTTTAAGCACTGATAAAGGCAATCATTTGTATCGCCACATCCACCTGATACCACTGGCAAATTTCTCATATAAATGATAAAGTTATCAAACCACTTTGGATCATCTATATTATTAGACATTTAACTCTCATCGTAGTGGTTAAGTAAGGAGAAAAGATTTGTGTTATTTTCATTAGTAGTTCAGCAACCTGGCTTCCAATTCTCATAAGAAAGTAAAATTTAAAACTATTTACCTGAATATCAGGTTTTAAGTTTTTAATTAAGGTTTGCAATTCTTTCTCTAGAAAACTGTCGGCCACTAAACTTAACTTCTATGATATCTGGCCTATTTGGTAAATGACGAACTAGTCTTGAAAACATTTCTTTAAAATATATAGTATTTATTTAATTACTAATTTTTCATTACTATATTTGAAAAAATAAAATAACTAACCCTTATAATTTATCAATTTTACCAAATAAGCCATCATCAGATAAGCTATCATTATAATCTGATTTGTATTCCTCACCATTGGCCTCAATACATTCACGTTTATTTATTTGGCTATGGTATTCTATTATCTGTGGCTGTAATTTTGCAACTTTATAGCCAGAAGGAGGTTCTACAAATACAGTTTCCTTATTTTCGTTGTATCTTTTTAGATAGTTGGTAAGTTCTAAGCATTTTATTTGCTTATCTACATTATCATTGTATTTGATCCATTTTTTTAGCTTATCTATGGCATCACCAAATTTGACAAAATATAGGTTATCTCTTCTTGCAATCTTATCAAATTCCTCCAATTCGGCTAAGAGGATATCCCAGTTATAGGGGTCATCTTCGTCTATATATTTAGCCCAGCATTTTTTAGCTATGGAATATAGCTTATCTATCATTTCATCACGAGAATTCTTGTACCAGGGCTTTATATTGTCATATTTATGTCTATCTATCCATTCCCAATATTTAGCGGTATTCATTTTAGGCATGGGATCTGGATCAACTTTTTGAACTGGCTTTTATACTTCTTGTAATATAGTCAGTTCAGCTGGTATAGAAGAACCAGGTATTCTGTATAGTTCTGACTTTATCTCTGGTTCTTGCTCTATCTCTGGTTCTTGCTCTACTTCTGATTCTTGCTCTAACTTAGCCGAAGATGGTATAAGAGTATTTAGTTCTGTTATGAAGTTATCTATTAAATTTTCAACAGATTCTGGAACAGTGGGTTCAGATAGTATCAATGAAAAAGTTGCTTCTCCTTTCCGGTCTGATGGCACTTCTACTTTTAGATATGCTAGTTTTGGAGGAACTGGAGGTGGACTTTTCTTTTGCTTATTTGATATATCTACTCCAATTTGTGCTAAGAACTGATTGAAGGACGTAATTGGTGTAAGAATCCTGGGAAAATATTAAGATAGAGTTGACCTTGAATTTTATAAATACGTTGCTTTGCAGGATCACAAGTTGCTACACATGTTAAAGAATTATCATATATAAACCATTTGGCAATATTAAATTCTGTCTTTGTTAGAGGCTGTTCAGAATTAGATTGCTTAAAGAAGGTTTTAATTATAGGACGAATGAGCATATTAATATTTTTCATGAGAATATGCTCAAAATTCTTAATATCAGGTCGCCACATAAATATACCATGTGGATTGGAACAGAGAATGAAGTAACTGCAAATATATCACTTTGCTTTTATAATATTATCTAAACTGTTTGCCTCTCTGATAAGCCGTTTTAGTATATCAATGCTGTATGCTTCTTTAGATTCACCAAATTTTGAGATTACTACTTGGTTACTCATTGTTAGTTAGTTACTTTAGTAGAAGCTTTGTTTAAATTATTTTTTAGATACCTATATATTAACTATGTTTAATTACGATTTTTTTTTCCAGGTATATTTGTATGCTATTGGAAGGTATATCCACCTCTGAGGTTAATACATCTAGGTACGAGTAGGTAATAATATGGGTAACTGGTATGAGGACTAGTATGAGGAATATATATAGGAATTCATACTAGGTAATAGGGTATTTTTCACATATCGTATTAGGCTTAGTGAGGCATTTGGATATGTTTTTGTGAACGGAACAGATGGAACAGATCAGATACCCCGAAATAAAAAATATTTCTGGGAATAATTGATCTGATTTTTTTTTTATTATCTGTTCTATCTGTTCCATCTCCTTATTTCTTCTTTATTCTTTGTTTTATCTTGTTCTTAGTATGTTTGTATAGAATAGATGTATAGAACAGATGGAACAGATGGATGGTATGATATGGATAGGATATTTATCTATGGTATTGTTAAAGATACACTGTAAAGGCGCTGAGAGGCTAACTGGATAGAAGATCTGATATGAGTTCCAGCACGAAGGGGTGGATGTATACTGGAGCTTTAGCCACAGAGCGAGACCAGAGGGATGCTTCGACGACACCCAAACCAAGATATACCAGTAGACATTTTCAATGATCTAATGGAAATAGAATCAAATAATTCAGATAATAGTCATCGTGAAGCTATTGTTGATGAGGAAAATTATTCATTTCTTCCTAAGAAATCATCAAAGACCAAATCAAGAAATAAATAAAAACGTATCAGTAGTGGAAGTTCCAAGAATGTATCACCCCCCATTATTATTATTAAACAAAGTATTTCTAATAATGATACTAATGATGATGAAGAAAACGATCAAGATAATCATAATGGCTTTGATTCTGTTGAAATACCAGATGAATCTCAGTACAGCTGGTTTGACAGGATCCCAAACTATATATAAATAGGCCAGAGGTTGAGTTTGCTTATTGACTATATAAAATTTTTAAAAAGTTGCTTATTTTAGGGATATTTTTAAAAATTTCCTATCATACATACCCCTGTATTTAAAGAATCTACTGATTGGAATTTAATGAAATTTATATCATTGGATTTGTCTTAATGAGATAAATCTAATAATATAAATTTATTTTGATAGTATTAATATTGACCAAGATATCCTAAATTGAAAATTTTACTACACATTATATCTGACCTAAATGAGAGATGTTTGGATCCTGGTTTGACGCATCAGAATATATGTATGATGATGATCTGGAAGCCTTCATTATTGATTTTAGTGAAGGCTTTCATTGGATTGTTTTATGGATTTTATTATATCAAGAGAGGTATAAGTTATCTGATGTCGCTACTGATTCTTTAGTCAAGTTTCTTAGATATCTTTTAGTTTTTTTGGATTCAACCATGTACAATTCTTTTCCTACATCTTTATACATAGCATGTAAAAAACTTGGTATCTGTGCTCATATCATCAAATATGCATCATGTGAAAAGTGCTACAAATTGTATAATGTATCAGAAGTATCAACTGATGACCCTCGCCAAGTTCTAGCCACAGTTCATTGTACTTACATAGATTTTCTGAATCATCTGATGATAAGTCAAAGAAAAAAATATAATGCTACACTTACTAAGAAAATTCCTATTATTAATAAAATAATATATTGACCTTTTTTAACATTCCCAACTGTTAATTTAAAATACCAATTGCAATTAATGTATAATCAGAAAGGATTTGAAAAATTATGTAGAAATGGGCAAACTAATGTAACGATTCCCAATTTTTGAATGATATTTACAACAAAAAAATCTGAAAAACCTTTCAGGATTATCGTCAAAATTTACCATTTTTCTGGAAAGATGTTTTAGATCATCATTTGGGTATTATGTTAAACATTGACTGGTTCCAACCATTCAATAATGCCTCTTATAGTATAGGAGCTTTATATGGTATAATTTGTAATCTCCCTTGAAGTGAAAGATTAAACCATCAAATATTTTGACAATAGCTTTAATTTCAAGGCCAAATGAGCCTAGTTTACACCAACTAAACCATTATATAGCTCCTATTATCGATCAATTAATCGAATTATGGGATGGGATTGAACTATCGAAAATGTATGAAAGTTTTAACAGAAAATCTATTTAGGCCACAGTAATATGTTGCTCATGTGATATTCTAGCCATAAGAAAACTCTGCAGTCATATATTTGCACGAGTAGCCTGTCATAGATGCTTAAAAAGAGCACAATATAATGATCGTAACCAACCAAATTTTGGTGAATTTGACTATACTTGTATTCAAATTTAATTTCGTATTATGGAATTACATAATTTTATAATTCCGTAATTATTAAGTAATTTATTAGGAAAGATCTGAATTCTGTATTTAATTTCAGATTCTGTATTTAATTTCGTATTATGAAAATATTTGGCCAAAATTAACCTAAATTTTGGTCAAATTATATTTAAAAATTTAGTAAACCATAATTTTACAACTAGTTATCCGATTTTGATGATCTTACTGTCATTTGATCTGTCTCATCAAGACAAACCTAATGATAATAAGAACGTAAACCCAATCACTAGATCGTGCTCTGACACCAATAATCATTAAATATTTGTAGTGAGATAACTTCAGCAATATCAATGCTAGAGTATTGTAATATATATCATTAGATTCGTCTTGATGAGATGAATCGAATGAGAGTAAGATTGTTAAAATCAGATAACTGGATTTGAAAATATTCATACTTCCATACTATTACACAAATTTTAAAATTTTGGAGTGTATAATTACGTATTTACGTAATTTAGTAATTTTGGATTTTGGATTTGCCAATTGAATTTTGAAAATAACTATACACCTGATTACAGTAATTTGAAAATAGCGATAAACTAATAATATATTAAAATTGATTAAATAAAAAGTTTTTCTATATTTGAAAAAAAAACTCTTTTTTTTTTGGCAGAAAATCATTGATAAATTATATATACACATTAAATAAAATTGGTAATAATATGTATGAATTATTTGTAGTTGAATAATTATGTGATTTGTATTCTCCATACAATTGTGATCCTATCTCTTACAGAAAAAATAAAAAAATTTAAAAAAGAGTATAAGAAGAAAAAAAAGGTAAAAAAAGCATATAAATAATGTGAATAAAGGTATTCTTTTTCAAAAAATTATTAATCTATAACTGCAATAGTCATAGTATTTAAAACTACTGACCTATAGACAGAAAAGTCAAAGTTGTATATATACTAAAAAGACATATAAAAGTAGGGCTCCGATCGGTTTCGGTAATTACTGAACCGTACCGACCGGTTTCGGTATCGGAGCGGTTTCGGTTTTATGATTTATCAAACTGAAACTTTCGGTTTCGGTATCAGTTTTGCGATTTACCGAACTGATTTACCGATAATAAAAATGTTTTTTTTTATAAGAAAAACTTAAATAATGTAGTTAAAAAAAAAATGTTGCGAAACGTTTTTTACATAAACGATTTGATAAAAAAAATAACGTTTTGCAATGTTATTTTTGCGGAACTTGTAAAAAACGTTGCGAAACGTTTTTTACATAAATGATTTGATAAAAAAAATAACATTTCACAACGTTATTTTTGCGAAACTTGTAAAAAACATTGCGAAACGTTTTTTACATAAACAATTTATTATGAAAAATAACGTTTCGCAACATTATTTTTGCGAACATTGTAAAAAACGTTGCGAAACGTTTTTTACATTGGAAATTTAATATAGAAAACAACGTTTCGCAACGTTATTTTCCTTTTATTTAAAAACGTTGCGAAACGTTTTTATAAAACGATTTAATATAAAAAAAATGTCTCGCAACATTTTTTTTGTCACTTTAATAAAAAACGTTGCGAAACGTTTTTTTATGGATGATTTGATAAGAAAAAATCATTTCGCAACTTTTTTTTTGCTAAACGTTGCAAAACGTTTTTTTTACTAAACTTGTTCAGTAAATCGGTTCGGTTTTCGGTAATTACTGATCAGTTTCAGTAATCATTAATACTGATACCGATTAATTCAGTTCGGTATCAGTTTTTGCAAAAACTGAACTGAACCGAACCAATCGGAGCCCTATATAAAAGTTCTGGTTATCTTTAGAAAAACAAAAAAAAACATTCAACTATGTTTGCTAGTTTTGCTAAACTATAGAAACATCAGGTATTTGTATATCTACTAGAAAAATATTTCAAAATTCTATAAAGGTACAATAACTTTTACAAAAATTTATGAATATGAAAAAAGAAGGAAGAGAGTTCTTTTTTATAATAAGAAATTTATATTTATCTATTGATATTTATTATAAAATTGAAATAGAAAATTTATATCAAAATTTAAATTTAAGAATATTTTGATTAAAAATATTGTATATAAAAATAATATCATATATATATCTAATATTCTGAATGGCTTTCACGTATCACATCCCTTTCTTTACTAAACAGAATGATGAAAATATATGAATAAATTGATAGATATCATCTTTCATGGATAAAGTCAGTCTATTGAACATCAAAACAAAGTTGACTCACCTGGAAGAGTTATCCTTTTACACTGATGGCTCTGTTCAAAATGGGATACCTTCATACCTGAAACGATCACTTGAAGACAGCTTAGATCATCATGTGACAGTCATTAACCAAGAAGCTGCCTTTGTCGAAACAAATACTAACTTGCAGTTTTATTTAAGGATTGTTAATTGGCCGTCTTTAATACGAGCTAAAATATTCGCAGTCCTCCTGACTCTCCTGATTTGTCCAAAATGATGCAGAGTCACAGTATACACTGATAGTAATTACGCGATTTTGTCAATTACTAATTCTTTATGTTCTAGAATTTGTTTTCATTTTAAAAAATTTAATAATTCTTTACTTTTATTCTTTATTAGTACTTTAGTAAAGAATAGAAATTTAGATTTTATTTTTATTAAGGTTAAAGCGCATGCAGGAGACCCTTGAAATGAATTAGCTGACGAATTAGCAAAGAAAGGGACAGATTGTAACTCATTCTATCAATTATCTTTTAATTATGAAGCCAATGATTATTGATTCTGTCTGCATTTTGAGGATACTCTGATTGAACAAAAATTAAGGGACTTCATCAAGACTATGGGCCAAATGCAATCCTGTAGTGAATAGCAGGACCTATATATCAATAAAAATACTTTTATTCAACGTTCAGTTCAATATCAATAAGAGGTTACTTAGGCTGCTTTACGCTAAGTCAAACATTTTTGTCGTACCTCCCTGAAATGAAATTTATTGTAAACTTTTATGATCAAATTAATTCATCAACAACTACCAGTAAGATATTGGTTCAAAAGACGCAAACTGGCATTTTATTATAATTTTACATGTCAATTTTGTAATGTGAAAGAGGATGAAACACTCCATTATTTAATTACCTGCCAACACACGTCACAAATGTGAGCACATTTATTCTTACTTTTCAAAGGCTATCTTAAGGATGTTCTTCTACAATTTGCAGAAAATCTGTCATCCTCACATACAATCTTCTAAGCAATCGATGAATGGATTGGTAATTCTATACATTCAACCACTTTTGTTAACTTACTCAATTGCGCAGCTACAGAAAAGATAGATACGACCACTTTTCATCAAATACAGTGATGATTTAAATAGATATCACGCCATGCTATTCAGTTTAGCGCCAAAATATTGATCAAACTGATTTGGCTTCTTAAATCAATCTTATGGCAACAAAGATATAACTGCACTATACTTTAGAACACAGGTCGAATGATGTCAAATCAGCTATCAATCGGCTATCAATCGGCCATCAGGATTGATGAATGGTCAAACCAATCGATATTCAATTGGCAATAAATCGTACTACCCGATTGATACTGGATTATGTCAAAAATCGGCATCAAATCGGCATGCCGATTGAAAGATCAATGATGGTTGATTGATGGTTGATTGATGGTTGAATTATGGTCAAATTATGGTCAAATTATGGTCAAATTATGGTCAAATTATGGTCAAATTATGGTCAAATTATGGTCGAATTATGGTCAAATTATGGTCAAATTATGGTCGACTGACCAATTTTTGTAGAATCATATAACGAATAATAAAATTTATTATAGCACATAATATTTAGAATTACAAATAAAATACATAGTATCTTTATTTATATTAATAAGTATTTAAAATAAAAACATTCATCATAATAATATGTTAGTATATGACTGATAAAGTTAGTAATATTTAATAAATAGTAAAGCGTAAATATAAAAAGTTAGTAATAATTACACAAGTACAAAAAGTTAGTATTATGAAGAGTTTGATAAAATTTATAAAAAAAAAAATGAAAAAAATACGTGATGATGTTAGTAAAATATAAAAAAAAAGAATAACATTAGTAATATTAAAAAAAAGAATAACATTAAAAAAAGGTAAAGTTAATATTATAAAATAAAATATAGTTAGTAATCAGTACAATAAATTTAATGACAAAAATACAATAATTAATATACCTGTAAAATGTAATAAGAGTAAGAAGAAAATAGAAAAGAAAGAGTGTAAGAAAACAGAAAAAAAAGAGTGTATATTTTTTAAAAAATAAACAGAGTTGCGTTTAGTTATTTATATGCATGTTAAGATCAGGTCACGTGATAAAGATCAGACCGAATTTTGATTGGTTAATAATAGATAAATTGAAAAACTATGTTGTAATTTTTTCATCTCATATAGTTATATATATAGTGATCTTTTAAATTTGTATTAAAATTTACCTTGGACTTTTGGATACCTAATTTTTCTAAAAGTTTCTATTTGTATATTACATGTGTCACGTGATATAATATTGTAAAATTTTGTTAATAAAATTTAGTATTATATGTATATTACTCGAATATGTTGCGATTAATCGTGATTAATGTTACATTTGTAATACAAGTTTAAGAAAAGTTTGCTCAAACTTTTCTTAATCGTGATCATGTTACATTTGTAATACAAGTTTAAGAAAAATTCGCTCGAATTTTTCTTAATTGTGATCATGTTATACAATTGTAATACAAGTTTAAGAAAAGTTCGCTCAAATTTTTCTTAATCGTGTACAGGTCGAATAATGCCAAATCGGCTATCAATCGGTTATCAATTGGCTATCAGGATTGATGAATAGTCAAACGAATCGATATTCAATCGGCAATAAATTGTACTACCTGATTGATGCCAGATGATGTCAAAAATCGGCACCAAATCGGGTTGCCAATAATGATCGTCAATTGATGGTTGATTGATGGTCAAATTATGATCAAATTATGGTCAAATTATGGTCAAATTATGGTCAAATTATGGTCGATTGATGTTCGATTGATGGTCAAATTATGGTCAAATTATGGTCAAATTATGGTCAATTGATGGTCGAAAGACCAATTTTTGTAAAATCATATAACGAATAATAAAATTTATTATAGCACATAATATTTAGAATTACAAATAAAATACATAGTATCTTTATTTATATTAATAAGCATTTAAAATAAAAACATTCATTATAATAATATGTTAGTATATGACTGATAAAGTTAGTAATATTTAATAAAAGCGTAAATATAAAAAGTTAGTAATAATTATAATAAAATACACAAATACAAAAAGTTAGTATTATGAAGAGTTTTTAGTAAAATATAGAAAAAAGAATAACATTAGTAATATTAAAAAAAGGTAAAGTTAATATATAATTTAATAAAAAGTGTATTTTTTTTTAAAAAATGTTACGAAATCTAAAAAAATTTTCTATTAAAAATATCTCATACAAACTCTTAGAAAACCTCAAAAAAAAAAAAAATTTCTGAATCTTAGAAAATTCAAAAAAAAAAATCATTTCTTATACAAATCTTGGGATATCTCAAAAAGATATCTCAAAAAAAAAAATTTTCTATCAAAAATATTCATACGAACCCTAAAAAATTTCACAAAAAAGGAATCTTTACCAAAATATCCCATATGAACTCTTAGGAAATCTCTCTCAAAAAAATTTTCTATCAAAGAATCCCTCTTATCAGATATCCCATACGAACCCTTCCCATATGAACTCTTAGGAATTCTCAAAAAAATTTTCTACCAAAGATATCTCATACGAACCTTTACCAACTTGGAAAATCTTTATTAAAATATCCCATATGAACTCTTTCCACACGAACTCTAAGAAAATCTCTTAAAAAAAATTTTCTATCAAAGAATCCCATACGAACCCTTTCCATATGAACTCTTAGAAAATCTCTTAAGAAAAACTTTTCTATCAGATATCCCATACGAACTCTTTCCATAGTATGAACTAAGAAAATCTCTTAAAAAAAAATTTTCTATTAAAGAATCACATACGAACCTTTCCATACAAACTCTTAGAAAATCTCTTAAAAAAATTTTTCTATCAGATATCCCATACGAACTCTTAAAATAAAAAAAAAATCAATTTATCAAAAATATCCTATACGAATCTTAGAAATCTCTCCCAAAAAATTTTCTATCAAAGAATCCCATGCGAATCCTTTCTATATGAACCCTAAAAAATTTCACAAAAAAATTTTCTATCAGATATCCCATACGAACTCCTATATGAACTCTTAGAAAATCTCTTAAAAAAAATTTTCTATCAAAGAATCCCATACGAACCTTTTCCATATGAACTTTTAGAAATCTCTCAAAAAAAAATTTTCTATTAAATAATCCCATGCGAACCCTTTCCATATGACCTCTTAGAAAATCTCTTAAGAAAAAATTTTCTATCAGATATCCTATACGAACTCTTATACGAACTCTTAGAAAATCTCTTAAAAAAAATTTTCTATCAAAGAATCCCATATGAACCTTTTCCATATGAACTTTTAGAAATCTCTCAAAAAAAAATTTTCTATTAAATAATCCCATGCGAACGCTTCCCATATGAACTCTTGGAAAATACGAATTCTTCCCATATAAACTTAGAAAATCCTAAAAAAAAAATTTTCTATCAGATACCCGTATGAACTCTTAGAAATCAAAAAAAAAAAATCTATTTATCAAATATATCCTATACGAATCTTAGGAAATCTCTCGAAAAAAATTTCCTATCATATATCCCATAGACCCATACGAACCCTTCTCATATGAACTCTTAGAAAATCTCTCAAAAAAATTTTCTATCAAAGAATCCCATGTAAATCCTTTCTATACGAACCCTAAAAAATTTCACAAAAAAATTTTCTATCAGGTATCCCATACAAACTCTTCCCATATAAACTCTTAGAAAATTTCAAAAAAAATTTTCTATCAGATATCCCATATGAATCTTTCCCATATGAACACTTGGAAAATCTTTATCAAAATATCCCATACGAACTCTTCCCACACGAACTCTAAGAAAAACTCTTAAAAAAAAATTTTCTATCAAAGAATCCCATACGAACCTTTTCCATATGAACTTTTAGAAATCTCTCAAAAAAAATTTTCTATTAAAGAATCCCATCCCTAAAAAATTTAAAAAAAATTTTGTATCAGTTATCCCATATGAACTTTTCTGAACTCTTCCGAACTCTTCTTATACAAACTCTTAGAAAATCACAAAAAAAATTTTCTATCAAAGATATCCCATACGAACCCTTACCATATGAACACTTGAAAAATCTTTATTAAAATATCCTATATTCCGAATCCTTCCCATACGACTCTTAGAAAATCTCTTAAAAAAAATTTTCTATTAAAGATATCCTATATGAACGCTTCCTATATGAACTCTTGGAAAATATGAACTCTTCCCATATAAATTTAGAAAATCCCAAAAAAAAAATTTTTTATCAGATATCCATATGAATTCTTAGAAATTAAAAAAAAAAAATCTATTTATCAAATACATCCTATACGAATCTTAGGAAATCTCTCAAAAAAAAAATTTCTTATCAGATATCCCATAGATCTATACGAACCCTTTCCATATGAACTCTTAGAAAATCTCTTAAAAAAAAATTTTCTATTAAAGATATCCCATACGAACCTTTCCCATATGAACTCTTAGAAAATACGAACTCTTCCCATACAAACTCTCTCAAAAAAAAAAAAGAATCTCTATTTATCAATACGAATCTCAGGAAATCTATCAAAAAAAATTTTCTATCAGAGTTTAAAATGGTTTATAAATAAAACGTTATTATTGAAAAAATCTAAAAATCTGCTAATATATAATAAGCCAATTAGCAACCAATCGGTCATCAATCTGATATGTGACCTATTGATAACTGGTAAATTCAACCGTACATCAATCAGCCATCAATCAGTCATATGACCGGTTGATAACCAATTTGGATTTTATACCTGATTGATGACCGATTGAAAGAATCAGTCATCAATAGGTAACCAATCGGTTACCAATCAGTCACATGACCGATTAGTGACCGATTTGACTCCATTCGACCTGTGGAAGCAATCCAAAGATATTACGAAAAAAGATAAAAGTTCTTCTCCTTCAGCCTGTATTTCTCACAAACAGCGATCTTCCTCAATTACTGATAAGAATAACATCCCAGAACTTATGATTCTGGGCTATAGATGCCATCCAAATTATTTTAAGTAAATCCCAAATTAATTTGTACATTTTGACAGCCATAGTAATTCCCAAATCCCAAATGTACAAATTATAAAATTTATATATGTAATTTGTAAATTAATTTGGATTTGTACATTTGGGCTGCTATAATCCCAAATTATTTTGGATTTGGATAGCATCTATATCCTGAACGATTTATATTTGGCACCTCTACTCAAACCTTCTATTATTACACAAAAATCAATTTTTAAATGCACTTGATCTCACATTTGCACAAATGCAGACATTAATACATTCGAGTAGCTGTTTCACTTGACTCTATAGAAACTTGTCAAGGTATTATAATGTTAATCTTTTAGGAAATTCAGATGAGTTATTAATAGTTTTATGAATTTTATTTAGGTTATTTAATTTTATTTTTAATATTTTAGTTTATTTATTTTTATTAATTATTTTATTTTTAGTTTTTTTTTTTTATTTTTTGTTGATTAGGTTTTGATAGTGTAGTTTACATATTTGTTCAAGCTTTTCATTCATAGGTCACACTTAGCTGTACTGGGGGGTTATATAAATTATATGTAATATATTTGATTAGATATTTTATAATAAATATAACATAACATTTGAATTAAAAAAAAAAAAAAAATATTCTAAATGGGTCAGGTCAAGTCAGATAATCTGTCTGACCTGATTTGATAATTTTTTTTCAGATTGGGTCAGGTCTGGTAATCCATCTGACTCAATTTAACCTGTTTAACCCAGTATATTAATATTTCAGGTTAAATGATTTATAGTGAATATTATAAAAAATTTTTATTAAAGTAACATTTTTTAAGCAGTTAATTAAAATAAACATTTTTTTTTAAACGTTATAATAAAAAAAATATTTTTTTTAAATATTATAATTAAAAAAACGCTTTTTTTGTATTTAATTAAAAAATGCTTATTTTGCATTTTTAATTTAAAAAAACGCTTTTTTTGCATTTAATTAAAAAATGCTTTTTTTGCATTTAATTAAAAAATGCTTTTTTTGCATTTAATTAAAAAATGCTTTTTTTGCATTTTTAATTTAAAAAAACGCTTTTTTTGCATTTAATTAAAAAATGCTTTTTTTGCATTTAATTAAAAAATGCTTTTTTTGCATTTAATTAAAAAATGCTTTTTTTGCATTTAATTAAAAAATGCTTTTTTTGCATTTAATTAAAAAATGCTTATTAAAAAATGCTTATTTTGCATTTTCAATTTAAAAAAATGCTTATTTTGCATTTTTAATTTAAAAAATGCTTATTTTGCATTTTTAATTTAAAAAAATATTTATTTTGCATTTTAATTAAAAAAATCCTTATTTTGTGTTAACAATTAAAAAACATTTTTTTAAATGGTATAATTAAAAAAATGCTTTTTTTAAGTGGTATAATTAAAAAAAAATGCTTTTTTAAGCATTCTAATTAAAAAAAATGCTTTTTTAAGCGTTCTAATTAAAAAAAATGCTTTTTTTAAGCGTTCTAATTAAAAAAAAATGCTTTTTTTAAGCGTTCTAATTAAAAAAAATGCTTTTTTAAGCATTCTAATTAAAAAAAATGCTTTTTTAAGCATTCTAATTAAAAAAAATGCTTTTTTTAAGCGTTCTAATTAAAAAAAAATGCTTTTTTTAAGCGTTCTAATTAAAAAAAAATGCTTTTTTTAAGCGTTCTAATTAAAAAAAAATGCTTTTCTTAAGCGTTCTAATTAAAAAAAAATGCTTTTTTTAAGCGTTCTAATTAAAAAAAAATGCTTTTTTTAAGCGTTCTAATTAAAAAAAAAATGCTTTTTTTAAGCGTTCTAATTAAAAAAAAATGCTTTTTTTAAGCGTTCTAATTAAAAAAAAATGCTTTTTTTAAGCGTTCTAATTAAAAAAAATGCTTTTTTTAAGCGTTCTAATTAAAAAAAAATGCTTTTTTTAAGCGTTCTAATTAAAAAAAAATGTTTTTTTTAAGTTCTAATTAAAAAAAATATTTATTGCTTTTTTAGCATTTAGTTAAAAAAAATGCTGGCTAATTTTTTAAAAAAAACATTTAGTAATTACAAAAAATGCTTTTTTATAAGCATTTAATTAAAAAAAAGCAAACCTGTTAAAATGGATTTTTTAAGCGCTTAATTTAAAAAAAAACGCAAAAATATTAAATACATTTTAAAGTATATAATTTTAAAAAAATGCTAATATAATATTTTTTTTTAAGTGTTTAATCTTTAAAAAAATGTTTTAAAAATATTAAAATAGTTTTTTAAAGCATTCAATTTTAAAAATAAATATTAAAATGCTTGTTTCAGAACGTTTAATTTAAAAAAATGCTAAAAACTTTTTTTTAAGTAGTTTAATTTTTTTAAGAAATACTAAAAAACATTTTTTTTTTAACTTTTAATTTTTAAAAAAATTAAAAATTACTTCATTTTAATTTCAGATTAAAACAGATCAATCAGGTTAGTCAAACTATGACCTGACTCAAGGTCAAATCACAAATTTGATAACTTAACCTGAATATTTTTGGGTCAACCTAACAGATTACATAATCCATTCAAAACACTATATATATTTCTTATTTTTAAAAAAAAAAAATTATTAAAATTTAAATTGATATTTGTACTTAAATATAAAAAAAATTAATGTATTTATACATGGCCTGGTAATTCCATATTTACGTATAAATATGTAATTCATAATCCTGGTAATTAATTACCAGATTTTTTAAAAAATATGTAAATACGTAATTATTTACGCCATACGTAATTAGCGTAAATATTATTGACTGATTTTAAGTCATGTGATCTTATTTTATAAATACATTAGAACATGCTTTTTTTTGTGAATGAAAATGCTGGAACAGACAGTTTCTGCATTTTTTTTTGCATTTTAATGAATAATAATGCTGTAACAGTTAGTCTAATGTTTTTTCTTTACTTTTTACATATAAAAATGCTGAAACAGTTAGTTTCAGCGTTTTTTTGCATTTTTTATATATAAAAATGCCAGAACTATTAGTTTCAGCATTTTTTTTGTATTTTAATGAATAAAAATATTGGTACAGTCAGTTCAGTATTTTTTTTGACTTTAACATATAAAAGGCAGATTTTTTGCATCTTTTATATATAAAAACGCCAGAACTTATCAGTTTTGGCATTTTTTTGCGTTTTTGTATATAAAAATGCCAGAACTGTTAGTTTTAGCATTTTTTTGCATTTTAATGAATAAAAATGCTAGTACAGTCAGTCTGGCATTTTTTTTTGATTTTTATCATACAAAAGACAGTTTTTTTGCATCTTTTATATATAAAAATGTCAGAACTTGTCAGTTTCAGCAATTTTTTGCGTTTTTTATATATAAAAATGCTGGAATTGTTAGTTTCAGTATTTTTTTTTGCATTTTAACAAATAAAAATGCTAGTACAGTCAGTCAGGCATTTTTTTTTTGACTTTTAACATATAAAAGCAGTTTTTTGCGTCTTTTATATATAAAAACACTAGAACTTGTCAGTTTTAGCGTTTTTTGTGATTTTTTTTGCACTTTAACAAATAAAACTGCTGGTACAGTCAGTCTGGCATTTTTTTTTGACTTTTAATATATAAACAGTAGTTTTTTGCGTCTTTTATATATAAAAACGCTGGAACTGTCTGTTTCAGCAGTTTTTTTCTTTACTTTTTACATATAAAAATGCCAAAACTGTCAGTTTTGCATTTTTTTGCATTTTTTATATATAAAAATGCTAGAGTTGTTAGTTTCATTATTTTTTTTGCATTTTAACAAATAAAAATGCTGGTACAGTCAGTCTGGCATTTTTTTGACTTTAACATACAAAAGACAGTTTTTTGCATCTTTTATATATAAAAATGCTGGAACTTATCTGCATAATAATAACGTCAAAATTCAGTTTTAGCATTTTTTTTGCATTTTTTACATATAAAAATGCCAGTACTATCAGTTTCAGTGATATTTTTGCATCTAATAGTATTTACAATAATTACGTTTGACGTAATTATTTATATATTTTAAATTACAAATTACGTTTTTGGCCAAATAATTACCAGGCCATCTATAAATGTATTATCTTTTTTTTTTATTATCAACATGGTGGGTTATGCTTGATAATACAAATGTTAAGAAATACATTAAAATCTACATAAATATAAACTATCAATAAAATATTTCTCTATTAACTATATTATCTATGTTATTGCTCCTAAAGGAATATAACTGACTAATCATTATAAGTCAATGGTAATATAAGAAAATTAATGTATTACTATATTTTCATATTCTTATAATATATTTAAGTAATGAAAATATACATGGCCTGGTAATTACATGGCCAAAAATATAATTTGTAAATCAAAATATGTAAATAATTACATATTTTATAATTATTTATATAGAATATAAATAATTATGTCAAATATAATTATCATAAATATTATTAGATGTAAAAAAAATGTCAAAACTGATAGTTCCAGCATTTTTATATATAAAAATGTGCAAAAAAAAATGCTGAAACTGTCAGTTCTAGTGTTTTTATATATAAAAAATGCAAAAAAAATGCTGAAATTGAGTTTTGACATTTTTATATACAAAAATACAAAAAAATGCTAAAACTGTTAGTTTCAGCATTTTTATATGTAAAAAATAAAAAAAATGCTGAAACTGACAATTCTAGTATTTTTATATATAATCAGTCAAAAAAACGCTAAAACTGAGTTTTAATGTTTT
Organism: Rhizophagus clarus; assembly: GCA_015698045.1. Lineage (NCBI taxonomy): Eukaryota > Fungi > Glomeromycota > Glomeromycetes > Glomerales > Glomeraceae > Rhizophagus > Rhizophagus clarus. The sequence continues at coordinate 265,738 of BLAL01000018.1, read as the reverse complement.
TGTATATAAAAATGCAAAAAAATGCTGAAACTATCAATTTTGGTATTTTTATATATAAAAAAAATAAAAAAATACTAAAACTGACTTTCCAGTATTTTTATATATATAAAATGCAAAAAAATGCTAAAACTGTTAGTTTTGGTATTTTTATATACTGTATAAAAAAATAAAAAAAATATTGGAACAAACTGTTCTGATATTTTTTTATATAAAAAGTCAAAAAAAAAAATGCTGAAACTGATTGTTCTAGCATTTTTATATATTAAAAATGCAAAAAACACTGAAATTAACAGTTTTAGTATTTAGTTTATTCAGAAAATGAGATTACGTGATTCATAATCAATTAATAATATTTATGCTAATTACGTATAGCATAAATAATTACATATTTATGTATTTTTTAAAATTCTGATAATTAATTATCAGGATTACAAATTACATATTTATATAAAAATATGGAATTACCAGACCATATATAAATAATATTTTTTTCATAAATGCTTAGCTGAAAGATTTTACATAAAAGAAAGGTTTTTTATTAATAAATTTCATTAATAAATTATAAATATAATACTAATTATATTTGATATAAATAAAATACATATTATACTAACTATATTTTAAATTTTTTAAGATAAATCATTTAAAATTGATAAATTTTATTGATTATTTTTTACTTTTCATTAATTAATTTTTTTATTTTTAAATTATTTTAATATTTTTTATTAATTATTTAAACTAAAAATTTTTTTTTAATTATTTTTTTTTTTTTGTTTTTTTTTCAATAAAAGAATTTTTATTTTTTAAGTCAAAAATTTTTTTTATTTTTTATTTATTTTTTTATTAAAAAATAGCTTTCTTTTTTAAAGAAAAGTTTTAATTACTATATGCTTAGGTAAAAATATATTATATAAAACTATATTTTTATTAAGAAATAATTTATTTAACGCACCCTTACGTTATAACGCATCTATTATCACGTGTTTAATTATTTTTATTTATTTATCAAATAATGAAAATAATCTTAAGCAATTGCAACTTTTTATTATTTTATTATTTTATTTTTAATAAACTGAGATCTTCTTATTATTTTATTATTTTCTATTGCTTTTTTCATTATTCTTTATTTTCAAGAGTTCATTTCGTCTTCAAGAGGCATTCCTATAAAAAAAAATGAATAAAAAATATTAGAAATATTCTTAAATAAAATTAACAAAAAAAAAAGAAATAAACCCTACCTTTTTGTCTCCAGAAGTCTTCAGAAGGTACTTCTATAAAAAAAAGATAATAGAAGAATGTTAAAAAATATTCTTAAACAAGATTAACAAAAAAAAAAGAAACAACCCTTACCTTTTTATTTCCAGATATCTTCAAGGGCATTCCAGGTATAGCATTTTTTTCTTATCTTTTTTCAATTTCATTTTCATATTTCATTTTTATTAACTATTTTTTCTTCTTTTTATGGTTTATCTTTCGTTAATTTATTCTCCTTTTTTTTCATTTTTATTCACTTTCTTTTTTTTATTATCATTCCTTTTTCCTTTCATTTTCATGATCGTTTCATCTAGGGCTTTAATCAGTTCAGTTCTGTTTAGTTTTTGCAAAAACTGATACTGAACTGAATTGATTAGTATTAGTACCAAAACTGACTGGTATCAGTATTGATGGTTATTAAAACTGATCGATAATTACTAAAAACTGAACTGATTTACTGATATTAAAACTATTTTTAGTAAAAAAAATATTGCGAAACTATTTTAGTATTTTTTTACCAAATCAAATCATCTATAAAAATGTTTTGCAACATTTTTTGTCACTTTAATTAAAAATATTACAAAACGTTTTTTTTAAATTAAATTAATTGGTAAAAAATGGTTCGCAATATTTTCTATTAAAGTGATAAATAAAACGTTGCAAAACCTATTTTTTTTATTATATTAACTGATAAAAATATTTTGCAACGTTTTTTATTAAAGTGTCAAAAAATAAAGTTGTAAATCATTTTTTTTTATTAAATTAACTAATAAAAAATATTTTATGACATTTTTAATTAAAATGACAAAAAAATGTTGTAACACGTTTTTTTATTAAAATAACTCATAAAAACATTTCACAACATTTTTATTAAAGTGACAAAAAAACATAGCAAAATATTTTTTTTATTAAAATTAACTAACAAAAACATTTCGCAACGTTTTCTATTAAAGCTACAAAAAAAATGTTGTAAAATGTTTTTTTTATTAAATTAACTGATAAAAAATGGTTTGCAACATTTTTTAATTATAGAAACAAAAAAATATAGCGAAACATTTTTTTTATTAAATTAACTGATAAAAACATTTCACAATGTTTTTTAACTAAAGCAACAAAAAAAAATGTAGTAAAACATTTTTTTTATTAAAATTAACTTAAATATTTCGCATCATTTTTTTTATTAAATTAATCGATAAAAAATATTTCGTAATGTTTTTTAATTAAAGCAATAAAAAAAATGTTGTGAAACATTTTTTTTATTAAAATTAGCTAATAAAAATGTTGCACAATATTTTTATTAAAGTGACAAAAAAAAAATGTAGCAAAACATTTTTTTATTAAATCAACTAATAAAAAATGTTTTGTTACATTTTTTTATTAAATCAACTAATAAAAAATGTTTTGTTACATTTTTTTATTAAACTAACTGTTAAAAAATGTTTTGCAATATTTTTTAATTAAAGCAATAAAAAAATATAGCGAAACATTTTTTTTATTAAATCAATTAATAAAAAATGTTTCGCTATGTTTTTTAATTATAGAGATAAAAAAAATATTACAAAACATTTTTTTTATTAAATTAACTAATAAATAACGTTTCACAATATTTTTTAATTAAAGTGATAAAAAAACATTGCAAAACATTTTTTTTATTAAAATTAACTCATAAAAATATTTCACAACGTTTTTATTAAAGCGATAAAAAAAACATAGCAAAACGTTTTTTTATTAAAATTAACTAACAAAAACTCTTCGCAACAGTTTTGTAATTATGTTAATAAAAAACTGTTGTGAATGATTTTTATTTATTCAATTAACATTTCACAATGTTATTTGTAAAATGACAAGAAAAAAGTTGCAAATAGTTATTTTTTTATTAGATTAATGAATAAAAATGTTTTGCAACATTTCTTAATTAAAGTGATAAAACACCACTGCGAAATGGTTTGTTTTATCAAAATAACTAATAAAAAATATTTCACAACATTTTTTTATTATATTATTTAATTAAATCAATTCAGTAATTCAGTTCAGTAAATCACAAAACTAGTACTGAAACTGCAGTTACCAAAACTGATCAGTAAATTTACCAAAGTTTCAGTTCAGTAAACTGTAAAAACTAAAACTGCTCTGATACCAAAACCGATCAGTACGGTTTGGTAATTACTGAAACTGATTAGAGCACTAGTTTCATCCTTATCACTATTTTGTTTTCATCATTGTTTCATCCTCATCAATCATCATTTTATTTTTATTATTAATTATCATTTTATCCTTATCATCAATTATCGTTTTGTTCGTCCTTATTATCAATTATTGTTTCATACATCTGTCTTCATCACCAATTATCATTTTGTCTTTATCATTAATTATCATTTCATTCTCATCATTAATTTCATTTTATTATTATCATTTCGTCTCCTTTTTTTTTAAATCTTAGTTTTACGAATAAGGTATGGCATTTTTTCTTATCTTTTTTTTAATTTTGTTTTCATATTTTATTTTTACTAATTATTTTTCTTCTTTTTATAGTTTATTTTTCATTAATTTATTTCCCTTTTCTTTTCATTTTCATTCACTTTCTTCTTTTTTATTATTGCTCCTTTTTCCTTTCATTCTCATGATCGTTTCATCCTTATCACCATTTTATTCTCATCATTGTTTTATCCTCATTAATCATTATTTCATCTTCATCATTAATTATCATTTTGTCTTTATTAGGGCTCCGATCGGTTTGGTTCGGTTCGGTTTTTGCAAAAACTGATACCGAATCGAATTAATCGGTATCGGTATTAATGATTACCAAAACCGATCGGTAATTACCAAAAACCAAACCGATTTACTGAACGAGTTTAGTAAAAAAACGTTTCGCAACGTTTAGCAAAAAAAAAGTTGCGAAATGATTTTTTCTTATCAAATCATCCATAAAAAAACGTTTTGCAACGTTTTTTATTAAAGTGACAAAAAAAAATGTTGCGAGACATTTTTTTTATATTAAATCGTTTTATAAAAACGTTTTGCAACATTTTTAAATAAAAAGGAAAATAACGTTGCAAAACGTTGTTTTCTATATTAAATTTCTGATGTAAAAAACGTTTTGCAACGTTTTTTACAAGTTTCGCAAAAATAACGTTGCGAAACGTTATTTTTTTTATATTAAACGTTTATGTAAAAAACGTTTCGCAACATTTTTTACAAGTTCCGCAAAAATAACGTTGCGAAACGTTATTTTTTTTATCAAATCGTTTATGTAAAAAACGTTTCGCAACGTTTTTTACAAGTTTCGCAAAAATAATGTTGCGAAACGTTATTTTTTATCAAATCGTTTATGTAAAAAACGTTTCGCAACGTTTTTTACAAGTTCCGCAAAAATAACGTTGCGAAACGTTATTTTTTATATCAAATATTTATGTAAAAAACGTTTCGCAACATTTTTTTTTAACTACATTATTTACGTTTTTCTTATAAAAAAAAAATGTTTTTATTATCAGTAAATCGGTTCGGTAAATCGCAAAACCGATACCGAAACCGAAAGTTTCGGTTCGATAAATCATAAAACCGAAACCGCTCCGATACCGAAACTGGTCGGTACGGTTCGGTAATTACTGAAACCGATCGGAGCTCTAGTCTTTATCATCAATTATCATTTTGTCTGTTCTTATCATTGATTATTGTTTCATCCATTCTCATCACCAATTATTATTTTGTCTTCACCATCAATTATCATTTCATTCTCATCATCAATTATTATTTCATCTTTATCATTTCGTTCTTATTATTATTTTGTTTTTATCGTCATTTTATTCTTGTCATCTTTTCATTTCTTCTCATCATCTTTTCATCTTTTCATTCCTTTCTTATCATCTCTTTGTTTTTCATCATCCTTTCATTTTGTTCATCTCCCTTTTATCATCCTTTTATTTTTTTGTCTCCTTCTTGTCATTTTTTCTTTTTTTTTGCCCCTCCCATTATTTTTTTATTTTCATTTCTATTCCCTTTCATTTTATCCCTATTTCCTTTTGTTTCCGATCCCATTTCTTTTATTTTTGCATTTTTTTCCTCGTCTTTTCACTATCTTTTTTTTTTTTACTATATCTTTTGTTTCCTATTATTTTCATTATCTCCAATTATTTGTTTCTAATATTATTTCCATTATTTCTCTCTCTTATTATCATAATTATTAGGCTTCTCTTTTTTGTATCATTATTATCATTACTAGTTATGTTAAAGATAAATAATTGTAAAAAATATTACCTTTGATAAATAGGGTTTAAAGAAATAAAGTTATAGTTTAATATATAAATTTTGTTATTTTTTTTGTACAATAAATTTTAGCCAATTGTTTTAATTTTTAACGATAATCTAAATTAAATCGCAGGCAATAAAATTTATCATGTGATAGGAGTGCGTTATAATGCAGGGTGTGTTAAATAAATTTATTCTATATATAATATAAGAAGATAAAAAGTAAAAATTATACAAAATATAAGTAAATAAAAAAAAGTAAATTAAAAAATATTATTTATAACAATTATTTTTATTGATCATCTTGATATCATAATTATCATAATCAAATAATATTAAAATTCTTTTTTTTCATGGTTTATTTTGTCTTATTTTACAGTTTTTTTTTTTCTTTTGATTTTCTCTTTGATTCATTTTATTTTTTTTATTTATTAATTTACTAATATAATACAAACAAATTTTCATTAATTTTTAATCAAAAGAAAATAATTTAAAATTAATTTACTCATTTCAAAAATTCTCTAATTTCATCCAAATCTTTTAATTAGAAAATATTCATCTCTATTAAATTTTAAATGAAATTATGATCAAGTGATTTATATTAAATTTAATTATATATTTATTTTTATTATTTTATACAGTTTAACCAATTTATTTTCTCCATATGGAATTAGATTAATGTTATATTTTATTTCATATATATCAATATTTTCTTTATATATTCAATTTAATATATTATTTAAAAGTTTATTATTTGTAAAACAAATTTTATTATTGAATATTCATTTTTATTGCTTTTTTAAATAATGAATTTTATTTGCAACTGAGTCTAATATATTCTTAAGCAAATTTTTTAATTATTGAAAATAGAGGTTAAGTTAAAATTTTAAAATTAATAATATTACAAATTAAAATATGTCTGTCTTATCTAAATGCTAAAATTAGTTGTAAATGTATAGGAAATATTTATTATTTAATAATTTTGAATGATTTTTATTATCTATATCAGATTATTCAATTGAATGATAACTGTTTTTTTGTAAAATAAGTAAAATTTTATACTTATTAAATTCTGTTATAATTATACAGAACTGAAAAAGTTTTGTGAACTCTTTTTTGCAGATTTGTGAACCAATTTTTCACAGAAGAAAATAAGTTTATTTTTATCATAAAGAAAGGATTTTTGCTAATAAAATCAGCTCTGAAAATAGCATCAACGTCTTTCATGACCTAAGTTACTCCTACTTCTGCTTTAAAAAAAGTTCCTACTGACCGTTTTTACGATATTATAGTAGATTTTATCTCAGAATTCATCAAAAGAAACCCAAAGTTACTTTTTAGCTCAATAATAACTACAGACCCTTCAGTTATAGATAAGTTTCTACGTATAAGGACCAAGCAGTTCCTATGGAAAAGTTGACACAAAATATTTGTAAAGACTTCTGTTTCCCTATTATAGCTCAATTTTTAGCTACTTTTCTTAATCTCTTTCTCTTGGACGATGAAAACATAGAAATTCTTTTTATGGATTCTGAAATTCACCAAGTGTTGAAGTGTTGAAGTACAGTAACAAATAATTTCCAGATATGGAAGATCTAGGAGATCCTATGCACCAATCAGACGTGTCAATAAATTTTGATGAGATTGATGAAGATTTATAAGGATTATTGGACAATAGTCTAGGCGCTACACTCTTACGTAATGTCACACCTATACCTGTCACACCCTTGACCAAATTTTAAAAAAGGAGTACTAAAAAAAAGACTCGTAAGAAGAGACAAAAGTTGCAACTACAAACTCTTTCTGGACTGAATGAATAAGTAGTGCCCACTTTTAGTACAGAATCTCCTGAGTACACACTCTCTAAACCTTCTGGTTCAAGGACAGTTACTTTTAATAAAAGTTTACTTTCTCCTTCTTCCATACTCTTTAAGCAGTTGAAACAAGATTTTAAATCACAATCAACGCCTATTGACAATAGGAAGAAGTTAAAGCAGAAAGAGACAGACAATACTTTAAAAAGTAGAAATATTTATCATCACCAGATATATTCCTCAAGATTAAGAACAAGCACATTTATTAGATCTTGTAGTTTATGATATTCTGGCCAAATGGGATAACTATACTTTATTGGCCAATTTAGAACAATAGGGTAAGGTCATATCAGTCAGCATAAGGGTATACAAGAAGAATTTATCAGCGAGGGTTAGACTGATTCCTAACCATAAGTGCTTGAAATGTTATAATGGAGGGGACTGGACTGTCAACTTAGAAGGAATCCCTGCCCGATTGTTCTCTGCTTTCTGGAACCTCTTAGAATAGAAACAGCGTGAAAAGTTCCAAGTTATCATATACAATATTTCAGAAGACATGACTGACGCCTCCTTATTCCTAAATGGTTACCCATACCAATTTTTGTTGGATAGTGGCATAAAATCATTTAAGATTGTTAAAGAAGTTGATAGGGCTAGAAAGTTGATAGGTTATTTTGACACTTGGGATCATATTTCTACTTGCATTAATAACTCTTAGCTTTGGAATGACTTGGTGTCATTATTCTACTCCTAACTTCAAGAATTTACAAAAATCTGCTCAAATTGGTAATGCAGACAAGTCTTCAAAGATATTCCATAGGTCTAACTTTTCTTTTTCAGGTTATAATACTAACAACCGCAATAATGATCAACCTAAAACTCCTAAATCTGGTCACTCTACCAAGAAGATCAATCAATTAAGAATTGACCAGTTTAAGAAGCCAGATGTAAAACATTTAATCACTACGGCTGAAGGCATTATTAGAATATTATGTTTAGTTTAGTTAGAAGGAATAGATAGAAAATTCCACATTAACTTCTTGTCATGCTTTGCATTCACTTTATGTAATGATAGTGTTCCGCACAAATCAAATTAGACCAAATCAGGTTAGATTTGAAATTTGATTTGATCAAATCAAATCTGAAAAGTTTGAATTTGGATTTGAATCAAACCATTCAAATCTGATTTGAAATTTGATTTGAATTTGATTTGATTTGATTTAAATTTGATTCGATTCAAATCAAATTCAAATTCAAATCAAATCAAATTCATTCAAATAGATTTGTGATTTGGTTTGATTTGTTGAATTTTAAATAAAAAAATGCGTTTTGCAACGCAATATTAATAAAAAAATGTTGCGAAACGTATTTCTTTAGTGTGTTTAAGGAGGGTTGGACATCATGTGGTTGCAGTAACTACCAATAATATTTACGGTAATTACAGGACCCCGAATAATACCAATATAACTCACATACGGGTTTGCGTAGAGTTTATATGAAATTACTTTTTAAACCTACAAATTGAGTTTGCGTAGATCGGTCAATTTGGGATATTATGTTTGTGTAGAGTTTATAATAGATATACGTGGATTTATTTTTAAAAAATACTAATTTCGGTAAATTAAATTACTCGGTATTTACCAAAATTTATTTTATTTTATTTATTTTTTCACTTTTTTTCGGTATTTTATACCAAATTTATTTATTTTTATTATTCTTTTTCGGGTTTTAATACCCTAATTCCAAAAGTCCGGTCGTGTTTTTCGCCCGGCAACACTACAAAAAATAAAAAAAAAAATAATTAATTTGTTAAAAAAAATACCGAAAAACACTTCACCCACCCTCCCTTACCTTAATTCCAAAAGTCCGGTCGTGCTTTTCGTCCGGCAACACTACAAAAAATAAAAAAAAAATCAATACTTAATTAATTAAAAAAAAAACAACGAAACACCTCCCCCAACCCTCCCTTACCTTAATTCCAAAAGTCCGGTCGTGCTTTTCGTCTGGCAACACTACAAAAAAATAAAAAAAAAAAACAATTAATTAGTTAAAAAAAATACCGAAAAACACTTCCCCCACCCTCCCTTACCTTAATTCCAAAAGTCCGGTCATGCTTTTCGTCCGGCAACACTACAAAAAAATAAAAAAAAAGGTTAATACTTAATTAATTAAAAAAAAACAACGAAACACCTCCCCCAACCCTCCCTTACCTTAATTCCAAAAGTCTGGTCGTGCTTTTCGTCTGGCAACACTACAAAAAGTAAAAAAAAAAGTTAATACTTAATTAATTAAAAAAAAAAAAAACAACGAAACACCTCCCCCAACCCCTCCCTTACCTTAATTACAAAAGTCCGGTCGTGCATTTCGTCCGGCAACACTACAAAAAAATAAAAAAAAATAATTAATTAAATAGTTAAAAAAAACACCGAAAAACACTTCCCCACCCTCCCTTACCTTAATTCCAAAAGTCCGGTCGTGCTTTTCGTCCGGCAACACTACAAAAAAATAAAAAAAAAAACAATTAGTTAAAAAAAATACCGAAAAACACTTCCCCCACCCTCCCTTACCTTAATTCCAAAAGTCCGGTCATGCTTTTCGTCCGGAAACACTACAAAAAAATAAAAAAAAAGGTTAATACTTAATTAATTAAGAAAAACAACGAAACACCTCCCCCAACCCTCCCTTACCTTAATTCCAAAAGACCAGTCGTGCTTTTCGTCTGGCAACACTACAAAAAGTAAAAAAAAAAGTTAATACTTAATTAATTAAAGAAAAAAACAACGAAACACCTCCCCCAACCCCTCCCTTACCTTAATTCCAAAAGTCCGGTCGTGCTTTTCGTCCGGCAACACTACAAAAAAATAAAAAAAAAATAATTAATTAAATAGTTAAAAAAAACACCGAAAAACACTTCCCCACCCTCCCTTACCTTAATTCCAAAAGTCCGGTCGTGCTTTTCGTCCGGCAACACTACAAAAAAATAAAAAAAAAACAATTAATTAGTTAAAAAAAATACCGAAAAACACTTCCCCCACCCTCCCTTACCTTAATTCCAAAAGTCCGGTCGTGCTTTTCGTCCGGCAACACTACAAAAAAATAAAAAAAAAAACAATTAATTAGTTAAAAAAAATACCGAAAAACACTTCCCCCACCCTCCCTTACCTTAATTCCAAAAGTCCGGTCATGCTTTTCGTCCGGCAACACTACAAAAAAATAAAAAAAAAGGTTAATACTTAATTAATTAAAAAAAAACAACGAAACACCTCCCCCAACCCTCCCTTACCTTAATTCCAAAAGTCTGGTCGTGCTTTTCGTCTGGCAACACTACAAAAAGTAAAAAAAAAAGTTAATACTTAATTAATTAAAGAAAAAAACAACGAAACACCTCCCCCAACCCCTCCCTTACCTTAATTCCAAAAGTCCGGTCGTGCTTTTCGTCCGGCAACACTACAAAAAAATAAAAAAAAAATAATTAATTAAATAGTTAAAAAAAACACCGAAAAACACTTCCCCACCCTCCCTTACCTTGATTCCAAAAGTCCGGTCGTGCTTTTCGTCCGGCAACACTACAAAAAAATAAAAAAAAAACAATTAATTAGTTAAAAAAAATACCGAAAAACACTTCCCCCACCCTCCCTTACCTTAATTCCAAAAGTCCGGTCGTGCCTTTCGTCCGGCAACACTACAAAAAAATAAAAAAAAAGGTTAATACTTAATTAATTAAAAAAAAACAACGAAACACCTCCCCCAACCCTCCCTTACCTTAATTCCAAAAGTCCAGTCGTGCTTTTCGTCTGGCAACACTACAAAAAGTAAAAAAAAAAGTTAATACTTAATTAATTAAAAAAAAACAACGAAACACCTCCCCCAACCCCTCCCTTACCTTAATTCCAAAAGTCCGGTCGTGCATTTCGTCCGGCAACACTACAAAAAAATAAAAAAAAAATAATTAATTAAATAGTTAAAAAAAACACCGAAAAACACTTCCCCACCCTCCCTTACCTTAATTCCAAAAGTCCGGTCGTGCATTTCGTCCGGCAACACTACAAAAAAATAAAAAAAAAATAATTAATTAAATAGTTAAAAAAAACACCGAAAAACACTTCCCCACCCTCCCTTACCTTAATTCCAAAAGTCCGGTCGTGCTTTTCGTCCGGCAACACTACAAAAAGTAAAAAAAAAGTTAATACTTAAATTAATTAAAAAAAAAACAACGAAACACCTCCCCCAACCCCTCCCTTACCTTAATTCCAAAAGTCCGGTCGTGCCTTTCGTCCGGCAACACTACAAAAAATAAAAATAAAAAATAATTAATTAATTAGTTAAAAAAAACACCGAAAAACATTTCTCACCCTCCCTTACCTTAATTCCAAAAGTCCGGTCGTGCTTTTCGTCCGGCAACACTACAAAAAGTAAAAAAAAAAGTTAATACTTAATTAATTAAAAAAAAAACAACGAAACACCTTCCCCAACCCCTCCCTTACCTTAATTCCAAAAGTCCGGTCGTGCCTTTCGTCCGGCAACACTACAAAAATAAACTGATAAATGATTAAAAAAAATGATCGGATATTCGGATTATCTGATTAGATCGGCAAGTCACATGACCCTGCCTTTATACATTAGTATTGTTCGGGGTCCTGTAATTACGTTTAACCAGGTCATGTATATTTAATTCGATTTGATTTGGATTTGATTTGGATTTGTCAGATTTGATTCGGATTTGATTGAATTAGTTTAAGCTAATTTGAATTTGATTTGAAATCGAATCAAATCTTTTTTTTTTAATTTGGATTTGAACTCAAATCTTGTTTTGAAGTTTGGATTTGATTTGCAAATCAAAATTATCAAATCGAATCAAATCAAACTTCAAATCAAATCCGAATTGATTTGATTTGACCAAATCGTTTGCGGAACACTAAATGTAATGTCATTTTATTTTATTAGATTGTAAAATTTTCCTTTTTCTTTTTTGTTTACTTTATACCTTGAATAATTCTATAACTAGACTTCCTATTACATTAAAGAGAATAGGCTAGGGATATAGTAGTCATGAAATATATTTGTGTCCCTAGTGTGAGGAGTGAGAGGACCCTGAAGAATACATATAATACAGGGATCTGGATTTGTATAAAGACACTATATAAATATCCAATATGTCATATGAATGAGTTTGTATAATAGACTTAAAAATAGCGAAAAGTTAGATATGTATTTGTATAATAGAAGCGAATTTTAATCTATGTTATAATTATATTTTGTATAAAGGTAATAAGTTAAAAAATTCAGTATATATATGATATATATATTACATATAAAACCTTATAAAAACTCTCCCCTGAACCTTGCAGTTCGTACATTTTGTTAAAAAAAATTTTTTTAATTTTTTCCCGTAGGTTGACTGTTAGATATGTTCAACGGTCCCTACACCCCCCTTTTTTACTTAAAAATACATTTTTAAAAGTGACAAGGTTTTGGGTTTTCCTTGTTATTTTGGGTTTTCGGGGACTTTGGGAGTTTTTACTATTTCTTCTAAGGTGGCAGCTTGTGGCAAGAAGTTATCGAAAAAATACTTGGACAGTATTGCAGTTTTGTCTATGGTGAAAGACGGGTTGTTAGTGCCACCTATAGTACAGGCGCTTGATACCTGCAGTAACTGTGGACCTTATTGCCTTCCGTTTCCATGCTCACACTTCTTTTTATCTTGTATTTTTCTTTTTTGCTCGAAAAATACTTTTCAGTTTACCCCTGGTAAATGATCAGCCATCATATGACTAAACAACGTGCTCTCTGTTGATTGGTCCTTATTGGAATAATACTAAAAGTGGATTATTACTTGCTGTTGATCACGTGCTTCCACTTCAAGTGGTGCAGATGGATGGACTGGCTGGCGCTACCGATGACGACAAGGGTTTGGTCTCCCATGAAAAGGAGTCTCGTGTACGGCAAAGGGTGGTCCTAATAGTCAAAGCTAGTTGATCTTCGGCAGTTTTAGTTAACTACTACCTTCCTTTATAATTATACTTTCTTGCGGAAGTTTTTTATTTGTTTTTAATGGAGTATAATTTTTTATTGTTTTATCTATGTCCTTTTAACCGAGATAATACATTACCCTTTTTTTTTTAGGACATAGATTATATTACTTTCCTTTTAGAAAAAAAAATATATTTTTTTTTTTTTTTTTTTTCTTTTTTTTGGATTGTTTTAGTTTTATGTTTATATTTTGTTTTTTTCTTCCCGGGGGGCTAGCGGGGGATAGGTTGTTACAATGTTTCTCCCTTAATAGAAACTTGGAACTTCGGTTCAGCAGGGTCTGCCTGGCAGGAGGTGGGTTTGTACCGTAGTTGATTATCTTAAAAGGTGTGAATTGGTGAAGAATTGAGGACGTGAAGATATGTAGTTGGGTAACGTTGGGTTGTAGATATCATAGTATTTGATGTCGGTTATACTTTTAGTTATAGCTTTATTCTATGTACTTTTATCTCAGACTTACCTTTCGAGGTATTTGGGTTTGTCTCATGTATTCGAATCCATTTTGTCAATAAAACATAAAACATATAAAACCTTATAATTTCTTCCCGCTGATCACTAGGCCAAATTTTTATAAAAATATATATCCATATACTCGTCATATAAAGCTAACTAAATAATGACAGAAAAACGCTCAAATACTCGTCAATAACAGAAGAAGAACGACAAATGACCAGAAATGGTTGTTTCTAGCGGGAAACCCCAAGTTATTATCCCGGCTAGAAGCTCTCTTCCAGAGCTTACCACACTAACTCAACACACTAGTTCCTCTACTGGAGGTCTTTCCGTGACTGTTAAAAAAAAAATTATGGCACAGAACCAAAAATTTACTCTCGAACAAGAGCTTGCCATTGCAAAAAAAACTGCTCTTACTTCAAACCTTGTCTCAGAACAGGTCCTCGCCTCCGACCTTTTGAAAAAAAGGACGATTAGGTCGAAGATGTCACTGATCGCCCAGTATTCAAGCTGCGTATCGATTCGCTAACTGCTCAGAAAATCTCACCCTAAATTAAGAAAAAGATCACGTTGACCTGCTATGCGTCAGACTCAAACGAGGATCACATGGTGACTACTGATCAAGCTACACAAAATGATCAGCAGCCCCAGATCAATACACTTTTTAAGAAGGGCCCTAAGCTGATTATCGATTAATAAAATCAATCGCCCAATATAGATGTTGATCAAACACCGGATACCACGGTAACTCAACAATCCAATGGACAATTGGAGATTATCAATATTCCTGACAATAATGATAATTTTGTTTTAATTACAAAGAATTTTACAGCATACACGGAAGCAAGTAACTTTCCTACCCATATTCCAAGAGCAGAAAGAGCTCACGAAGCCACCAAATTGCTCAAGGATTATCTGGGGTTTGAATACATAGCACCATCTAACCATACGATTATCGATGACAATAATAAGAAGAAAATAATTAAAGTAATAAAGGCCATTTTTAGTAATGAAGATGGCTACAATAAACTTCTCCAAAACAACTTCCATTTTAAAATAATGAAAGAAGGCAATAATGGAGAACTAAAAGAATTTACAACTTCCTTCAAATTCAAGCTAGCCTTCGTAGACAAGCCGTGCAAGATTGAAGAACAAATTACCAACGAAAAAGATCATACCATCCAGGTATTTGATCTCCCCCTCTATATGGAAAAAGCAACCATTAGATGTTCCTTATGCCTCCTAGGAGAAATTAAACGAATTGAAATTAAAGCTGTAGGAATGTACCAACAGGCATTCATCACTTACAAGGATGCTTGTCCTGTCCAACGGTTTTATAACAAATGATCACACTATATCAGAAAGGAATACGTACGAGTCATGCCTATCTCCTTATCTGAAGAACAAAGAGAAATAAGAAAATTGCATAGTCTCAGGTTATCTGGTTTACCCTTTGGTACCACTGCTATTAACCTAAAACCAATCATCGAAGAAACAAATGCTATGACCTGCTTTATCCCCAGGAACCCTTTTAATTACAAACCTATGACGTACGCATATCTCAGTTTTAAAAACGCTGAAGATCGTGATATTACAATTAAAAAAAAATTTACAATCCGTCAAGGTAAAACTGATAAAGGTCTCTTCATATTAGACCCAGCCACTCAACACAATATTTGCAATAATTGTGGTAATCCTAATCACATTAGAGCGGGATGTAATATTCCTATACGACAATCTAGGAAAAATAATTCAGTTAAGAATGCATGGAAAGAAAAATTCAAATCCATGGCACAGAACATGAAAAAATCCTATGCTTAAATTGTTGCTGATAAACCTAAAACAATTCACCAACACAACATCAATTCAAAAAACGCTAATAATGGAAAAAATGTGAAAGTCAATAATAATAACTTTAGCTCTTCTAACAACAAAGCTAAAGGAACATCGCAATAGAACCTTACCCACACTTCATCTTCATCTCCGAAAAATCCTTCGACGAAGAAATCTCAGAATAATCAACAAGTATCTCAGGTACAACAACAATATCTAAATTCCCTTGTAGATAAATTAGTCAAACAACTAGAAGTACAAATCAATCAGGAATTCACTACCCTAAGAAACTAAATCGATTCTTTCAGAAAAACCATTACGCAATATAAAACAGAACGGGAAGTAAGACTCAAACAAATTGCAAGTGGTACTAACACCCCTGCATGAGCAAAGTCACCCTTCCCACCTTCTACTTCAAAAAATGATGCAAATAAACGCGTCCAAAAAGACACAGAATATGAATCTTCTTCCTCCGAAGAAGAGAAAATAGAAGACATGATGCAAACACAACGTAAACTCATCAGTCACCTTGATATTGTAACTGGAAGCCTCCAAGGTGTTATTGAAGGAGCCATTCACAACCTCATAGGAGGTTTTGTCAACAAACGATAACGGAAATGATGAAATTCTGTTTGATGGTGATGAGGAGCCCTTCGTAACAGATAATGAAGATGATGCCGACATTGAAAACAACGTCGAGATCTAATCTTCTTCACCTTGCCATCAATCAATCATCAGAGTGTATTTATGATAGACAATAAAAACATATCCCAAAAACAAAAAACAAAAATCCCTTCTCTCTCCTCACATATTAAGAAAAACAATTCCTCACAAAAAAAGATTAATAAAAAATTTAAATTCTCAATTGCGACATTAAATGTACAATATTTAACGCAACTTAAATTAGACAATACTATCGAATATATGAAAAATAACAATATCGATATATTAGGATTGGCAGAAACCAGCCTAAACAATAGTACAAGCAAAATCTTCACTAAATCTATTAGTGATCATTACGTATTATACAGCTTGGAAGGAGAGAAAAAAGGTTCAGGTGTCAGATTCTTAATTAAAAAGGAATACAACAAATACATTCAATCGTTTCAACACTTCAACAATCGTATATGTTATATTGACTTATATACGAAAAAACATAAATTAAGAATTATACAAGTTTATATTAACGTCAAGGAGAATGAAAAAGATCAAGTCCTAACCTTATACAATCAAATTAAATCATGAACAAACGAACAATTAATGAGCTTGACTAAAGATATTATAATAATGGGAGACTTCAATGCAAAGTAGCATGACTTCACTTTCCTCGATAGCTCTCATTAGAGATTTAATATTTTTAACTATTTTAAATCCAATTTTATTACCGACATATCCACTATTTTTGAAAGTGATATACATAATTTATATACTTTCAACCCTCATAGTCTTCATTTAACTAAAAACAGACTGGATTACATATGGGTTAATGCTGACACTCTAATTTCAACCTTTGATAGTAAGATCTTAGACGTCAACCCATCGATTAAAACAGATCATCGTATTATTTTTATAGAATTACTTTATGAAGAACTGTTCTTTATCAAAACAGATCCTAAACCTAGAAAAAATCCTAGTCACACCATCTATAGTTACAAAGACATGAAAGCTGAAGAAGGTGAATAGAACTGGAAAAACTACAATAAAGATATCACAGAAGAATTGGAGAATACATCGATAAAACTCACTCCCAATCGAATTCATGATATCCAATCTATCGCAGAATTAAATCAAATATGGAATCAATTTCAAAATGTAATTCTTAACAGTACTAAAAAGAACATCAAAAATCGATTATCCAAAAAACCCGCCAGGTGCCATCATCCTGTACGAGACTCACAATTACATCATGACATAACAACATTTAAAGGAATGATCACAAAATCCAAGAATAGCAATCTTGATTTTGACGACCGTTCTACTAATGGAATAAATAGAATCATAGAATTTATCACACGAAAACATACTCGCCATGATGGATCTATCAATGATAATCATACAGAACTAACCATTATTATGTCTCGACATAACATTGCATATACTAATAATAACATCAGAAACAAACCTTCTGACTTCCTGCACAAATTACAATCTACTTTGGCTACTCTCAAAGTGAAATTTTATTACAAATATTACAAATATCACAAGTGGCTTATTGAATCTTTTGTAGACGAACGTAATGATAACTACAAAAATGATAAAAAAAAGATGATCAATTCTATTACTGAAAAACACATCAAATCGATTACAATAGACAAAGTATATTGTAATGCCAATGCTGAAGATATACTATATACAGATGTACAGGATGTTAAAGAACAAACTAATTTACACTTCTAACGAGTAGCTGGCACTATCAACATTGAGAAAAATATGAATAATCACCCTGATTGGATTCAACAATATACCCCTCAAGATTATACATATTCATGACACCATATATGCTGACCTCCTTACCTATCCGTTACTCGAGGATTGGATAGAAATTATTAATAATCTACCTAACGACAAGGCATCTGGGCCTTCAGGAATCTCGTATGAAATGTTGAAACATCTCAATAAAACTAATCAATCAGTTTTCCATGCTTTTATTTGTGTATGTATAGATTTAGGAACTATACCTGATGCATGGAAAAAGGCTATGGTTTACCCGATACCCAAACCTAAACCTTTCTTCACGAGCTTGACAAATACTCGTCCGATCACGTTATTAGAAACTCCTTGCAAAGCTTTTATTAGTTTACTTAATAAACGCCTAAACGCCGTGATAAAACAATACAATATTTTCAGAGGTCACCAGTTTGCGGCTTTACCTGGTAATTTCACATTCAAACCCCCTGAGAATAATTAACAAAATATTATAAGATGCCAATGAATCCAACAACGAACTATGGCTTCTCTCACAAGATCTTGGAAAAGCATATGATAGGGTCAACATATTTATGTTAGAAAAGGCGATAAATAGACTAAAGATTCCTTCTTCATTTACAAGAATAATCACATCTCTTTTCAAAAACTGAATCAATCAAGTGATTACAGCTTATGGTTTAACAGACCCCTATGAAGTTATTATTGGCATCGATCAAGGGGAGGTAATTTCACTGTTGTTATAGTGCATTTACTATGACCTCCTTCTATGTAAAGTAGAATCAAGGAAGTTAGGATACACAATCAAAGCTCTCTCGATCAATCTTAACAATAACCCTGGAGATGATTTCAACCAAGTTGATGAATCTTTAATGATATCATCCATAGCATTTATGGATGATACTTAATGGTTAGCTCCCAATAAATTAAACTTGGAATCAATTCTGAAAATAGCGGATTCTTTTTATCAACTTACGGATATACAAGTCAACAAAGAGAAATCCTCACTTTTACTTAGAAAAAAATGTCTTGACAAATCCAAATTAAGATCATACAACCCGATACAATTGGATTTTGGATTTGATACCATTACTATAACTCCTACCTCCTCTTTCAAATCTACTCGTATACTAGGCGTTTATTTTGATGAATGAAATACGTACAAGTCAACTCTCAATCGTATTAAGAATGAACTTTTCGAATTAAAAGCTAAATTTGCGAGGAAACGCATTACCGATAAACACATGATTTATATTTTTAATCATGTATTAATACCTCATATCGAATTTTGGACGCAACTCAAAATTTTGCCTCTGAATTTCATGGAACAAATTATGTATTCCTTTTTCAATACTTTTAAAAAGAAATTGAAATTATCTACATCTACGCCAGATGCTATTTTCAATGATCAATTATATAATTTTCGTAAAATTCAAGATAACCAGACACAAGCAAAGGTTACTAATATTCTTTTACAACTTAACGATCAGTTTTTACTGGGTCAGATCACTCATTTACGACTTAGGAAAATTCAATATAATGAATGGTTACCCACTTCTTTATTATACACAATTCCTCCGCATATTATTAAAAAATATAGAAATAATTTTTTGATTTCTTCTTTAATTTTATTGTTTTCTTTAAATATTAAATTTTATAATAATGATAGTTTTAATAATTTATTTCCTTATAATATTCCTCTTTACAGTTTATTATTAGAAAATTATTATCGATACTCTTCATTTTTTCAAAAACATCATATTTTATTTTTAGAACAGATTTTGGATGACCAAGGTTACCTTCTCTCTAAACGAGATATCCGTGCTAAATTTAATTTAGCATCTCATGTCACTTTAAAATGGTATAATAGTTTAATCAATAACTTAAACAACAACACTGAAGCATTAAGACTACTTAATCAAGCTTATGGTCAACAATTTGATTTGGCTCCTCTTAAGTTCAACT
Source organism: Rhizophagus clarus (assembly GCA_015698045.1). Classification (NCBI taxonomy): domain Eukaryota; kingdom Fungi; phylum Glomeromycota; class Glomeromycetes; order Glomerales; family Glomeraceae; genus Rhizophagus; species Rhizophagus clarus. Next base: position 245,720 of record BLAL01000018.1, on the reverse strand, counting down.
AATTCAGCATTGAATCTGAACGTATCAGAAAGGAAAAAAAGCATTCTGCTAAACCTATCCTACTTAACGCTGATAATAGAAGTAATCCTTTTATTGGAACCCCAGTAAAACGAACTAACTTTAATGATGTTACTTTTGATTTAGAACACTATAACATCAATTCTCACATTGGTAATCACATGAAGATACAACGATGTGAAGGATGTGACAATACTACTTCTTTTTTTTCTCCAAGTAGACCATACCATCACCAACAACCAGCGTCATATTGCAACATTAACGTTTCATTTAACAACACTGCAGTCTTATACACTGGAACAACATCCAAAGGGTCAAATTCTCGTATTATTCCAGTGAATCTGGATACTTATAACAATGTTTTATCCACAATTCTGATGCAACAACAGAATATACAATCACAATCAATCGATCAGTTCATTGGAAATGACCCCTGCTCCAGCTCATTAGCTCTTACTAATAACAACAACCCTCTTTCTTCAGATCCTTTCTTCCACAATTTTGAATTAAATGCCAAATCTGAAGAACTTTTCATCATTCAAAATCATTTGAAGACATACTCAAGTCTTACTTTCTATACAGATGGTTCGTTAATTAATACCAACACCTCTTTTGTCTCGATGACAGCAGGATTTCTTGTGATTTCAGACTCAAATACAATTACTTATTCATTTACAACTACCCTCGAGAATTGGCCTTCGTCTTTAAGGGCTGAAATTAGTGCAATATTATACTCATTAATTGTCTCTTCCCATAATTGTTATATAGATATATTTACGGATAGCCAAAATACCATTAACATGATAGAAACATTATCACGACGGCACTTTCTCACTCCTAGGGATTTTTTCAAATTTTTCAACAACAACATTATATGGAATAATATTCACCACTTGATTCATTTCAAGAATCTTTCTATCCGTTTCAAAAAAGTTAAGGCGCATACAGATAACGCTTTTAATAATCACATTGACTTTTTGTGTAAACAAACACACTCTGATTCATTGCCGATGCTCATTATCAAAAATAATTTTTTCAATAATTTACTTTACCTTCCCTGTTGGGACAACTTTTTGATTGAACGACGCCTTCGAACCTTCATCAAGTATTATAACAACTGCGACAATTTCCTCACTTTTCTTTCTTTACCTCAAAATAGAAAATATGTCGATATAGTAGATTGGAAACTCACCTTCAACGTTTTTAACAACAATGGGAATATATCGTCAACCGACTTTAATCAACATAAGAAAAAACTTTTCGAATACAACATGTTAGTAGAACAACCTCCAGTTTTAGAAAAAACTAAAAAACAATTTTATTCTTTGTACAGTGACGCGATGTGTTTACTTTGCCACGAAGAACTTGAAACTTTTTCACATATATGGAACTGCTCATATCACGACAACTTCATCTTACGAATTTATAATAAATTCAAGAATTATATCTTGGATTTTATTCTTATCCAACAATCTAATATAGACATCATTAATTTATCTGTAGAATTCGATGCCTTAGGTTTTTACACTAACTTACAATCCCGTCTGCTAGATCAATTTACTTTCATAGATATTCTTAAGGGTTTCGTCCCTTTTGTTCTATGTGACTTTCTTAACTTTCACTTATCACATTCGCAATTAATTGAGTTGCTCCTCCGCACTTATGATGATATTTATGATGATTGTGCTCTTTTATGGCAAGATCGATGTACTGGTTTCTCTTATCTGAAAAAATTTTGGTCTGCAGATCTGCACAATTTTGCGGAGTACATTTCTGCGCAGATCTGAGGACATGCCAATGCGCAGCACTGAAAAATTTCATGAATTTCTGCGCAGATCTGCAAGCACAAAAAAACCTGCGAAATTTTTCAAAAATAAATTTGCGAAATTTTTCAAAAACACTAATGCAAATTTACAATTAGGTAGTGTTTTAACTTTAATATTAACTAATATCAATTTATTAATTAAAGATATTTACAAATTTAAAAGTACATAGTATACTAAACTATCCTATTTGCTAACTAAATGCACTAATTAAAAGTCCCCTTTTCTTTTCTTTACAGACGTTCAAATTATGTTGTTGTTAATGGTTTGGACAGTGTTCCAGTTGGTTCGATTTCAACAAACAGCTTTTAACTTCGATCCAACTAAACACGTCAAACGTTAAAATTTTATCACTCCTAAAGAAAACTGTAGATCTACAATAAAAGAAAAGCGAAATATTAGCTGACTTTTTGTTTAAATAAAAAAATGAGATAATTTTGAAGTTTTACCTTCGAAATTCCATCAGAAGGCGTCTGAAAAGCCATAGATCTACAAAAAAAAGAATCAAAATGTTAGTTTACGTTTCATTAACAAAATAAAAAAAAATTAATTTTCAAAAGTACCTTCGAAATCTTGTTCAGGAGGCTCTCTTCTTCGTCATTTTTCCACTTTCCTTTTACTATGGCATCCAGGAAGCATGAGCCTACAAAATAAAAATGAAATGTTAGTAATGCTTCATAAAATAATATATAAAAAAAAATTTCGAAGTCTTTTTTACCTTCAAAATATTCTGGTCTGCCCGAGCTCCAGACTTAAAACAAAAAAAAAAATAAAAATTGAATGTTAGTAAAATAAAAACAATAAAAAAAAAATTTTAAAAAATCGAAGGCTGACCTTCAAATAAAGTCCGGCCTTCGAAATGGAGCGTTCAAGACCTAAAATAAGAAAAAAAAAATAAAATTTGTTAGATAAATAAAAAACCAAATTTTTTTAAAAAAATTCGAATGTGCATTACCTTCGAATAGTCTGGGCTTCGTCTGGACCTAAAAAAAGAAAAAACATCGAACGTTAGCAACGTTCGTTAAACAAAAAAATTAAATACATTTTTTTTCAAAGGTTGTACCTTCAAATGGCCTTCGAAAATGGTTACTCTAGATCTAAAAAAGAAAAAACGAATGTTAATAAATGTTCATTAACGTTCGTTAAATAAAACAAAAGAAAATTTGAAGGCTTTACTTTCGAATAGAGTCCAGTCTTCGAAATGGAACGTCTGGACCTAAAAAAAATAAAAAAAATGAACATTAGTAACGTTTATTTAAATAAAACAAAAAAAAAATAAATTTTAAAGATATTATACCTTCGAAATACCGGTCCGTCTTTAAATTCTGGACCTAAAAAATAAAAAAAACGAACATTAGTAACATTTGTTTAAATAAAAGTAAAAAAAAGAACCTTTTTTTTACTTACAGTGGTCTAAGAAAAATGAAACGAATGTTAGTTAACGTTCGTTGAAAATAAAAATAAAAAAAAAGGTATTTTTTTTTGAAGTTACCTTCGAAATAGAGTCTGAGCCCATATGTTCGGTGTTCCAGACCTAAAAAAAATGAATGCTAATCAATGTTCGTTAAGTTAATTTAATAAAAAAATAAATTATTTCGAAGGCCATACCTTCGAAATGTGGAGTCTGGCTAAGATTTTCAGCAAAAAATCAGCTTGAAATGCTGAAATAAATAAATTTTGTTCACTCATTCTTCGACAATTCCAAAGTCTAGAAGAGCCTTAGTAAAGAAAAAAGGGAATTTTTTTAGATTATCAACCAATCTCTAGGTCATATGACACCGCAGAAGCTGATCGGCTACAAAGTAACCTTAGTTAACGACGTTCGTCAAAATAAAAGTAAATTAAACATTTCAAAGTTTACCTTCGAAATGGAGGCCAGAACTTGTTTTTCAGTATTCCGGACCTACAAAAAAGGAAATTAAACGTTAATGGACGTTTGTTAAATAAAATTAATAAAAAAATTTTTTTTTGAAGGTTACCTTCGAAAACTAGCGTTAGCTAACGTTCGTTTATGATTCGTATGCCCAGAACACCATCGAAAGTACATTTAGTCCTTGTAGAGGGTCTATAAAATGATTCTTTTAGGGAGATAGAAAAGATAGCAAGTCTATTTAATAATTTCGAAGCTTAAAAAACTACAAAAAAAGTTTTTTCTTAGGGTATTTTTAGACTTTAAATTGAAAGACGTTGAAAAAAATTTATTTCTTTAAAAGGTGTTGAAAAAAAAATTATATTTATGAAAAATGTTGAAAAAAATTGTTTCCTTAAAGTATTGCGAATAAAAAGTTTAAGTGTCTTAAAGGAAATTAAGTGTAAAAAATAAACTGGAAGCTTATCAAAGTTTATCATGCAAAGTTTATCAAATTAAAGAAGAAAATTGTGAAAATCTTTAAAGATTTTTGTACGAAGTGTTTTTAAAAATCTGCAATTTTGGAGATTATCACAAATTTTTCATAAAAAAATCTTTGAAAAAAATAAAAAATAATTTCTGCAGTATTGCGCAGATTCTTAACAAAATTGCATTAAAAAAATGCGGCAATCTGCTAAAATCACAGATCACCGCAGATCTGAACTGATATAACTTTCCCGATGCTATATCTGAAGAAGCCTTGGACTTTACTAGGCGTATTAAGCGATTTATCATTATAAGTCTAAATATAATATAAATCATAATTTTTCTTTTTCTTTGTTTAATTTAGATTCTTTTTCTATTAATTCGTTTGATTTTATTTCTTCTTTTATTAGAAATAATATTAAATACATAGATTATTATACTTATAGGGTTACGTAATAGTTTGAACTAATTTCCACTAGTATAGTACACTTTAGCTTTTAGCTACTAGGTAAAAATATATTTTGGTTTTCTTTTCTTTTTTGGGGGGTTATCATGTTTCGAGAGTATTCGTGGGGGATGGGTCGTTACAGTTTTCTGCCCTAAGTGAAACCTGGGAATTAGTTCCAACAGGGTCTCTTGATTTTAATCGGGTGTTAGTATCATAGTATAGTATAATTGTTTCTTAATTTCATTTTGATTCATGTTACATGTACTTTTACTACAGACTTACCCTTGGGTATTTGATGTAATCTCATGTATTTTATATTATTTTGTCAATAAAACATAAAACATAAAACATATAAAACCTTATATAAAAAAAAACTCTTTCCCGTTCTGTCCAAAACCATAATAAAAAATAAAATAAAAAATTTTTTATTTTTATTTAATAACAACATTACAAAGATGAGTCACAAAGAATATGATAATGCTTTTATTTATGGAGCCTACTCAGACTCCTCGCCTTCTTTTTCTGACGCTGAAGAGGCCTCTTCTTCTATATCCATGGATGTTGAGACTACTTTGGCTGATGGCTCAGTAGTATACAAAAACCCCAACTTTTACAAACTCCAAAAAAAGACGGATAAAAAGAAAAAGCAGAAAAATAAGAAGAAGAAAAATAAAAACAAGCAACCAGTATCTTCACCACGGCCTTCTATCCTCTGATAGAAATAACGGATATTCAAATAACATTGTGGTATACACAATATGAACAACATGTTTTAGCTTTGCTAGAAGAAAACTTTTGTCATATTACAACAGGCACCACCCAGGAATAAGGTAAACAGTTAATAAAGACTTTTGGTAGTGCTACTGAACCTGTAAGATACAAAAACATATTACGCTGAACGAATATTCCAAATACACTAGTCTCGTTAATAATACATTCTGGCCTAAGGATTTTTGAAAGTTTTTTTCACCACCAGCCAGAATTTTTTCAAAGAGTTTTGTCCAACCTTGCGAAAAAAGTGGGTGAGCCAGCCGTAGATAAAATATTCTGTGATATACAGAATCTGGTTAATTTTGGCGACTCACACCTAATCACACTGCCGATAATACCTGAATTAAGGATATCTCAGTCTGGTGCTTCCTCAAAATCGCCAATTATGCCTGAGATGCGACTGCATATAACTGAATCAGAAATGATCAATATAAACATAGAAAATGCTAATGATGATACAACTATACCTCTGCAACCTTCTGGTAGTGATAATACTACGCCAAAAGATATAAAGAAAAAGAAGACTGTGGATAAATCAGTGAAAAAAATTTACGTAGATACTACCATCCCTGGTGACAAACAAGCTAACATTAAGAATATCTTTGTTTATGACGTACCCTCAAGTTGGTCCCATAAAAAATTCTTGCCAAACTAAAAGTATGGGGGGATCCTATCTTGATGACTATGAAGAAGCAAAGGAAATACCCAATGCTTCAGATCAAAATATGTCTCTTAACTTTTGCATTCGCTTTCTTCGAACAGAAATATGACAATACTCCCTTGGCAATATCTCTGTACATTAGTTCTCTGGAAACTGGTCACTACATCAAAGGAAAAGAAGAGAACAGTTTTGTTTATATTTTAATGACTTATCTCAAGAATCTCGTTTCTGGGTACTCTCAATTAATCTTTGGTAATTTACCAATTAAAGCTATCAAGCAATTTGAAACAGGTGGAAAGGCTTCGATTGTAGTTTTCTTTGAAAAATATGAAGATGTAGAAATCTGTCGGAGAACCAGATTTACTTTCTCTCACAATGATGTTGACTACTCTCTCCCATGGTGTTCAGCTCCTATTACCGCCTCTCAAACAAAAAAATCCAAGGATTCCTCTGGTTCATCTAAGAAGTCCAAAACTAATGACTCTTTTAAGAAGACCAAAAATTTTAGTTTCTCTAAAACTCACTCAATTAATTCTAAATCTAACAAGAACAAGACGAAGACTTTGAAAAAGTCGAAAGACAAGAAGAAAAAGAAGTCATCAGGCAAGAAGTCTGATGATAAGATGGATATTGTCAAGCTGTTACTAACTCTAATTTCTAAATTTTAGTCATATATAGTGTTTTATTTAGTTTATTTTTTCTTTTTTGGGTTGGTGTCAGTGAGAGATGGTTTGTTTCAGAGTTCTTTCTATAGAACTCTGGGATTTCAGTCTAGCGCAGTCTGCTGGGTTTACTCAGCTGTGGGTTGTTTCTAGTGTAGATTTCTTTTGTACTTAGTATAGTTGATTCTTTTCTTGTAAACTCTAGACTGACCTTCAGGTTTTTAAGTTTATCATGATCTTGTGGGTTGCCAGACATTAGTTGAAGTTGTATTCAAATTTATTATGTCAATAAAACATAAAACATGAAATATATAAAACCTTATAAACAAAAATATAATATAATTCGATAATAAATTTAGCAAAAAAAATTCTAAATTAACCCTTTAATCTATAAATAGTAAAATACGTAAATATATAATAAATTTGTAAAATTAACCCCTTAATTTAAAAAAAGAAAAACATGAACTTTTATAACAATTTAGATGTGATGATATAACAGATTTATAAAAAATTTTAGACGTGACAGTGTAACAAGTTTATATGTAAAAAATAAACAAAATTAGACGTGACAGCGTAACAATTTTAGATGTGATAATGTAACAGACTTAAGAGAAAAAAATTATATAAAAAATATTAGGCCGGAAGGGTGGTGGGGGGTAAGGGAGGAGAAAATTATAAGTCCACAAAATTTTAAAAAATTTGTAATTTCCCAGTGTTATTTTTATATCCAATAGCTAATTTCACATCATTTTAGCATAGGAAATTTTTTAATAATTTTTTTATTGATTAATAAAATTTATTAGTAAATCTTATTTCGGTTAATATTAATTCTAGAACGATGATTTTAGTACCATTAGAACCGTCTCGATGAGACGAATCTAATGGTATAAACTTTATCAAAATCTGATCACTGGATGTGTAATTAATCACGAAAATGTTATTTACTTAAAAATTTAGAAATTTAATTTTAAAATTTTTCTTTTATAATAAAAGTTTTTATGTATATATATTATTTATTATATATTTTTGTAAAAAAATTTTATAAATATAATAAAAATTTTATAATAAACTCAGATATTAAATTGTATAAAATTATATAAAATTTAAACTTATATGCTGATTTTATATAAAGCTTTTAGTAAAATTAGGTGTATAAAGTTATATTAAAATTTTTGGGATTGGATCTGAGTTATATATGGGGTCTTTGCAATAGAAAGGTACGAAACTTAAAAAAAATAAAAATTTAATTAATATTAAATTTACACTTATTTTAGTATAAAAAACATAATCAGCATATAAAGTAAATTTAAAAATTTTTTTGAGTTTCGTACCTTTCTATTGCAAAGACCCCATATGTATTCTTCGGGGTCCTGGAGTGGGTAGGCTTTAATATATTGAATTTTTGTAATTTTTCTATTGTTTTTAATAAATATTTGCATTTCTCTTGACTATAATAAAAAAAAAAAGTTATAATTATACATGAAACTGAAATTGGTTAATTTTAACCTCTGAAATGGTTGAAATGGTCAAAATAATTTCAATCTAATATTTATTAAAAATTAGGAAATTAATATGCCAACTAGTTTATATCTATTTTATTTTTTATACTTTAAAAAATTTACATAATAGTTTTAAATTAATATATCCTTTATATTTGTAATAAAATTATAGATGATTAAAAAAAAATAAAAGCAATTATTATAACTAATTTATTTTTTTATTAATAAATTTTTAATATATATGATTCTATATAAAAGTTATGAAAAAATTTCCCTTTCTATAGAGAGTTAGTCAATCAAATTGTTTAAATTCTTCATTATAATTCTATAGTGAAGTTGAGATGTAAACCTAAAGTTCATTATATACTGTATTTTATACATGTTGCCGAAATTGGCCGAAATTATTTCCGAAATTGAAAGTTCAAAGGCCGAAATTGGCTGGAAATATTTTAGTAATTTGGTCAAATTTGTAATGCCGACTAGAATTATAAAATATTTTCAGATACAGTCGGCTCGCGATATAACGAACCCTCCGGGTTTCACCTCAATTCGTTATAAGATTATAACGAAGAATTTTAAAGGATTTAATTGGTTGCTTCGTTATAACGAGAGTTACTGCCGTATTTGATTAGTTAAATGTCACGTGATAGGTAAAATTCGCTATAATGCGAGTTCGTTATATCGAGAGCCGACTGTGTTTTCGAACATTAGACTTTCAATTTCGGAATATAATTTCGGCCAATTTCGGCAACATGTATACTGTATTTATGTAAATATATGTAAACATTATATATTCAAATTATATGTAGCATAAAATCATTACCATTTGACTTTTTTTGATGAAATAATTCTAACAAATTGTCTCAAGTTTAATGGATCTCAATCAGCATTATATAACAAACAAATCAGCAAATAATGATCAAGACTTTATTGACTTTCTCCATAATATTATTAATGCTTTGTTTCATAAACATCTGAATCATAATAAAGTTGATTAAATTTCACAGTTTAAAATAATTTTTTATCCACTTATGGTTTCCACAAAGATATAATACCATCATCGGAATATGTAGCTAGAATATTTGAAAATGGATGATGCGCAAAGCCGATCACTTCTGCATCAGATAACTGTTGTAGAATAAAATCTTTCTTAATTTAAGAATATCAAAATAAACAACACATTATTGTATGTAAAAAAAGGTACCTTTAACGTTGAAGTTAATTTTCCTGATTGTACATTAAAGCAATACAAATTAGAATCTTCACCTATACAATAAATAAAATCTCCTTGAGGAGAGAATGCACAACTAACAAAATCACCACCAGTTTTCTTTTCCGAAGTGAATGATTTAGTTATCTGAAAAAAAGGGATTAAGAAATATCAAATTATGCTTTAAATAATATTAATTATATTAAATTTCTTACCTGTCCCTTTATTGTCATTAAATGAATTGCTGAACTTTTATTACATACTACGAATTGATCAACATTTTTCGGCATTTGGACAACACAATTAACTGTTATTCCTCCAGAAATGAATGAACTGTCTCGATTACTACGACCACCAGTTTGCGGAAAAATTGTATGCAGACAATCGGTCGATTTAGTGTCCCAAATCTAATAATTAGGAATATCTATAATTAAATTGCCCTTATAAATATTTGAAATATTTTAATATTACTAACTTTTACTGTACCATCGCTACTAGAGCTTAATATTCTTGACATGTCGTGCGAAAATATTGCATTATTAACAAATGAAGTATGTCCTCTGAATTCTTTTATTGTTTTACCAGATTTCAAACCATGAAGTCTGTCATATATAAGATAGTATAATTTACTTGTTTTCAAATAACAATTATAAATAAAAACAATATCGCACACACCTGACAGTATGGTCAAAACTAGCACTTAAAACTTGGCTTCCATCCCTATTAAAACACACGGAAGTTACACCTTGACTATGAGCTGGAGAAAACCGTCTCGTACATTGGCCTGTTTGTATTTTCCAGACCTAAAACTTTACGTCTTATAAATTATCCTGTAAATAAACAAATGTTTTTAAAAAATTTAAATTACCTTAATAATTCCATCCTGTGCACCAGATACAAGCATTTCACTATCTCTGCTAAAATTTAGACATAGTACGGGATCTTCCATTAACATTGAATTATCCTGATATACATAATGACACGTAACATTAGTGAATCGCCTCCGAGTTGACACTTGCCCTAAAAATTTAAACTATAAATCTAACCTCTATTTGGTATTTAAAATCTTTTCGAAGCTTTCCAGTTAAGTAATTCCATATTTCAATAAATCCATCCAAACTACCAGTGGCCAAATATTGACCGTCAGGTGAAAATGCAGCGGCCTCGGCATGATGTTTCTTTGGAAACTATATTAACATATGAATGTAAATCGATTGAACTTTATATCATCAACACCTATTTCTCCCATATGGTTCCCTTTAACTTGTAAATTATAGACGATTATATATTTACCTTGATTGTCTTGTAACATCTCGTAGGAATCGCGTCATCTTCAGCTTTTGTTGTTGGTGCCGAACCCCTAAAAAGATCAAATGCAGCATCTGGCGGCAATAATCCTTGATGCTGTTGCCATTTTAAAGCTTGCCCGAGGAGAGATAAAAGTCTTGAAGACGGTACCACGGTAACTTCACTAGAAAGCTCTGTAAAAATAAATTTATTTGATTAAAAGAATTGAGTATTAAAACATTAAAAGAATATACTAAAAAGTACTTAACCTTGTGCAATAACCTGACGCCTCTTTTCTTTTGTTATTCCTGACGGATATGCCTTAACATCAATATCTTTAATTAATAGATTTTTTTTTTTTTATTATAAATATACGTAGTAATAACTAACTTCTTTTTGATCAAACCATGTTCGAGAAAGTAAATGTTCAAGGTGAAGGTACCGCTCAGAATAATGATCTCTCAAAAGTTGCATTGGATCAGTTTGTCTTAATAAAGTTCTGGCTGCACCTAATTCTCGCATTTCGATTAATTCTAAAACAATCTAAAATAGGATTATTTTCATCATTACATCTTGCTGCATTATAAGGGAAAATTATAATGAAATAAAACCTGTTCATAGAGGTCAATTAATTTTCTCTGTGGTATTTTCAAATTAGATACAGTGCGCAACACAATATCCCAATGTCCTTCGATAATTTCATTAGTAAAAGATTCAATTGAATCAACAGTATTAAGAGCTATGGTAGATTCTTCCTAAAATCGGATTAAATTGAATGAATTTTAAGAAATTGTAATACTGCGTTGAAGGAGAACAAACCTGTAAAACGGCATAAGTGTTTGGAAGGTTACTTTCTTTTAAAAATTGCAAAATTAGTCGAATTACGCTGTAAAATGAAAAAAAAAAAAAAATAATAAATATTCAAAGTATAAAACAGAGACAAATAATTGTACATTAAGTAATTTTACTCTGTTGACTCAATCTCCATGGTTATGTGCACCTGTAAGAACTTCGATTTTTGCGTTTTTTATAATATTTAATCTCACGCCCTGATCTTCCAAAAATGGAAATCCTCCTTGCAATTCAAATGATCGGTACGACAAACAAATCGATATATTCAAAATCTGATATTTTTAGTTTATTTTAGTTTCATCTCTATTATGCATTTTACAAGGTTTTTTTTCCCTTCACTTCGAAAGGATTTCGTTTTTAATTGCCGCACGAAATTGAAACCAACATATCATACCTGGCACGAGAAAGTTGCGAACGTTTTACCAAATAATGTCGACAGTAATAGTGACGAATTTAAGGTAAATATTTTTTTACCGCATGTTAAAATAAAATTTTGTTCATATTGAATCTCTTTATTATAATAGGAAAATGCTGATAAAATGAACATCTTGGTCGAAAATTTGGAAAATATAATTAAAAAAGTCGTATTAGGTAAAACGATTTATCCATTTAATTTTGCGAAATTTGTAAATAATTTCTCTTCTGAATTCCTGTCAGGTGGAGGAGTAGAAGCCCGAAAACGTCATTTAGAACGCAATAAGTTATTACCTCGCGATAGGTTATCTCTCTTTTTCTTTACGTCCTGTATATATTATGCTAATTATATCTAACCTTACTCGACTTCACTTCATTAAAGGATAAATCGTTTACTTGATAATGGGTAAGTTTACGATTTCTTCTATATTATTTCCTATTTTTTAAATTAAAATAATGATTTGGACTGTATTTAAAGATCTCCCTTTCTAGAACTTTCACAACTTGCTGGTTATAAATTATATACAGATGAGATACCCGCTGGTGGAATTATCACTGGGATTGGGCGTGTTAAAGGGTTAGTCTTTATTCTATATAAGGATTATTCTAAAAAAAAAATACATACAGTTGATAAAATTTGAATATTTATTTTTATAAGTTCTAATGTAGGGTGGAATGTATGATTGTTGCTAATGACTCAACAGTTAAAGGCGGGACATATTACCCCATTACAGGTATAATTTTTTTAATCGGTTAAAATATTACAAATATGTGACCTTTTGTAATTTTATCCTTGTAGTAAAAAAGCATTTACGAGCACAAGAAATTGCACGAGAAAATCGGTTACCATGTATATATTTAGTAGATTCAGGAGGTGCTAATCTTCCTCAGCAAGCAGAGGTTTTCCCAGATCGCGATCATTTTGGACGTATTTTCTTTAATCAGGTCTGAGTTATAAATAAAAACAATTAATCTTTTTGACATATACAGTAGTCGGATCTAAAAAATACAATACTTATTAATTATTAAATTGATTTATGTTTAAAATAGGCTGTCATGTCATCAGAAGGTATATCACAAATAGCTGTTGTGATGGGATCATGTACAGCAGGTGGTGCCTACGTTCCTGCTATGGCGGATGAAAGTATTATTGTTGCAAACCAGGGTACCATTTTCTTGGCTGGACCACCATTAGTCAAAGCAGCCACAGGAGAAGTTATTTCAGCAGAGGAACTAGGAGGAGCAGATTTACATTGTAAGTAAATAATTATTAAATTGAAAGAATTAAATACGGTGATAATTTAACATGTCATATCAATTACAGGTCGAATATCCGGTGTAACGGATCATTACGCTAGTAATGATGAGCATGCCTTACAAATTACAAGAAATATCATCGAAACACTTAATTTGTCAAAGAAACCCGATGTAAGTGTCCCCAAATCATAAAGGTATACACATATATGAATACGGATATTAAAACAAAACTTATCGCTATTTTAAGTTATTAATTAAGAAGCCCGAAGAACCTCTTTATTCTGCGTCAGAGCTCGGTGGTATTGTGGGTGATAATTTGCGCAAATCTTTTAACGTCAAAAATGTTATTGCACGTATCGTAGATGGAAGTCGATTTGAAGAATTTAAAGAATTATACGGAACGACTTTAATTACTGGTAAATTTTATATAACTTTATAACTATAAGGTAATCGTTGCTAATATATTGCGAAATAATCTGACAGGTTTCGCGCACTTATATGGTTATCCTGTTGGAATTGTTGCTAATAATGGAATTCTTTTTTCGGAGTCAGCTCTTAAAGGAGCACATTTTATTGAGCTTTGTGCACAACGTGGTATACCACTAATCTTTCTTCAGAATATTACAGGATTCATGGTTGGTTCATCTGCAGAAGCTGGTGGCATTGCCAAGAATGGCGCCAAGATGGTGACTGCAGTATCTTGTGCTAAAGTTCCAAAATTATCGATTATTATTGGTGGTAGTTTCGGTGCTGGAAATTATGGAATGTGTGGAAGAGCATATGGCCCCAGATTCTTATGGATGTGGCCGGTTAGTCTAGCATGAAAATAGATTTATTAGTCATGAAATTTTTATGATTAACTTTATACATGCATTACATAGAACGCGCGGATATCAGTCATGGGCGGTGAACAAGCCGCGAGTGTTTTAGCTCAAATTAGACGAGAAGCAAAAGTCAAAAAAGGGGAAGCGGTACGTGAATACTCGTTAGTAATGATAAATATTCATATGTGTACATGTTAATTTAAATATTCATCAATAGTGGTCAATGGAAGAGGAAGAAAAATTCAAGAAGCCTATTCGTGAAAGATTTGAAGTTGAAGGTCATCCATATTTTTCTTCAGCACGACTTTGGGATGATGGAATTATAAATCCTGCAGACACGCGAAAAGTTCTCGGATTAGCATTAAGCGCTACATTTAATACACCAATTGAGAAAACGCGTTTTGGTATATTTAGGATGTAACATCTTTGACATATTTATTGTAAATTTCTATCAGATTTTTAATTATAGAATTGTAAAATTATTTTCTATATTAAAATGACTTTCACCCTATGTATAGCGCTGTATAATTACGTATATGAGTTATGTTAATCAGGCGTTTATCAATCATCAGGACAATCTGTATAACGTTAAATTAAAAATCTTCGCACGAGTATTTATACACTCATATGACCGACTTTTATGTATTATTTCGTCTCAAAGTACACATATTTTAGGTCAGCTGTCACGTGAAAATTTGCTGGTATCTTTAAATGAATAAATTAAAAAAAAAATTTTTTACATGTGAATGAGTTCACACGCCCAATATACGCCCCTACAGAATTTATCGGGAGTATTTTTTTTACATATATAAAGGCCATTTTAAAGTTGTATTGATAATTAAGAGTTTATCGATAACAATAAACTTGTAATAAATATAATTAAAGGAATATTATTTTCGTGTTCAAGACTTCAATTTTTTTATACATAATAAATTTATCAAAAAATGGGCGAAGGTTCACTCAAACAATATTTTTTTTTCGTTTAATGCGTAATGTATTTATGTTACTTATTGGGCTCATTATTATTTCAATAGTCAAGAAAATAATCCGTTTCAAACCAGAAACACCAGAAGAAGAAATTAATAAAACTGAAGAACAAATTAAAAAACTTGGTACAAGTATTTGTAAATACTTTTTTGTAATAATTTGTTCATTCGAAATTAATAAAGATCCATCTATTCGTAATGATCAATCCAATAGGCGGTAAGATCACAGGCAAAACTACAATAACGGGAAAAACTCTCATGTTTACCCTGCCAGCTGGCACCATTAGTAAGCATTAAATTAAATATATACCAATTTTTTCTTTTTAATTTGTATGTTTATAATATATTTTCACTATCACAGCTACTTTTGATACTAATGAACACATTGCCGGGGTTGAAGACGATGGTGTAGTTACAATTCAATAAAATTTTCTTTTTTTGCAATAAGTTATTTTAAATTACTGAATTATTATTAAATAAACATTGAAAACATTTAACAAAGAAATGTTATACTTATCTTATGTTATAATTTAAATTTATTCATAATTATACTCAAGTATCAAACTATCATCCATATACAATTAAATGTCTAATATTTCTTTTTTGACGTTCCTAATTATAAGAATAAAAGAATTGCGGTTAAAAAAAAAAATTATTTTAATATTTAAATCAATCAATACATTAATACACGATCATTTTTATTTGCGTAATATCCTTTGGTCAACACTTTTATTTCAGTGGATTGACAGACTAATTAGGTTTAATCATATCGAAGTGGAGATACAAAAAGAAACACTCGAAAATTTACCTATGTAAAATTATTATAAAATAATTAATAAATACTCAACGAAAAAAGTGCAAATGTTAAATGAAGGTTATATATCAGAACTTCTTAGAGGTTATAATTTAATAGTCTTCATATTAATCTGAAAACTTTATATCATCACTTATATAGACATCAAAAAAAATTTTTTATCGCTCACCTTTAAAAAAAAAATTTTCAGCTGATGATAACTGATAAGTGGAATTTATGGGTGATCATAGCCAGTGATGTAAAAAAGTGATAACGAAACACGAACTTTTTTACTGTAATTTGAATGTGTGACAAATTAAACTCGTTATTTCATCCGTTATCTCAATGATTTTCTCACACCTTCTTTCCTTCTTTTGATAATAATAAATTATCACATTTATCAGGGCAAATTTTTACGTCCAAAATACTAAATTTTATTTTTTTTCTTGTTAAAATGTCTAGTTCTTTTAGTTCTGAGGAAGCTGTGGACAAAGCTTCAACATCGACTCGTGACGCGTATCAATCGGAAGAAGACGCGACTTCTTCGCCTCCTGCAGAGTTTTCCGATTCTATCGACCAATCGAGAGAATTGGGTGAAGGTACGAGTTCGAATTTAGTTGGAAAAAGTTCGATTAAAGCGATGGTGAATATATAAAGTGGATTCTTTGTTCTTTTGAAATCCAATTTGTATTTTATCTAATTTGGATGATGTTCATTGACCTTCATTTTTCGTGCTTAGATAATTGACCAATCAATTATCAGTGAAGAAGAAAGACAAAGCAATATAGAATTTTTTGTTGGAAGAGGGTTGAAAACGCCTGAACGTTACATGAAAATTAGGAACTATATTTTAAATGCTTGGTTAAAGAGTCAACCGAAATTCGTTTCTAAAACAAGTGTCAGACCAGGACTTAAGGTATTTTCGTATATTATTCATACCTTATTTTTTTAAAAACTAATAATTAATGATGATTCGACCAGGATTGCGGTGATGTAAATGCAATTGGACGGGTTCATTTATATTTGGAGTCAATAGGAGCAATTAATATCGGAAAGGATTCCGTAAAAAAAGAGAAACGCCCTGTAAAGAGAAAATCACTTGATGAGACTACAAAGAAATCAAATATTAACGTAAAACGTAAAGGGAAGTTGGAAGATGGTGACTATCGTCGAGGACGGTAAGAACAACGATTCATATTTTGATAAATTGCTTAATCTGATAAAATGTTTTGAGCTTTAATCCTTTTCGATTAAAAAGTGGGATCAAAGTTCTTAATGATAATGGCGAATGGTAAGAGCAAAATAATTTTTTTGGATTATGTAAATTTTATATATTTTTTTAGTATATACATTTTTTTTTTACGTTTAAGGGAAAATCTAAATGGATCTAAAGAAAATAGTGTAGAGCCGGCGGGAGGTATAAATATGATCGAATTGTTTTTTTTTTTTTTTTTTTTTTTTTTTGAAAAAATAATAGCGTATTCGATCAATGATAAATGAAGTGTTATCGTACTTGGATAATAATTAAGATGACGTTCCCATACGACGAAGCAAAAGGGCTCGTAGCAATAAAAACGGGGGACGAATCAATTATAATGAAATATCCTTCTATTAAAAGGAATGTATAAATTAACTTGTCATTACATTTTAATACCTTAACAAATAACATTACGATGCTTTAGCATATGATATGGTAGGTTCTTATGATCCTTTTCGGTTGGTTCCACCACATCATTATACATCGAGAAATCCTGCGCCGTTTCGAGTATCAGTTTCGATGAACGTTATGGTATGGGTAGTATGCATTCGGAAAAAATTGATTTCGAATAATCCTTAATTAATATGATTGTAAATTATAGCTCTTGATGGACTTCCACGCCCATTTGGCGCATACAGAAATAATTGGTTTACTTGGCGGTCATTATTTTCCTGATCGTGAAATCATGGAAGTAATATACGTATATCCTTGTAAAAGTTCAAGTACTGGATTCCAGGTATTTTATTATGATACTATTTCATAATATTGTTTGTAAGTGACCAATTTACGTTATTATAGTGTGAAATGGATCCTGCATCTGAAGTTGCTGCTAGAGAAGTTTTTGCTGAGAAAGGTCTTGAATTTGTTGGATGGTATCATTCTCACCCGACATTTGATCCTCAACCTTCTATTCGAGATATTGAAAATCAGACTCAATATCAGGTAAAGATTATAAAATAAATAGAGGTGTTATTCATCGTTAATATGCTCCTTTCTTATTAATAGGAAATGTGGCGACGCGAAGACGGTGTGGAACCATTTATCGGTGTTATTGTTACACCGTATGATATTGAACATGATTCTAATGTATCAAGATTTCAATTTTGGATGAGTGGTACAAATTACGATCTTTCTGGACAATTCAGTCTGTATTAATTTCTATTTAACTTAGTTCTTTATTCAGGTTTATTGTTTTCGATTAGTAATTATTTATTTCGCTTTACCTTTTTAGGAACGCCTTATTCATGCCAACATTCATTCTTACAAAATGAAAACTTGCAAGAAGAAACATTTTCACAAATGGCGAGTTTGGTCGAAGAATATCATAATTACGATCAGTAAGTATGATATATAAAATTTTGACAATGGTTACACTAATACACAATGAATTGATGGAACAATCATTGTTCATCATATGCAGGCGCGTTAATATGAGTGAAACTTATCGGAAGGATGAAGAAGTTTCAAGGCTTGATAAATTGATCGAGTCGTTGTCATCACATATAAATGTTTCCTCAAATGCAGCTGAAACTTTTATTTCTCAAGTACGGGAATTAATGAGTGCTGACTTCCGTCCAAATAAGAATGAAGAAACAAGCAAACTCGATGCAACAAAAGAATTAATACTAAGTTAAAAGCTTTAGGATTTAGAAATAATTAAAGTTATTATACTATTATATGTTATTTCTCATTTGATCAATTGTGTTTTTTTGACATTGGTCAGATCGTTGGGGTTTGTGTTGCAAATTGGTTTTTGAATGCATCGGATTTTTTCATTGTATAAAAACTTGATTTTTTTTTTCTTTTCACAAATTTAAGATTTACATCTCACACATAAAGTAGAAATTCAGCCAACTGTCCCCAACATGTATACAAATATTGTAATTGGCGGGTGTTCTAACCGATTTTGTAATTTTTGTTTATTGACAGTATTATATTTATCAGATTTTTTTTTTTTTTTTTAAAAAAAAAAACTGGTGATAACTGGATAACTGATGAGTGATGAGAAAGTCGTTATAATCCCCGTACGGGTTAAGTGTAATTTGCACAACCTTTAGTTATAGTAGTATCTACTGCAAGAGAGGAAAAAAAGAGGCTATAGAGGAAAGAAAGAGAAAGAAAATTTATTTATGTATTAATAATAACCGTTTTAAGTTACCAAAATTTTTTCTGCCGCACATTATAAATACTTATTGTATAACTCTAATATTGTGAATCCTTCACCCTTTTCTTCCCTTTTTTCTTTCTTTTTCTTATTCTTTTCTTTCAGTCCTCTTTTTTTTTCTTTCCCCTTTTTTTGTTAAAAAGTTTTTTATTATATTATTAAAAAAAAAAAAAATTATTGTTTATTTAAACCTTTTTTTCTATGTCAAGTACTCATTTTTTTTTAAAAAAATAAAAAAAAAAGTATATTATCTCTTGTGACGTTTTACGTTTGTTTTCTTTTTATTATACTACGGTACATCTTTCTATATTCAAGTATACTTAGATCCTATTATTTTCTTCTAATGACCTTATAATAATATGTTGGTGCTTTTTTTTTTAGATACCGTCTGCTAATAATATAGTATGCCGGCACTTGATAGTTCACTCACAATGAACGGACAAGAAAATTTACAACAAATGAACGAAACGAATTTTATTCCTTTAATACTTCAAGCACAAGATCTTGTAGCTAAATTGGAAAATAGAGTAGTTGAATTGGAAAATGATTTAGAGGTGTGTATTGATAGATGTTATTTAAATATAAAGTTTATGTAAATCTCCGGGAATATATATTTTTTGTTTGAAACTTCTATTCAGTATAAAATATCAATTGACACAATATATCAATCTATGCTGCAACGATAGTTGTAGAAGTTCAACAAACTTCGGCAGCGGATATTATGATCGGGCATGATAATTTAATAAATTAAAAGTTGGATAATAAAATTTATAACTGAACATTATTTTTATTTCTGAACCAGGTCATAAACGAATCTCATGAACAAGAACGTGACCAATTGCTTCAAGAGATAGGTGAAAAAGACGAGTATGTTCATAATTTGAAAACAAAGATTAGTCGACTTGAATTTGGAGCTCGAGAGGCAATAATTGTATTGGCAAGAACTGTAGAAACATTTAAGGCTCAGAATCTTGATGACGATGATGATAATAGTAAAGATGATGATGATAATGCTACTGCGGTTGAATCAACCGATTTAGAGGGACAGTTTTTAGATAGTATTAAATTGTGCCTAAATTATTTAAAAAACGCTCAAAATAACAATAAAGAATATAAAAAAAAGCACTCACCCATCCCGATGAGACGTGATTCAAAAATCCAACCATTTAACGATGATTATGAATCTGACAGAATAAATGATAAAGTACAAAATCCTGCAACTGATATTAATAATGATAATGATAACAATAATGATAATATTAATGATAATCCTCAACAGAAACCAGATGATGATAATAATATCTCAAGAAGAGAGTCTATCTGCAGTGAATTTTCTGTCAGTCTTCTCGATGTTGATTTAGATGGAGATGAAGACATTGCGGATTATCCCGATCCTCATGACCTTGAAGAAATTGATGAAGATACTTACCAAGCTTCTTCGATTAATTATGAGAATATTGATGATGAAGAAGAGTTGGAACATCGTCGACGTGCTGACTTTGCAATGTCTAATAATAAAACGCTAATTAATTATGTACATGATGAACCAGAAGAAATTGACGATCGAACAGAACATGAAGAAGAAACAGAACATGAAGAGGATGAAGATGAATCAGATAATGAACTTAACAAGCATCATATTCATGATCATCTTCCTCCACAAGGACCCGTTCCTGATTTATCTCAAACAGCAAATCTTTGTCCAAATTGTAATACTTTACTTGCACAAGTTGATCAACACATCGAAGAACGTGCTTACCTTAAACGAGATCTTTCAGCTCTTGCTATATCTCTTTCGGAAGAACAAGCCATTCGTGCTCAACTTCAAGTTAGTAAGGAAAATTTAGAACAAGAAATTGATGATTGGATAAACGCAATGTTTGATAAAGTTAATCAAATGGTATTTGATGAAGCTAATACTCACGAAGAATTAGAAACGTTAAATAGAGAATTTAAAGGTAAATTAGAAAACTCGATCAAATCTTCGGGAACTAGACAAGATCGCTTAAGAGAATTAAAATTATTATTGGTTCATTTGGATACAACAAAACAACGACAAGCAGCACCAACTCCAACGAGTGTTAGTGGATTGAACAGAAATTCTGTTATAAGAAGGAGCCTATTGTCAAATTCCCCTGTAAACAGTCCTCGTTCTAGTAGAATATTTGGAAACTTTGGACATATGTCACCTAGTATTTTCTCTACTGCTTCTGTTGATGAGTACATGCAAAAGGGTAGACGCGTATATATTGATGGAATTGTGTTTGAAGAATTCCAAGAATATGTTAAATCATTTGTAACCTCACCTGCTCCTACAAATTCTACACCTACTCATGCATTTATGAAACGTTGTATGGTTGAAGATATTCAACCTTGTCTTTTCGAAGGGAGCAATGGTTGGAAATCACCCTTCTATAAGAGACGTTTATTAGATGCCATTATGAAGAATCAATGCGAAATTCAAACAATATATTTCAGTTCTTCGAATTCTACACCGATATCGAGTCAAATTAGCAATACTTCAATTACACGGCAAAATAGTTACCAAGAGCCTCCTCCATCACCAAAAGTCAAATGTGGTCTTTGTGGTCATTTAAGAAGTTGTGATTTCCGCATGAGACTTTCTGGACCTGATGCAGCTGTACCACCATCGGCTACAACTATGTCATCATCACGAACATCAAGATTTTCCGTAACTGGAACCCCTGGATGGATTCCTCTTGATCGATTTTGTAGAGATCGTGTTGTTGCTGTATGCGATTTCTATACTTATCTTTCACATTTACGTCAGGGACTACTTGCTAATTCAGCTGTTTGGACTATGTATAAACAATGTCTTAAACATCGTAGAAAGATGGGCATGGCACGTGTTGGTAGTTTGAGTATGTTCGAAGAAGAGGAAGCTCTTAACAACGAACTATTGAACAATCCTGAAATGGAAGGCATGGTAGTTATTGTTCATTAAAAAGAAAAAATTTAACTTGCTGGACAATAGATCGGCGGGAAACTTATTCTTAATGATAGAGACATAATTATTTATTCTCCGTTATTTGTATAAAATTATTTTACGCGTGTAACAATATCTGGAAGTATCTCGGCTTGATATTTGTCCCAAGATTCAATAATTCGGGACAGAACAATAGGTTGAGATTATCTAGAATCTTGTTAAAATTGGTGGATGCTTTCCTAGAGTTTTATGTAAGTTGGGTTTATAAATCGGATTCGAATTTTTTTTCTTTTTAAAAATATATCCAATATATATTATATAAACTGTTCTTGGACAAGAATAGCAAAAAAAAATAGATGGTTTATAATTATCAAAATATACATATGTAACAACATATTTATTATTTTCTTTTTTCTTTATATAAAAATAAAAAAAAGCTAATCCAAAAGCTAACATAAATTACTTTTTTTCCCTCTATTTTTGTATTTTAAGTGATAACATTATTTTAAAAAAAATCTTTTTTTAAAAATCCTTATTTATTATATTTTTTTGCGTTGATTTCAAATTCAAATTATAGTTGTATTGTATTGAGAATAAATTATTTTGCAGAAAAAGTCAAAATTAAAATTACGTCATGTTATATTACAGCCAATCAAAAGTGTAAAATTTTTCGGAATTTTCTGGCACGTTCTTTCAACACTCGTATTTAACGGCGTGTTTTTTTTTATCATTACCACTCTGCGTTTCAAACACTTTATGCTTAAATAAAAGAAAATTGTAAAATATGAGCGTGAGTATGGAAGGATATCTAATAAAAGCAATTCGGTTACAAGGGAAATAGTAGTAAAAATTGCAAATTTTTTATAGGCTGAAGAATTTAAAACTCAGGGAAATGAAGCCTTCACCGCTAAAAATTACGAAAAAGCAATAGAATTATTTACCAAAGCTATAGAATTAGACCCTGCAAACCACGTACTTTACTCAAATAGGTCTGCTTGCTATGCGTCGTTAAAGCAATACGATAAAGCTTTAGAAAACGCAAATAAAACTATTGAATTGAAAAAAGATTGGGCAAAGGTATATATAACGCGCCATTTTTCATTTGATAATAATGAGGTCATTTTAAGCTAATAAAGAGGCAATATAATTTTATTTATTTATTTCAAATAGGGATATAGTAGAAAAGGAGCAGCTCTTCACGGTCTCGGAAAATTAGAAGAAGCTCGTGAAACCTACCAAGAAGGTCTTAAACACGATCCGAATAATGCCCAACTAAAAAAATCGCTTGAAGAAATTGAGTCAGCAATAGATAACAATAGTAAGAAATTTGCCGAAAACTATTTAAATAGCTAATTTCCAAAATAATATCTAATTAGTTTATTAGTATCTAACACATAATTCAAATTAATAGGTCCACTTGGTAGAATTTTCCCCGATGATGTATTAGTTAAAATCGCGTTAAACCCACAATTGAGACCGTACCTAGATCAACCTGATTTCGTTGACAAAATTAAAGCTATACAAGCCGATCCCAATCAAATTAACGCGTAAGTGTATATGTTATTAATAAAGTATTTTGTGCGAGTGTACTATTTTAAACCTTATAACTTTTACGATAGTCATTTACAGGATGATCGTATAAAGAATGTATTTATGTATATACTGACTGGTGGAATGAATCCTCCAAGTGGTCCGCAAGAACCACCGCAACCACCGCAACCACAACCGCCGCAACCTGAAGAGGTATGTTATAATGAGAACATTTAAGCCCCCAAGAACAAATAAATTTAATTTATTTTTCGTTAGCATAAGCCACCCGAACCGCAGGCACGTGACATTTCTGAACCAACGGAGAAAACCGAAGAAGAACTTAAAAAAGAGGAATCCACCAAGGAAAAAGAACTTGGTAATACAGCATATAAGAAGCGGAATTTTGAAGAAGCACTAAAACATTATGATAAAGCTCGGGAATTAGATCCTACTAATGCATCTCTTTTAACAAATAAGGCTGGTGAGCATAATAATCAGCGATTTCTTCAATTACGCATATATAATAAAATATCTTTTAATCATGATTTATGTATATTGTAAGCCGTATTATTTGAACAAGAAAAGTATGAAGATTGCATCAGAGTTTGCGAAGAAGCTATTGAAGTCGGTCGTGAACATCGTGCAGATTTCAAATTGATTGCTCGGTAAGGATCAAAGAAATTTTCTTTTTCCTATTCGATTTATATCTAACTTTTTTTAAAAATTCATAGTGCATATGGAAGAATCGGAAATGCATATTCTAAATTAGACAAATTGGATGAGGCAATTAAATATTATCAAAAATCATTAACAGAACATCGTACGCCAGATACGTTAAAAAAATTAAACGATGCAGAAAAATTAAAAGTCAAGAGAGAGAAAGAAGCTTATTATGATCCTGAATTATCTGATAAAGCACGAGAAGAAGGAAATGAGTTATTTAAGAAAAATGATTTTGCTAATGCCGTAGCAAAATATACTGAGGCTATTAAACGTAATGAAAAAGACAAAAGAGCTTATAGTAATCGGGCCGCTTGTTATTCTAAATTAATGGCTTATCCCGAAGCAATAAAGGATTGTGAAACTTGTATTAGTCTTGATCCTACTTTCGGTATGCTAATAATTTCAATAATTTCAATAATTTCTATTTTGTAACATTTTGATAGCCACATTGATTATTAACCTTTCTTTACAGTTAAGGCTTATATTCGTAAAGCTGCTATTGAATTCTCAAAGAAGGAATATTCGAAATGTTTAGAGACTTGTGATACGGCTTTAAAACATGACACAAACG
The DNA here is from genome assembly GCA_015698045.1 of Rhizophagus clarus. Taxonomy (NCBI): domain Eukaryota; kingdom Fungi; phylum Glomeromycota; class Glomeromycetes; order Glomerales; family Glomeraceae; genus Rhizophagus; species Rhizophagus clarus. The sequence continues at coordinate 220,687 of BLAL01000018.1, read as the reverse complement.
GCCAACATGCTGCAGAAATTACTAAACAAATAAATAAATGTCGCGAAGCGATGTGGCAAAGTAATACTGATGCTCCACAAGAAAGCGCTGAAGAAACTTTAAGAAAAGCTGCAAGTGATCCGGAAATTGCGGTAAATAAATATTCATTATAATTTGTTTATAGGATGAATTTAATTGTAATTTCTTAATTCTTTCTATATAGAGAATTCTTCAAGATCCTGTTATGCAACAAATTCTTCAACAAAGTCAAGAAGATCCTCGTGCTTTTAAAGAGTATGTACTAGAAAGATGCGATTTTAGTTAAATTTACGATTTATTAATAAAATTTTTATTCTTTATATTTTAGGCACTTAAAAAATCCTATCGTAGCAGCGAATATTCATAAATTAATCAATGCAGGAGTTTTGAGAACTTCCTAAAAACTTATTTTGATTCTTAAAAAAAAATGATGACTATATTTTTGTATAATGTATTTATGTATTTGCATTTAATAAAATATTAACAATTTACAAGTAAATCTTTTGCATAGTTAAATGATTCATTTAAGTCTTCCGATTAAAAATCAAATGTTTTTTTGCATATAATTAAATGCCGAATGCTGAATTAACAACAAAAAATCCAATCATAAACTCAATGATGAGGAGAAATTAAATCAATTACCTAAAATTTTTGTTCGGTTGTTTTTTGTTATTTGATCGTAATTAAAAAATTAATACACTTATAGAACACAGAATAAAAAATACAAATTGTTACAATCTTTTGTCACAGATAATAAAATTGTCAAAATTACAAGTCAATCCAACCTAAAATTGCAAATTATAATTTAAATTTTGAGAAAAAATAAATATCCATCTTCGAATGAAAACAAATGTATTATTTTTTGGATGTTTCCACCTTCCGAAAACACCATAAAAATTCTATCGAAATAACTCTATCCATTACTATCAATCATATTCTTATATCTTTTGTTCTTAATTTTCTTTCTTTTTAAATAAAAATAAAGGCAAACACACAATAAATATACTTCGAATAATGTCAAGTAGCATTAATCAATCAATGCCTTTTCTTTTTACAACTAATATTCAATCCCTTTCTCATGTCCATTAAGCCATTTGATACGGCAAAGCATTTATTTCTCTTTGGTTATTATATTTTGGATCATGATTATTGTTATGGTGATGGTGTGCATCACTTGTCATCGCTGTATTACCAGGGACAGTCGGACTCGTAGGATTTGGTGACGCTCCTTGCGGTAAGGAGGTAGATCCCATCTGTGAAGAGGAACTATTATGGTGATTGTGACCAAAATTATGACTTTTTTGAAAATACGACGGTAATTGATGAGAGGTTGGTGAAGAGGATATACCATATCCTGATTGTAAAGAATTATTTGGTGGATATGATGGTGAAGTAGATGGGGATATTCGGTTGTTAGGATAATGACGATGTGATTGTTGTGAATGAAGATTGAATTGGTCATAATGTGTTGGAGGAGCCAAATTGTGATGATAATTTCCCGATGATACTATTGAAGATGGTTGCTTTGACTGTGGATGAGTCGCAGGTAATGGTAGTTGATGTTGATTTTGTGATGACTGCTTCTGCATCATATATGGTGAAGTGCTAGGCGTAATAAAATGACTTGGTGAGTTACGAAACGATAATGGAGATTGATTATTATTATATGAAGGCGACGAGCGAAAGTTAGAAGGGCGAGGTTGTGCATGGGTCATTATAGGTGATACTACGTTCACAGAAACTGCAGGTAATGGTGACGGGTGGCGTAATCCGGACTGTTGATAATGATGATGCTGAGGTAATACTGATGGCTTCGATGATGATGACGGTGACGATGTTTTCCATGATTTATTATTGCTACTATTTTGAGCACTGTTTTTTGTCTGTTCAATTTGTACCTGTTGGAGGTGTTGCAAAGATTTCTGATGATATTGCTGTGTTAAATGTAACGGAGGTCCAGATGAACCAAGGATACTGTCATCCAATCCACCACTTGTAATTCCCAAACCTGCTATTGCTCCATTTGGCATAGTACCGGGCATGGTTACTTCGCTAGTCTTATGTACTCTCTTCTCGTTATTTATATTAGCAGTGGAATTATTATCATTTGCGCTGTCAATCCCTCCTAAATCATTTGACATTATCTGATTTCGTTCGTCCTTAGGTGATCGTTCATCTTTTTGATTTCGTCCTTCTTGTTCTTGCCAGCCACCAGAAAGTGTATGATTATTAGGTCCAGTCGTAGAATCAGATGTACGTCTAACATCACTATCCACTACTACAGAAAATTGGGATATTTCATGTTGTTGATCTTGTTCTTGCAATAACTGTAAATGAGGATAATGTTGTGGTAATCGCCTTGGATCTTTTTTAGGATGTTCCACTGGTGATGCACCAACACTACCTGGAGTAACAAGTGCAGCGGCTCTCTGTATCTGTGGTGGAACTTGAATATTCCCAATCGTGCTAGCTCTAGGTCTTAATGAACTTATGCTAGATTTTGGAACTAATGAAGACATTTTAGTCGAAGTTTGTTGCTGTTGTTGTTGCGACGGTTGTCTTGAAGATGATATTTGACTGCTAGAAGCAGCGGCATGAGAAATCGTCACCGTAGGCATGTCATGAGCAAAAACGGGGTTCTTTTGTTGTATTTTCGGCGAATTATTTGATGTTTTATATTTTGTAGGTGAGGGCATTTGCATCAAATTTGGATTCTGAGGGACCGATGAATTTGAAGATATAGGTTGTGCTGTTGACGATCCAATCTTATTAGGCGCTTTAATTTGCATAGGTGGTGTAAATTTACCAGTGAACTTTTCACCCGTTATGAATGGATGCAATTTTGCTTGTTGTGGAGACCAGCGCTCTAAAGGATTAAGATTCAATAATCCTTGCACAAAATCGATAAAGGCCAGCCGGTTTTGCATTTCTATTTCAAAAGCAAAATATATAATTTTATTTATTTATTATTATAAAAATTAATATACAATAATTAATTACCTTTATCTATCTCTTTTTGAGTCAGCCCTTTTCTCATTATTGGATATGATTTAATTATTTCTGGTAGTGTTACTGCTGAGAAATATCTCTTGGAAGGTTGTTCGACAGTATTATGTTCTTTCATATATTGTTCCATAGACTTTAATCGATATCGTTTTTGACCATGCTCATTTGTGTAACGATCGAAGTATTCGTGGGCGGTTTTTCCATTCGCTATCATATAAACCGGAGGAATACCTAACATCTCAACAATCCGAGACACTTGATTATATTCCGAACTACCTGGAAACAATGGTAATCCAAGGAATAATTCGACTGCAATACAACCTAATGACCACATATCAATCGATGATGAGTATCTATAAAGGAAAGTGTAGAAAGATAAATATCAGTTACTTAAAATTAATAAATATAACCAAATAAAATAATTCCTACGGTAATCCTAATAGTACTTCGGGACTTCGATAAAATCGCGATTGAATATATGTATAGACTGTCTGACGTTCATGACACGCGGAACCAAAATCGATCACTTTAATCGTTGGTGACTCTAAACTAAAAAAGAAAAAAGAAAAAATTAATATGTTTGAATCAACATAAAATATTTACAATGTCTTATAACTTAAAATTAATTATACACTATATATATAATAACACGAAGAATCCACACACTTTTTCAATAAAACATTTTCCGGTTTCAAATCACAATGAATTATACGCGCTTCATTTAAAACCGTTAAGGAATCCAATAATTGGGCGGTAAAAACTCTGACAAGATTCGTACTAAGTCCCCGAAACTGATTTTGTTTAATCAGTTCATAAAGGTTAACGGACAAGAGTTCAAACACGAGACAAAGATGTCGACGGTGAATAAATGTATCCAAAAGCCGTAAGATATGATGCTGATCTTGATTATCCCATGTTTGATTTAACTAAATTAAATTAAAAACTAATAAATATTCTTTCAATAAAGAATACAAACAACAAGAAATAAAACAAAAATTTATCTCTATATTTATAAATGCTATCATATCGCTAAATTGAGAAATAATGATAATTATTTTATACTCTACCAACTCCAATATAGTCACTTCCATCATACTCTGGTTAAAATAAGCAGGCTTATTTTTTACAACTTTTACTGCTACAATTTCCTTTGTCTTCAAATTCTGGCATTTTACAACCTGCCCAAATGTTCCTTGGCCTAGAATGTCCAATATTAGGTACCTAGTATGTAAAAATTAAGATTTAATCTCGAGTTATTTTTTTTTTAATAAAAAAAAAAAGAAATTTACTTTTGTCCTTCCTCACTACCCAATATATCGTTCACATATAAAATATAATCGCAATCCTCGTTGTCGAATCCATCATTTTTAACACCTTTTGATGGTTTTGTTAATACGCGACGTGGATTATAAGCTAGGTCGTATCGGAAATGAGGATTGATATTCTGGTACGTTGACGTTAGGTGTACAGTCAACGCTTTTAATGGCTGTGTTCGTGATTTGAATATTTACGAGCACAATTTTGTTATCCCATGATACGGCAATAAAAATGAGGATGACAGCTAAGGTCCCTGCGAAATATCGAAATGTTAATAAAATCGCACATACGCTGACAACGCCTTTCGTAGTATCTACTCTACGCGCTGGTTGAGGTCGTAAATCTGATTTAGATCGGACTCGTCGAAACGCGGAAGGTCGATATTCTGATTTACTACTGCCGAAATCAGTTCGAGATTGGTTTAATTGTTGAGACGATGACTTATTCTGAGAAGCAGCTACTGAAAAAGCAGGTAGTGCTGGAAAAGCGTTCGGTGATGGAGGCTGAGAACTAGGAGAATATGTCAATTGAAAACCAGTCTGTATAGAAGGAGCAAGTTTATTCGGTAATGGAGGTGGTGGTTGTTGGCCACTAGATTGTTGTTGTGAATGTGAAGGACGTTGATGTTGACGAGAATTAATATGAGTAGATTGGTGCGTTTGATGAAATGAAGAAATCTGTGAATATGATTGATTCTGGGAAGATTGTTGTTGCGGCTGATGTCCAGACAAAGACCGTTGATGATGATGCTGAACATTTTGATGCTGAGAAGGTAATATAGTATAATGTCCAGACGGTGAATTTGAAACATAATTATCCAGTCGTCGTCTACTGTGACCTTCTGGTGGTTCTTGCTGTTGAATAGAGTTTTGAACTGGGGGATATGAATTTTGACGTTGTACATTAATTGGTAAAGATTGTTTGTGTTGCGAAGGTGATGAACCATTATTCATTATGGGTAATGTGTTGAGTTGTTTTTGTGAATAATCATCGCTTATAGTTATCCCAACAAAATCTATTCTTTCAGAGTTGTTGAATCTGTGTTGAGAAGATTGATTATATGATATATTATGATCGGAGCGCCTTCGACTATGCGAAGCGCCATCCATTTTTTCCAAATATCTTACTGAAAAAAAAAATTATTATTAATTACCTATATCATAATAAAAGCAGAAAAAAATTAAATAAATAAAATAGAAAAATAAATACGATAAAGCAATGATAAATTTAAGCGAATCTATCGTATTCGCAAGAAATAACTAACGGAAGAATTAATGTTGAATTAATAGAACTGGACTAAGCTCGCGAAGTTTGAACGGTCAACAAGTCCTATTACGATAAAAAACAACAAAGTTGAGTAATAAATCAAATACTTTATCATGGATAAAAACAAACTAACATTGGGCGCGTTCTCACTGACTGGATGTAAGCTTCTTTCTAGTTTTGAAAAAACTAAACAATGTAAACGAGACAAAGTTAAACAAATAAAAAAAAACGCGGAAAGTCTATAAAATATAATTATAAATTCAAGATTAAAATAAATAACCTATAGATATAAATGATCTTAAAAAGTCTAAATAAATACTTACCCGAGGCGAAATCAAAAGTCGGGAAATATAAAAGGTATCAAAGGTACAGGGTTAAGAAACGAAAGACTGCAACTTTCCAATTGTCTCGTAAAAGGTTCAATTGGTAGTATGCAATTCGGTATGTATTAAAATTTTAAAAGTGAACCAAGAGTAAAATAATATAAGAATATTCAAACAACTAACAAGCTTGTGCTTTTCGTACACTTTTTTGAAAGTCGAACTAGTTTGTATCGCCCAGACCAATTCTGTGTCCTAAAAATAGATCACATGATTTAACATATTAACGAGATTTGAATTTTTTTTTTTTTACCAATTTATGCATGTTAAATTTTTTAGCACAAAAATTAAAAATTTGTAGATATATTATTATATTATTCTTCTGAAATTCATTGACAGGTATGTAAGAAATTTGGATACTATTTTAAATTTTTAAAGATTATTTAATTTTAATATAAATTATAATATAATTTTTTACTAATAATTTTTTTTCTAATTATATTGAAATATGATATTACTTATTTTAAATTTTCATTATTTTTTTGCAATTATTTTAATATTTTAATAAAATAAAAAATTTCATCAAGATATTAAACTGCAAAAAAATAATGAAAATTTAAAATAAGTATTACCATTTTTGCTATAATATTCCTTATATATAAAATAATTTGTATTAAAAAAAATATTTTTTTATTATTGCTATTTTTAAATATTAATATAATAAATTAAATCATAATTTATAAAATAAAAAATAATATCAAAAAAGTATTTAATAAGAAGTAATTTGATATTAAGTAATATATTAGATTTTTTCATATTAAAATTCAGATAAAATTTTAGAAATAGTAAAAATAATATAGAAAAAAATACATTGATATTTAAAATATAAATATAAAAAGTTTTATATAATTTATAATACATAAAAATTAATAAATTCTATGAACTAATGTTTAATTTTTTAATTAAGTTTAAGGTAAGTTTCAGATATTAAGTATTAAAATTGAGTTTTGGTTATCAACCAAAACAGTTTTACTTGCAGCTACTATACTAAATTTTTTGAACTTAGTTGACTAAAATAAATTTTTATTTTCAAAAAGAACTGACCAATTTATTTTTACATATATGTTATAAATTGTAATCTGCACCTGGATCACATCTTTTTGGGAGACTTTAATTTCCATATAAATTTTCTGAATTGAAAATATTACAAGAAAATATATATAAAAATGATTTGAATACAATTAATATAACAATGAATTCATCTACTCGTCCTTTTCACAGTTTTAGATGAACCAATTATTATTTAGAATTCTTTATTAAACCTGAACCCCAGCTTGCCAAAACTCTCTGACATTCTTGCTTTACATGATTGGCAATAGGTGATTGCCATAAATTCATTGCTACAAATGTTCTAACATATAGAAGACAAATCTCTCGTGAAAAATTTGTGTACATGCGGCTATTAATTACTTTCTATTAAATAAAATATAAGAATTAATTACGATAAATTAATTTTCAGTTTATATTATTCATATCACAAACCTGCCAATGTGGACCTCCATAGTTTACGAGATGAGAATCTCGATTAAAATGATGTCGTATTAAGAAACTGTCAGGATCAACATACAATTCGGCACCACTTAAATATATCTCAAAAATACAAGCTGCTTTATTATCATCAAATCGTTCTGAACACCTATTTGAAAATAAATAGTCTATGTTAATATATCAAAAAAAAAAAAGAAAAGAAAATCATTAAAGGTGTAAAAGAAAATTAAATACCAAGGTATCTGACCACCTTTTCTTGCGACGAAATTCGGTCTATAATGTAATTCATATTCTTCAACATGAAACAATTTATCAGCTTTTAACCAGCTATCTAAACAAGTTGGACCACTATTAATCTCCCAACCATAATCTTGTAAACCTAGTTTATGTCGATTAACTAAATGAATAACATCATCTTTTGTTTTAGGGAACTTATATTGAGTAGTTCTATTTTCAACATTTTCAACAAAAACAAAAGTAGGTAAAATTAAAACATTATTTTTAATTAATATATCAGCATAACGCTTAATATTTGAATGAGTTTCAGGTGTTGGCCAAGTGTCAAAATCAAGAAAGAAAATAAATTCAGTTCTAGCGAAAAACCGAGCAACATTTATATGAAAATTAGTTGGAGTTGGTAATAAGGTTTCATTAAATGAGGTTGATGGACCGGTTATAAGATGAATATCGACTTGTTTTCTTAAATATGGTTTTTTTTTATAAATTTTTTTAATTGAATTAATCGTTTCAACTATAAGTGGGTCAGTTAATCCTATTTTAGAAGGTATATGTAAAGTTGCTGATATTGGTCCTAAAAAAAAATAAATAAATTAATAAAAGAAACTTAAATAAAGAAATAATTAATATCGTTACCTTTCCATGATTCAGCCAATCTAACTAATTCATTTAAACGATTTTGGGTAACAAATGTAATAACTGTTACATCTTCAGGATTAAAATTTGACTCGGCACGAATATGATAAGGATGTATACTATCGGTCAATGCATGAGGAGAATATGCATGAATCTTTGAAAATCTATGTTTATTTGTCATTTCAGATAACGGAGAATTTCGATGTGTATCTATCAAAGAAAATTAAAATTAGTGTCGTCAATTTTCTATACAACTAATCTTTAATATACTTTACCATACGTTCTAAAGATAGGCTGGTTTTCTAATAACTCAGATGAATATATTCCATAATTTCCAAAAGTATATTTTACTAATTGTGTAATAGAAAATAATATAGAAAAAGCCATATATATACATAGTATGTATTTAACTAGTTTTGACTTTAAAAGCCGTAGGACGTAGGTTGTTCCTGGTAACTGCGAACAGGATTTGTTAAACCACCACATACTAATTTATTTAAATAACTTATAAATACAAACTATGAACAAAAGTTTTCTCGATACGATACAAAGGTGTTAAGATTTGAAGCTAGTCATTTATATCTTGGTATTTAGTATTTAAAGTCCGTTAATACGCCTAATTTACAATAGAATCCAAGGTAGATAGATATAAAGTTCTTTACATAAAGTGAAATTGTAAATGAACCAAATTTAAAACAGTGCAGTAGCTTGTGTTTGTGTACAGAGTCGCAGCAAATGGTAAATCCTGATGAATTTTTTTTTTTGATTTTCCATAATTTGCAACTCGATCAGTTTTGATAATAAAAAGCTGATTTGAATACAATGTCAAGAATAACTTCCTCAACTTCCGAACCATTTGTTGAGGAACCTTCGCAAGTTACCTTCCGTATTCCTACGAATTCCACATCTTCAAGTAGAGCATCTTCAGTAATTTCTATTGCTTCTGCGAATTTTACTTTAAAGCAACCACGTTACCACACTCAATACAAACCTTCATGGCGTGAACAGTTTGCTGTGAAGCTAGATAACTCTGCTATTGGTAGTATATGGAAATTGGTTGACGCTTTCCTCAATATACTGTTATGTGCTGTTTACGTCGCAAATACAAGACACTTTACAGGAACGTTACCAACGCTTAATGTATGGTTTGAGATCGTGTTGTCAATTTTATTATTATTAGAATATATTCCAAAGTTTTATATTTACGAATTTTATTCGTGGCGCTCGATAATTACTAGCCCTACACCAATTCTGACTGTTTTGACTATATACCCTGTGATTGCGACTGCAATAGACCCTGTTTTTCACAAAACCCGTTATATAGTATTCTTTTACCCCTTCAGGTTTATTCGTTGCTATTTTTCTGTATGTGATTGTTTAGTTAGGAGTGAAAAATCCGTTTTGAAATTGGGTCAAGTTACTAGCAGATTTTTGATCTTTTTACAATCCATAATATTTCTTGTATTAACCGGTTCCTCTTTATTACATGGTGTGGAACATGCTTACATGGTATGATAAATAGATTAATTTCAATTTAGCTTTCATATTTGAAATTTCATTCTAAGTAAAATTTTTCTCTTTTGCGTACGTTTATTTACTATGATTTTAGAAAGCACAAAATCTTACTTTCTTAGACGGTACATTTCAATGTCAAAAAGTTCTTTTAATTGTTATTTTTTTTCTTTGGACCGATATATATTAATTATTGGTCATAAATAGCTGTGTTCTTTACGACTATTATGTTGGGTACCGTTGGATACCTTAGTGATATAGTACCCGATAATGCATTCCCGCGGATTCTTTTATTAGCAATTTTTACGACTGGTTTGATATTTATTCCGGTAAGTCAGTAAGTTAATAACTTACTTAAATATTTATCGTATTAATTGACTTTTTTATTAGTATTCTATATCAGAATTGATCGCGTTAATACGTTCAAAATCAGTTTACGATAAACCATTTAAGAAGATTTCTCAGCAACCTCACGTAATTATTATTGCACCGACTATAGAATTGCCTTCATTAAGACATTTTTTGAAAGAATTCTATTCTATGGCACATGGTTCTGCGACGGTTAATACTAAGGTATTATTTAAACTTATTGTGGGGTTCATTTTTTAAAAAGCACGTATTAATTTGAAATTCAAAAAAAATTAAAGGTTGTAATATTAAATCCTGTAGAACCTACAGATCGTGTGAGAACATTTCTCTCTGATCCTGTCTTCGCACATCGAGTGCAATATGTTCGTGGAAGTTCGCTCGAAGCACGTAGCCTTGAAAAGGCTGATGCAAAAAATGCATCTGCATATTTCATTTTAGCTAAAAAATATACCCAACAAAGTGAAATAATAGATGCAGAGAATGTATTGAAAGCTATTGTATGTATAACTAATTCGTTTTACGTTTGGATATTTTGTATTCGATTTTAAATTCATCGTTTATTTGACAGGCATTAAGAAAATTCAATCAGGGACCAAAACTTTATATTCAATGCATTTTGCCGGAGAATAAAGTTCATTTTGAGAGTTTATGTAGGTTCAATTTAAACTAATATATATACAGTCGATAACATAATTTTTTTTTATTATTATTATTTTATTCTAACAGAATTTTTTTTTAGATCCCGAACAAATAATATGTACCGATGAATTAAAACTTGCTATTCTTGCACATTCGTGCCTTACTCCTGGTTTTTCAACTCTTTTATACGGTCTGACCACTTCATTTGCATTTGAGTCTGCGTGTGAATTAAGGAAGGGGCAAAATTCGGACGGTATTGACACTGATACTATTGAAGATTATATTACTGGAATGTCACAATCAATATACACCACAACTTTATCCGAATATTTTTCAGGACGAACTTTCTTGGAAGTCGCTGGTGAGATATAAAATTAATGTGTTTATCAAAGTATCTAGAAATATACTTACTTATTTTTATGTAGTTCGACTATATGATAGTTTAGGTATAGTTTTGTTTGCCATCGGAATTCCAAAACAACGTTCAATTGGTAGATATACAAGTTGGAGTTATGATCAAAATAATGAAGAAGAGGAAGATACCAAAAATTATATGGTTTTAATAAATCCTGGGGATTATATTGTGAAAGGTGATGAAATTGGATTCGTTATTGCATCACATAGTTCTATAGCAGATGATGTTTCATCTTATGAGGGTGGAAATCAAAGGAATGAAAGACAAGTGCAAGTACAACCAGAAAGACAACCGTTATTATCTGCAGATGTATTGAAAAGCAATTCTGGAGGAGGATACTTTGATATAAAGAAAAAAGGAGGTCCATCTACAACACCAGACGGACTTGAATATCCACACAGACCTGGTTCTTCAACAATGCGCCGTCACCGTGCATTGTCAACACCTGATCAACGCAATGACCATCAAACTCATCATTCTTCACATCCTTCACATCATCCTTCACATCATCCTTCACATCATCCTTCATATACCATTGATCCCGCGAATACCACTCTCGCAAATCTCGTACATGAAATTGAACATCCAAATTCTGTTATCGATACTATCGTTGGTCATATACTTCTATGTGATTATTCACCAACAATATTTCCACGTAATCTCGATTGTTTTGTTAGTCCATTGCGTAAACCATATTTAGAGAAAATAATCCCTATAGTAATTTTATCCCTCGTAAGGCCAAGCCAAAGTCAATGGAAAATTCTGAGTCAATTTGATCAAATCTATTTTGTGCAAGGAAACCCAATGACGAGAGAGGGCCTAGAACTTGGCCGAGTAAAGCATGCCAAGCAAGCCGTATGTGTATTTACGTAAATTTTTTAATAGCTTAGTGTTACTTATTAATAATATTATACTTTACAGGTGATTTTAGCAGATTCCACAAGAATCTTAAGGTATGATCCTGTGTATGCTTATTTATCCGATCATGTTTCTTTACGTGTTATTTATAATTTACAGAAACGGAGAAAGAACAGAAGATGCATCAGCAATGTTAGTATATTTGAATATTAAGGCTATTTGTAAAGTAGATATTGATGTATTTGTAGAGTTTGTCCATATGGATAATATGAAATTTATGTCCGAAGATGCATCGGCCATTGATAAAGATATGAAAGGTGTGTTTTAATGTCCTTATCATGTTAGTTTTCAAAATTATTAAGCAAAATACATGTACATATTTCTTTTAATAGCCCACCATTCTCCAGCTTTTATGGCTGGTACATGTTTTACGTTATCTATGCTAGATAGTATTATTTGTCAATCATTTTATCAGCCACATCTCGTAGCAATAATTCAACATCTGCTTTTTGGAGCCCGCCCATTACACCTACTTTCTGGAGTTACTTGTCCTGCACCAGTATATTCGCATTGTTTTCAAATATCTGTTCCAGAGGCATATATTGGATTTCAATATGGTGTATTATTCAAATACTTTGTAGAAGAGAAAAAAGTTATACCTTTAGGATTGTATCGAACCAAGAGGGTAAAAACTTCTGATAGTAATACAAAATCAATTAAATATGTTTATACTTGTCCTAAGTATGATGTATGTTTAAGAGATAGTGATAAGGTTTTTATATTGAGCAAAAGAATGCCTGTCTGTCAGTAAGCATGTACCATAGATGAATTTGATCATGGTTTATAGCTGTTTAAAGATTTTGTACATTAGTAATGTAATTTTTATGATGATAAGAGGTACATATGTCAATACTTTTTGTCTATTTATTCAAAAAAAATAATTAAATATAAATAAATAAAATATAGCCGTTTATTTTTACATGTTGATCAAAGTAAGATCAATTGTAAGATAATTAAGATTTTGTGTAACATTTTTAATAATAAATGAGTACCAAATTTATTTTTTGGAAGACGTTGATACATTCAGTTTAAGCCTTTAATAATTACACGCTGAAAATCTTGACATGATCCTATCATTTCGACTGTTTGCATATAACTGATACAAAATTAATAAAATAAATAATAAAAAAACTAACAATAAAAATCATTAAAATAAAATAAAATAAAATAAACTAGTCAAAAATAAAAACATTAATCAATATCCCCGAAGTAGTTAAGTTTGATGTATATATAGTATTGTTTGAAGTGTGGGGATCCAAGGATCCACCATAAAAAAATGACAAAGCCTTTCATAACAGTCCACATTAAAGGATGGACTTTCCAAAGACGATCTGCTCTAGTACTTAGTAGAGGAGGCGATACCAGTAGTGGGAGGTAAAGATTGTTATATACTCCAATTTGTTTTTCATCATCATTCAAATTCGCCAAAATGGAGTGACTAAAATGACCATTAACTCTTCTATTATTATGTCTTGCAGATGGTTTGGATGAATGTCCTGATGATTGATCATAAATGAAGTTTGAACGTTTATCTTTAAGAGTAATTCCTCTTGCCTTTTTCATTTAACGGTATTATCACATTGCAGCTTCTAAATAAACGCTAAGATAAATCAAGTGATGTTTATTATTATAACTCTTGCCATGTTTTCCGGTATCTATAACCAATTTTTTATAATCATACAGTGGACGAAAAAAGTCTTCAGAATAATTTTTCCAGTCAATATCTAGCCAATAATTGACTTATAAATCATTAAAAATATATAAGTTTTATATGGAAACAGGTCTGAAAAATATTTTTGTCTTAATACACAATGTGTGATTTCTTAATAAAAATTTGGGTTATAGTGTCTTTAAATTACATTAATCAAAAATTTCATGATTTTTTAAGTTTTTCAAATTTAACTTTAATTTTATCATTAATGTGCCATAAAATTTTTAATAGTTACGCTTTATGATTCAACAAACAGAATAAAAAAATTTGGCTGAATATTTACCATGAAACTGCTTTTTAAAGTTGCTCGATTAGTCAAAATTAGCTAACTTATTTTTTTCTGATGATTTTTTGGGTGACTTATATTTTAATAGACAGATAGCATGTAGTCTATTGCTAATATACTAATTTTTCACATCACAAGGGGTATATCCGCAAATTTTCACATGTTACAAACATTTGGGATCTTTACAATTGAAAGGTACGAAACTCAAAAAAATTTTTAAATTTACTTTATATGCTAATTATGTTTTTTATACTAAAATAAGTGTAAATTTAATATTAATTAAATTTTTATTTTTTTTTGAATTTCGTACCTTCTATTGCAAAGACCCCATTTACTCATTGCACAATAAATGGAAATGTTTTTCTGAAGACTTTTTTCATCCACTGTAAATCCATTTCTTGTCCGCTTTAGCTTCCATGGTAGTAGATTTGAAATATCTAAAAAGCATTCATTGAAAAAAAGTTCTTAAGATATGCCGAAATACCTGAGCTATTCTGGAATTGTCAATTTGTTGTAGATCCAGATTTTTATTGATAATATTACAGTTTCATCATGTATGAATCCAAATTTGGCTATAATCTGGGCAGTCACTTTTCAAAGTGAAATGATTTACATACTATAATGTAATGCAAATAAAAAAACTAAGTTAAATATATTCCCTATATCTTAATTTATTAATTTAGATAAAAATTCAATAATGTATCCTATGTCCATTTGCAGCAATAACTGCTTTAATTCTACAAGATACACTAATATTCAATTTTTATAATATTTCAAATGATTATTTTTACATGTATCTTTAACATGTTTTTTAAGTACTTTTATCAAGAAATTTAGTAAGATATAATATTACATAATTTGTATTATATTATTGCATAAGTTATATGGTATAATATTCATAAAATCACATATTCAAAAATAATAAAAATATAATATTATGCAAATTTGCAAAAGTTTATATTAGAACTCCAAATTTCCAGTTCAGTTCTGTTTTCAGTTCCATTTCTGGTTCTGAACTTGGTTCCTTACTGGACGCTTTTTGGAATAAGATTTTTATTAAAAATGTTTTAGAATCATCTTTTAACTGAAAAACATTTTTTTAGTTAAAAAACTTCATCTAAAAACATTTTCAGTTTGAAGTGTTTTTCAAAAAAATGGTTTCAGTTCCATTTTTTGATCTGAAAATGAAACTAAAACTAATTTTTTAAACTGAAAATGTTTTTCAATAGTATTTTTTAACTGAAAATATTTTCGGTTAAAAGTATGACCTGAAAACATTTTTCAGTAAAAATTTTAGGCTGAAAAATACTTTCAGTAAAATTTTATATTAGAGAGTTAAATAAGAACTAAAAACAGAACTGAACTGGAAATTCAGAGCTCTAGTTCATATAGTTTTAAAAATTAAAATTTAAATTGATGATGTTTTAGTATACAGTAATCAGATTTTCATAATTTAGAATTCATTAGATTTGTTTTACAAAGATAATTTAAATAATAATAATTTCATTTTTAAAGAATTAATTTGACTCTGTATAAAATTATGCATTAACAATTTAGATATTTCTTATTATAACTTTTAATCCAGTAATTATATAATGATAAATTGTAGTTCATCAGAATCATTTCATTGAGACAATTTGAATGATGGTAATTTTATATTATTTGGATTATTATTAATCAAGTTATTGTATTTTTAAATATTTTAAACTTATGTATTGTAAATTGCAAAATTTATATAATAAATAATTTTATATTTTTTGATAATTTTAAAACTTATAAAATGTAAGAATTTGTTTATTGTAATAATAATATTATTAATAATCATATTAGCACATGATAATCTGTATAATTTTAGTAAATTATAAATTAAATAAAAATATTTAAATCTTTTTTTAATTTTTATTAATCAATTATTATTAATTAAAATGAATATAATTAATTAGAAAGAAGAAGAATTGATTACATTTCTCACTTGCAGATTACTTGACCATTCTTTCAACAGAAGGATGCTGAAGAAAAGCTTGGACTTTTGGTTTTTTAGATTTTTTTCAAGTAATATTTTCTTTTTTATAAGACTTAACCATGTCTTTTAAAATTCGTCCAGTTTAAAAATATCAAGTTTTAACAGAACTACTACTGGTTTGGTATAAACTTTACTAAGAAAATAACTTATGATCACAAACTTTAAATTCTCTTTGTATTTCTAAAAACTTTGATAAGATTAGCGTCTAGACTACCTGATCTTAAATACCCTAAAAGAAGGGTTTTTCATCAATATTATTTGTTTTGAAAGCATGAAGAATAATATAATGAAGTCATTGGTTAAAGTTTTTGTTTATAATAAGAAATGACGCTTACTTTTTTTTGCTTAAGGGTTATTTAAGAGGATGTAGAAGTAGTAGTTTGGTATTGTACCTTTTTCTCCAATTTTCTCTTTAGATTTCTAGAAGTATAGATGCTACCCAAATTATTTTAAGTAAATTCTAAATTAATTTATACATTTTAACAACTATAATTCCTAAATCCCAAATGTACAAATTGCAAAATTTATATATGTAATTTATAAATTAATTTGGATTTGTACATTTGGGTTACCATAATCCCAAATTATTTTAGATTTGGATGGCATCTATATCTAGGAATATTAATGATTTTTTCTTTAGTTATTTTTTTTGTTTGTCAATATTTTAATCTTTGGTCTCTTTTTCTTATTTAGTTTTAAGAGGCTGGAGGTATTGAAATATTAATGATAATTTAGTGTAACTTTCTTTTTTAGGGGTTTGTTTATTGATCCAAATAAGAAAAAGGAATTTGATTGGATAATTTGTTTTTAATTATACTAACAAATATTGATTCATAGTTAGTAGTTAGACTGATCAAAATCACATGGAAAATGACAAAATGTTATACTGATTACTTTTTATTTTGCTCCTGATGTATCCATGCTGGTTTAAAGTTAAATACTAGTTAATTAGGCTTCTTTTAGGTTTGACCTCAGCTGCACTATTCAATTAGAATGATAATAGTTTTATGTCATATGTGTATATTAGTCAGTAGTGACAAACATCCGTATCTCTCACAATGTTTACCATGTCGAATTGGCTATGATCCTATATCTAATTCCTTTTATAACGAGTTTGAGGCTGAGTTTGATAATAATATTTTTTCAAGATTGGAAATAACAATTGACTCAGCATTGATTCGGACAGATAATACACAATATGGAGTTGACAATAAGACTCCTAAAATAATTATTAAAGTAAATAATACAACAGCTCATATTGAGGATACAACATTAAGAAATATGACAGAGCAACGATGAAAGTAAATACAGTAATAACAGAAGAGAAATGTCAATGCCCTATAAGCGTGGATATTTATAATCAACCAATTTATGGTTTGATGGATTCTATGGATAAATTACCAGACAAACGTCTTAATAGTGCTAGTAATTCAGTTAAAAAATGACTTCGCACCTCGAAGAAGAAGCTTAACACAATTACAACAAATACAAAATGATTCAAGTACACTGACAAACCCATTTGTTAAGAATAGCATTGCACGCAAGAAGAAAAAAATTAAAAAGAACGAGAACGTTCTGGCTTAATTACGCACAGAAATAGATCACCAGAAAAATGCGAATATAATGCAAAACTCTAAATAGAATAAAGGATAACAATAGATAGTCACTTTCATAATATTTTAATTTGTTTACATTTTCTTTAATTTTAGAATAGTTATTTTAAAGGGGTTTTTAGGATTATGATGATCTTTAAGAAGCTCCATTTTTGTTATTGTAATTTTACTGTATATATTTATTTTTTTGAAATCCTTTCTCTTTAATTTCTTTTGTGAGGGATGGGTATTAGGTCTAATTTTGGTTTGTTAATTCCCAAAAGGGGGGTTTCAAGGAGTTGGAGGTGTTAGTTTCTTGGGTGTCCAGACAGTTGGGTGCTAGGAGTTATGCCCAAAGTGTTTTAGTTGTTCATTTTTTACGTGAAGATGTCATGAGGGGGAATGTTATCAAAGGAGGCGAAAAATTATTATTCATCCTAGGGATCAGTGGGTATCTACTAGATAGTTACTCTAGATTTTAAAGTAAGATTCGTATGCAGCGTGATTTTTAACTACATAGCACTTTTATCTACTATCATCACAATAAAGAAGTTTTATTCATGCTTAGGCCAACCCAAAAAAAAAAAAGAAAAAATTTTAATTTTACTCGTACTTTTAAAAATCTTTTTAAAAAGATATTTTCTTTTTTCAATATATTATTGATTTTATACACTTTAGTTTTCATAAAATTAAATATTATATTTATAAAAAAATACATTTTTTATAATAATATTCTCTTATTCTTGTTTTTTGTTTACTAAATTTAACGGACTCTTTCCTGCAGATCTGTGAACCAAATTTTCACGGAAGAAAAATTTTTTTTATTTTTATCATGAAGAAAGGTTTTTTGCTAAGTAAACCAGCTCCAAAAATAGCAGAAACGTCTTCTTCGACCAAAGTTACCCCTACTACTGCTCTAAAGAGTATACCTTCTGACCGTTTTCACGATGTTATCATTAAATTTATGAAAAAATTCGTCGAGATAACTCCAAGTTCTCTCCTCTGCTCACTAATACCTACGTACCCTGAAGCAATGGAGAGTTTCTGCGAAATACACGAGGACAAACTTATCCCTCTGGTACAGTTGGCAGAAGTTATTGACTTTGCCGGCTGTTCTCCTATTCAGCTCAACTTTTAGCTACTTTACTTAATCTCTTTCTCTTGGACGACGAATACAGGGAAATTGTTCTCATGGATTCCGAAATTTGCCAAGCATTGGAAATTGCAAGTAAACAAACCCCCGATATGGAAAATCTCGGGGATCCTATGCACCAATCAGACACGTCGATGAATTTTGATGTTCCTGATACAAATTCTGTAGGATCATTGGATGATGTGGATGACGAATTACTCGCCACACCCCCACGTAATATTACACCTATTCCTGTCACGCCCTTAACCAAATCTCAGAAGCGGAGTGCTAAAAAGAAGGCCCGTAAGGAGAAGAAGAAAGTTTTGCAACTACAAACTCCTTCTGGACTGGATGAAAACGTAGTGCCCACTTTTAGCGCTGAATCTCCTGAGTTTACACCCTCCAAACCTTCTGGTTCAAGGACGGTTACTTTTAATCAAAGTATTCTTTCTCCTCCTTCCACACCCTATAAGCAGCAGTTGAAGCGAGATTCCAAGCCACAATCAACTCCTATAGACAATGGTAAGAAATTAAAACAGAAAGAGACAGACAAGGTCTTAAAAAATGGAAATGTTATCATCACCGGGTATATTCCTCAAGATCAAGAACAAGCACAATTATTGGATCTTGTAGTCTATGATATCCCGGCCAAATGGGATAACTATACTCTGTTGGCCAATTTAGGACGATGGGGTAAGGTCATATCAGTCAGCACTAGGGTGCACAAGAAGTATTTATCCGCGAGGGTTAGACTGATTCCAGACCATGAGTGCTTGAAATGCTATAATGGAGGGGACTGGACTGTCAACTTGGGAGGAATCCCTGTTCAATGGTTTCCTGCTTCCTGGAACCTTTCAGAAAGGAAACAACGAGAAAAGTTCCAAGCCGTCATGTATAATCTACCAGACGACATGACGGATGCCTCTTTATTCCCAAACGGACGCCCTCACCAATTTTTGTTGGATAGTGGCATAAAATCTTTTAAATTAGTTAAAGAAGTTGATGGATCCAGGAAGCTGATAGGTTACTTTGACACTTGGGATCATGTTTCCACTCGCATTAATAACCCTCAGCTTTGGAATGACGTTAGAATATCTTGGTGCCGTTATTCCACCCCCAACTTCAAGAATTTACGCAAATCTGCTCGAATTGGCAATGCAGACAAATCTTTACAGACACCTAAAGGGTCTAATTTTTCTTTTTCAGGTTTTAATACTAACAACCGCAAGAACGATCAAAATAAAACCCCCAAATCTGGACGTTCTACCAAGAAGATCGATCACTCAAGAACCGACCAGTCTAAGAAGCCGGATGTAAAACATTTAATCGCTGGGCTGAAGGCATTATTAGAACATTATATTTAGTTTAGTTGGGAGGGATAGATAGAAGATTCCATACTAACTTCTTGTCATGCTTAGCATTCGCTTTATGTAATGTTTTTGTTTTATTAGATCGTAGAATTTTTCTTTTTATTTTGTCGTTTACCTTTATACCTTGAACAATTCTATAACTAGACTTCCTATTATATCAAAGAGAATAGGCTAGGGATATAGTAGTCATAGGATATATTTGTGACCCTAATGTGGGGAACGGGTAGGTTTGGTTTCAGTGTTTTTTTTGTATACTTTTCTATCTTTCTTCTCTGAATAAAAGCACTTCCTTTGACTAAAAAAAAAAAAAAAAAAAAAAAAAGTTTACTAAATTTAACTATATGTAATATAAATTTTAGTTTAATGAAATCACTTTTTATATTTAAGTAAAGCTGTTTAGCAATATCAAAAGTACTCAGATGTCAGATCTTAATTTTCTTAAGGCTAGGTATAATATTTATGAAGAAATTTGTATTTTTTAAACAGTACTAATTCCAAAATTTTTTTTCTCTCTTCTAACTTTAGGATATAATTACATCACTGGTCAAAATTGATATTATCGAGTACATATCAGGTATATATCAGGTAACTGATATATACCTAATATGTGTGAAATATATGTATGCTATTTAATAATACTACACATATTGGGTATCTGATATATACCCATTAGTTGCAGAAAATTGGTGACATATAACATTTATATTGGATACATATCTCATACATATTGGGTAGTTAAATATCAGTTACATATCATAGATTTATTGGGTACTTGATATATTTTAAAAAAATATCAGACAAATATTATACACTTATCAGATAGTGCTAATAAGTATCCTATATATATCTAATATGTATCCTATTTGTATTTGAATTGAAATATAAGTATAATTTCATAATTTTCATACATATCAAATAGCTGAAAAGTATAGCATTTATGAGGCATTAATAGTAGTAGATTTATAATTTAAATACAATTGTAATTTAAAAGTAATTTAATTCATTTAATTGTAATTACTGAAAGTTTTATTTATATTTTCAGTCGATAATAAAAAAAATATTATACAAAAAATATTATAAAAAAAATTCACTACTTTTTACATAAATTATAATTTATTTACAATTAATGTTCACTTATTTGCTTGTTTTCATTTTATTATATCTATTTAATTTGAAAGAAAATAAAATATTAGTAATAGAAGTGTTAGTATGAATATTAGTAGAAGTGTTAGCAAAAGAAAAGAAACGTTAATAAAAAAATTTTTACATTAGAAAGTGTTAGTATTAATGTTAGTATGAAAGTTAGTAGAAATAAAAAAGGAACATCAATAAAAAAAATATAAAGTATAAGTTTTAATATTAGTGTTAATGTTAGTAGAAGTATTAGTAAAAGTAAGAAATAAAAAATATTTAACAGTAGAATATTGTTAGTAGGAACGTTAGTAGGAGGAAACACATTAGAAAAAAATATTAGTAAGAGTATTAACAAGATGGAAAAAGAAATTTCAACAAAAAATGTATCTTTGTATTTATTTTTTAAAAAAACTAATAAAGTAAAAAACTCGATAGTAGAACATTGTTAATAGGACATTAGTAAGAAGAAATACATTAGAAAAATATATTAGTAAGAGTGTTAAGAATAACATAATAATGGGAAAAGAAATTTCAACAAAAATATACCTTTATCTTTATTTTTTAAACAAAAATAATAAAGTAAAAATTTGTGAGAGAAAAAAAAAAATTTTGAAAAAAAAAAATGATAAATAAATAATTAAATCATGATCATACAATTATATGATCAACAAAATTATCAATTTTTATTGGTTATTTGGGTAATATTATATTCAGCCACATCAGCCACAAAATTGGTCACCTATCGAATGTACAAGTCAATATTAGCAAAGAAGTACAAACTTAATTATTTACTATTTGTACTCAATTTGAGTTGATAAAATTATTAAAAAATCACTGATTTTATTAAATTTATCAGAATTTTTATACCTAGTAATTAAATATGATTAAATAAAGTTTACTACCAATTTCATTATAACGTTACCAATTTTTTTGTTAATCTTAGATATTTTACACAGGTCAAAATATAAAAAATCAGTCACCAATCGGTCATATGACTGATTGGTAATTAATAGAAAACTGGTTGATTACTTATTGATGGCTAAAACTCCGCATGAGCCAGCTCAAGTCAAACTACAGTCTGGCTTGGCTTGACTTGAAAAAAAAAATTCTGGCTTGAGCCAAAATGAGTCAAGTCACAAAAAATCTTGGCTCAACTCATTCAAGCCAAGCTGAGCCATGAAAAATTCTGGCTCAAGCCAAGTTGAGCTTGAGCTGGCTCAAGCTGGCTCAAGCTTTATTATTAAAAAAAAAGCCGAAACTAGGCGTTTTTATATGTAAAGTTACAAAAAAAAAAACACCAGAACTAATGGTCCCAGCAGGATCCCGAATAATACTAATATAACTCACATACAGGTTTGCATAGAGTTTATATGAAATTACTTTTTAAACCTACAAATTGAGTTTGCGTAGATCGGTCAATTTGGGAGTAACTCACATATTATGTTTGCGTAGAGTTTATAATAGATATATGTGGATTTATTTTTAAAAAATACTAATTTCAGTAAATTAAATTACTTGGTATTTACCAAAATTTATTTTATTTTATTTATTTTTTCACTTTTTTTCGGTATTTTATACTTAATTTATTTATTTTTATTATTCTTTTTCAGTTTTTAATACCCTAATTCCAAAAGTCTGGTCGTGTTTTTCACTTGGCAACACTACAAAAAATAAAAAAAATAATTAATTAGTTAAAAAAAAGAACAACGAAAGACACCTCACCTACCCTCCCTTACCTTAATTCCAAAAGTCCGGTCATGCTTTTTGTCTGGCAACACTACAAAAAGTAAAAAAAAAATAATTAATTAGTTAAAAAAAGAACAATGAAAGACACCTCACCCACCCTCCCTTACCTTAATTCCAAAAGTCCGGTCGTACTTTTCGTCTGGCAACACTACAAAAAATAAAAAAAAAATAATTAATTAATTAGTTAAAAAAAATTACTGAAAAACACTTCCCCCACCCTTCCTTACCTTAATTCCAAAAGTCTGGTCGTGCTTTTCATCCGGCAACACTACAAAAAGTAAAAAAAAAGTTAATACTTAATTAATTAAAAAAAAACAATGAAACACCTCCCCCAACCCTCCCTTACCTTATTTCCAAAAGTCCGGTCATGCTTTTCGTCTGGCAACACTACAAAAAATAAAAAAAAATAATTAATTAATTAGTTAAAAAAAATTACCGAAAAATACTTCCCCCACTCTCCCTTATCTTAATTCCAAAAGTCCGGTCGTGCTTTTCGTCTGATAACACTACAAAAAGTAAAAAAAAAGTTAATACTTAATTAATTAAAAAAAAAACAACGAAACACCTCCCCCAACCCTCCTTTACCTTAATTCCAAAAGTCTGGTCGTACTTTTCGTCTAGCAACACTACAAAAAAATAAAAAAAAGTTAATACTTAATTAATTAGTTAAAAAAAACTACCGAAAAACACTTCCCTCACCCTCCCTCACCTTAATTCTAAAAGTCTGGTCGTGCCTTTCATCTGGCAACACTACAAAAAAATAAAAAAAAGTTAATACTTAATTAATTAAAAAAAAACAACGAAACACCTCCCCCAACCCTCCCTTACCTTATTTCCAAAAGTCCGATCATGCTTTTCGTCTGGCAACACTACAAAAAATAAAAATAAAAAATAATTAATTAATTAGTTAAAAAAAAACAATGAAACACCTCCTCCAACCCCTCTCTTACCTTAATTTCAAAAGTCCGGTCGTGCCTTTCGTCCGGCAATACTACAAAAAAATAAAAAAAAAATAATTAATTAATTAGTTAAAAAAAACACCAAAAAACACTTCCCCACCCTCTCTTACCTTAATTCCAAAAGTCCGGTCATGCTTTTCGTCTGGCAACACTACAAAAAGTAAAAAAAAAAATTAATACTTAATTAGTTAAAAAAACACCGAAACACCTCCTCCAACCCCTCCCTTACCTTAATTCCAAAAGTCTGGTCATGCTTTTCATCTGGCAACACCACAAAAATAAACTGATAAATGATTAAAAAAAAGATCAGATATTTGGATTATCTGATTAGATCGGTAAGTCATATGACCCTGCCTTTATACTGAATAATTTGTTATAGCGTTAACGGCATTTTGTATTATAAAATCATAAAAAAAAATGCCAGAACTATTGGTACCAGCATTTTTTATTCATAAAATTGCAAAAAGTGTTGGAACTAAAGATGGGTCCTCAATTGATTTCCAAAATCTGCAATATTGCGGGTTTTGGAAATCAATTGCGCTTAGTAATTCGCAAACCCGCAAATAATCTGCAAACCCGCAAATAACCTGCAAATAATTTATAGTACTGCAAATAACCTGCAAATCCGCAAACCCGCAAATAATCCGCAAATCTGTATAGTATCGCAAATAATCTGCAAATCTGCAAATAATTTACATTATCGCAAATTTGCGAATAAGTGGACAAAATTGTCCACTTTTAGTATATAAATAAATTTGGTTATATTTAATTGCGAAGATTAAATTAACATGATTCATAAGTTTACAAAATAGACAAAATTGTCCACTTTTTAGTATATAAATAAATTTGGTTATATTTAATTGCGAAGATTAAATTAACATGATTCATGAGTTTACAAAATGGACAAAATTGTCCACTTTTTAGTATATAAATAAATTTGGTTATATTTTATTGCAAAGATTAAATTAACATGATTCATGAGTTTACAAAATGGACAAAATTATCCACTTTTTAGTATATAAATAAATTTGGTTATATTTAATTGCGAAGATTAAATTAACATGATTCATGAGTTTACAAAATAAACAAAATTGTCTACTTTTTAGTATATAAATAAATTTGGTTATATTTAATTGCGAAGATTAAATTAACATGATTCATGAGTTTACAAAATGGACAAAATTGTCCACTTTTTAGTATATAAATAAATTTGGTTATATTTTATTGCAAAGATTAAATTAACATGATTCATGAGTTTACAAAATGGACAAAATTGTCCACTTTTTAAAAAAAATGATCATGTGAAGATGATCTACAGTCAATCATAATTTTTGAGATTATTCAGATTATTTGCAGATTATTTGCGGATTTGCAGATTATTTGCAGATTTGCGGATTATTTGCGATTGCGGATTTGCGAATAATTATTCTTCAAAATCCGCAATGTTCCGCAATATCGCAAATCACAATTAATCCGCAATTAGGGTATTGCGGACACATCTTTAGCTGGAACAAATAGTTCTGGCATTTTTTATATATAAATTTGCAAAAAAAAAATGCCAGAACTATTGGTACTGGCGTTTTTTATAAAAAATTGCCAAGCTTGATCTGGCCCATGAGCTGGCTTGAGCTTTTCAAGCCAAGCCCACTGCTAGCTTGAGTTTATCAAGCCAAGCCTAATACATGACTCAAGTTTTTTTAAGCTGGCTTGTGAGCCACCAAGCCAATTTAATCATGGCTTAACTTGGCTCAGCTTGAAAAGCTTGAGCCAGCTTGCAAGCTGGCTCAGCTCATGCGGAGCTTTATTGATGGCTGATTCTTTTAATCTGATACTAATCAGTCATCAATTAGACATAAATTTCAAATTAGTTATTAACTAGTCATATAATTGATTGATACTTGATTGGTGTACAGTTGAAATTTTAAGCTTAATTTAATTTTATCTGATGAAATTTATAATTATAATTTTACCTATTTTATTATTTTATTATCAAAAAATGCAAAATTGCAAATGTAAATTTTAACTTTAATATGTGAATTTTCAAACAATCATTTAATCGGTCACCAATCGACCATATCAGATTGATGCCTGATTGGTTGCTAATTAGTATATAACTTTTATAACCAGATTAATTAATATAGTAATTGTATCACTAAACAATTTGATAATCTATTTTATAGATTTAGTAAAATCTGGCTTGTAAATTCATCTAGCAACTCTAAAGAAGAAAAGTTAAAAATAATAAATGCAACCCTTCCTCCATTTACTTCAATTCCAGAGTCTGGCATATAATAAGATAAAATTGTTTATATTTCTGAACCTACGATATTTGTATAATATTTAGTCAGATTTTTTCAATAACAGGTTTAATAACATGTTTTAAAATATTTTTTTATTTAAAAATAAGTTAAACTGTTTCAAAACTCTTTAAACTCTGATAGAAAATTTTTTTTTTGAGAGAGATTTTCTAAAAGTTCATATGAGAAGAGTTCACATAGGATATCTTTAATAGAAAATTTTTTTTTAATTGATTTTTTAAGATTTGTATAGAATAATTTGATAAATAGGGTTTTGATCAGTTCAATTCAGTTCAGTTTTTGCAAAAACTGATACTGAACCAAATTGATCAGTATCAGTATTAGTGATTACCAAAACTGACTGATAATTACCAGAAATCAAACTGATTTACTAATCATTATTAGTAAAAATCATTTTGCACTGTTTTTTTATTAAGTTAGCAAAAAACATTATGAAACAATTTTTTTTTATCAAATTATCTATAAAAAACAGTTCGTGATATTTTTTTATTAAAGTGAAAAAAAGGTATGAGATGTTTTTTTATATTAAATTGTTTTATAAAAACATTCCACAATGATTTATAAGTCTTTCATTTTGAAACTTTTTTTTTTAATTAAATTATTTGTAAAAAAACATTTCACAATATTTTTTATTAATTTTGCAAAAAAACGTTTTACAACATTTTTTACAAATTTTGCAAAAAATATTGTAAGCTGCTTTTTATATTAAATTGTTTATAAAAAATATTTTGTAACGTTTTTAAATAAATTGGAAAAATAATTATTTTTTATATTAAATTGCATATATAAAAAATATTTTGCAACATTTTTTACTAATTTTGCAAAAAAAAACGTCATGCAACATTTTTTTTTAATTACATTTATCTAATAAAAAATGTTTTTCAAAAATTGTTTTTATTATCAGTTAATCAGTTCAGTAAATCACAAAATCGATATCAAAACTAAAAGTTTCAATTCGATAAATCATAAAACTAAAACTGCTCTGATACTGAAACCAATTAGTACAGTTTGGTAATTACCAAAATTGATCAAAGCCCTATTTATAACTTGAAAAATTCTACAAAAATTATATGTATTTATATATAATAGATATTAAAATACTTTTACTGAGTAATGAAATAGATTATCATAATAAAATTTTAAAAGATTATCATTTTTTTTATGTAGTCTATTCTGAACATTGTTCAGTGACAATACTAATCCTTGCACTTTCTTTTTTTATATAAAATACATTTTAAATAGCGTTTCACACAAATTGATTTAGACTGAATTGAGTTAAATTTAAATTTAATTTGATTTGAATTAAAACAATTTAAAATTTGATTTAGATTTGATTATGCAAAAAAAATATCAAAACTATAGATTCTGACAATTTTTTTTGATTTTTTTTTATAAAATATGTAAAACTATTAGTTTTGGTAATTTTTTTTAATTTTATTTTTTTTAATAAAATATATTGAAATGTATAGTTTTGGTATTTTTTTTTAATTTTTTTTATAAAATATACTGGAATTATTAGTTATGACAATTTGTGTTTGATTTTTTTTAAATTTTTTTTATAAAATATGTTAGAACTATTGGTTCTAATAATTTTTTTAATATAATATGTTAAAATATATAGTTTTAGCATTTTTTTAAAATTTTTTTTTATAAAATATGCTAAAAATATTAATTTTAATTATACATGAAACTGAAATTGATTAATTTCAACCTCTGAAATGGTCAAAATAGTTAAAATGATTTTGACCTGAGCTCTTCCAAAAGTCAAAATGGCCAAAATTGCATCTAGTCATGTGATTTTTATAGTAAATAATAATATTAAAATTTAAAGTTAATGATCTTTGCATCTAGTGATCTGATTTTTATGATCTTTACACAGTTAGATTCAGCTTATCGAGAGAATTTTAATGATATATATTGCATATTTATAGCATCAATATTAACAGAGTTATTTATGTTTAAAATTTAGTATTAAATTATAATTATAAAAATCACATGACTATGATGTAATTTTGACTATTTTGACTTTAATTTCAACTTTTGATCTTTTCAAGTCAAAATATTTTAATTTTTGGGTTTTAATTTTGACTTCATGTATAGTTCTGATAATTTATTTTGATTTGTTTTAATAAAAATATATTAAAATATATAGTTTTAGCATTTTTTTTTTAAATTTTTTTATAAAATATGCCAAAATTATTGGGTTTAACAATTTTTTAATCAAAATCCAAAGATTTGAATTGAATTCAGAATTGGATTTGATTCAATTTGAGTTTGATTTAAATTTAAATCAAATTTTATTTTTTAGTTAATATATGAATTATTAAACTAAATTGTTAAAATAAAATGTTTTTGATATATATTATAAGATCTATTATATATTTGAATTATGATCAAGTGATATTCCAATAATTTATTTTGGATAGATGTTGTATATAAGATTATTAAAATGTAAAGTTTAGCTATATAGATATTAAATAGTAAAGGCCAATTAATAAAAAGTAATATTAAAAAAAAATTTTAAAAAAATTTTTTTTTTTTTTTTTCTTAATTCTTATTATTAATCAGTTTATAAATTATAATAAAAAAATATTTATTTATTTTCATATAATAATATAATATATAATAATATAAATTTTATATTAAATTTTAATGGTTTAAAATTAGTTAAGATTGGATTAATCAGAATAATTAAAATTAAAATCAAATTTAAGGTAATAAAAAATAATTATTTATTATTTTATAATAAACCTAAAAAAAAATCATTTAAAAACATTAATAAAATTTAAAAAATATTTTATTTAGTATTAAAATAACTTAATGTTAAATTATTATTATTATACTGTATATACTATAACTATAATTTTGCTATAATAATTTGATTAAAATAAAATATAAATAATAAAAGATGATTTATAGAAAAATTTATAATTAATTCTTTAAAATATATTATTTCCAGAAAAATATATCGCTGTTATTCTTCTTACATCATCTAAAGATTGAAAACCATTGGTAAAAAAAAAAAAAATAAAGAAAAATATTACATTACAAATATTACCTTCAACCTCTGCTAGTGATGCTTCTTTTTTAGGAACAACAATATATAATACTCGTCCTTCAGATCTTTTCCCAACTATCCAGAAGTTAGTTGATGAACGAGTATATATTTCTGTCAACTGTGGATATCTAAATAATGTATAGAATAAAGTAAGAATGTATGTAATTCATTCTTTATAACAAAAGGAAACAATAAAAAAACATATACCTTTCAAGGTCCTCATGCAATTCGCATAATGCATGAGCCATTTCGCTCGTAATTGTTAGACCCTTTGATGAAGAGATTAGAGATCCATTAGAAGAGAAAGGATATAGAGATGATTTGACAGCTAATGTCATCTTGTTGAAAAATAAATATCGATATTCCTTATCTATATCTGTCCTCCTATTATAAAATTCGATGATATAATTTAATGATCATGAAGCAATATACTGAAGTAATATTATATAATTAAATAAATACCCAAGTTTTTTTGTCTTTTCATGATTTTCATTCAAAATCTTTATAATTTCTTCCGATTGTGAAGACAAATAATTGTGAAATGATCTATAAAAAACCATTTCTTGTATTTTTGCAGAACCTTCTAATGGGTTGAGTGGTATAAAGAAAACTAGCGTAAGAGCATTTTGCTGTTTAGAGAATTTATTTAAGACAGAAAAATTTAATTAATTAACAGATACCAAAAATTTTATTATTACAAATACATATCCCATTCGAACCTTATAAGCAACAAGATAATATTCTTCAATATCACTTTCATCCACATCATGTTTCACATCATGTTGATGGTTAACTGTCCTAATGCTACTACCACTTGAATTTTTCGACAAATATACCTTAACAGGTTGTATATCTTCATCAGGGCCGTGCAAGTTAGTTGGTCCCAACAAGAAATTTGAAGGTCCCGGGATGAATATTTGTGTTGAAGGCGATAGAAGAGATGACGAACCGTTTGGTTCAAGAGGCTGGAAAGAAGGATTATAAGAAGTTGAGTTTGTGGGTGATGTGCTGGGTGAAACTTTCGGCGTGGTTGAAGACGAAAAATATGAAAAAAGATTACTCCCAGAGATATTTCTTGTAAAACTCATAAATGTTGATGCCTATAGAAAAGTATTAATTAATTTTTAAATCTCTTTCTATAAAGATATATAAAACATATTACTAACTTTTTCAGCTTCTTTGCTCTTTCTGCTATTTTCAATTTCTCGGTCATGTTCATCTCTTTCTGCTATGTAGCTAACTAAATGTCGCCATATTCCTCTGACGTTATTCACCGGGATTGCTCCATTTCCACGATAAACTAACTTATTTTGCCAAATCACAAACATGTCTGAAATAAATTCATAATCTGATTGAACTTGATTAATAAATGACATAATTTGTGACTCAGCAGAATCAGATAATGGCATATATAAAATACCTAAACGAAATAGATAAATTAATCATACAAGGAAGGTTATAGAAAATATGATTAATAAATACATCTATTATAAATACCATCAACCGTTTTAGTTAATTCTGTTTTCTCAAAATCCCATTCAAAAACCCAATTTGCAAAAAATTCTTCTAATTTATTTTTCAAAGTTTTGATTCCAGCAGTTCTCACTGTATATTCAAATGGTCCATTAAAAATCTATAATATGAATTCAAATATAAAATTAATTTAAAAAAGCTGTTTCTTTTAAATCACTGAAAGAAATTCGTGTGCTTACTCTATACATTTCATATCCTAATTCAAGCATTCTCTTCACTCCTGAATCATGCAAATTTGAATCAAGATAATCAATAGTGGTTTTTGGTTTTCCTTCTTTATCTTTAGTCACCTTTTTCACATAACCTAATTCGATAGACTTTAATTTTAAAAAGAAAAATAAGTCCTTCATTATTAAAAAATTAAAATTTTATAAACTTATACTTACAATGTGTATCCAATAATCAGGTTCAGGTTCGTAAAACGCAAGACGATTTTTTTGTGTGTGAACGTTTTCGCAAGGTTTTGTGGGTGAGAATACTCTGCAATATGGCGCAGCAATAGAGAATAATTCATACTACATTTAATAATGTTCAAAAATGGCATTCAGTCAACAACTTATTTCCGTCGCAATATTCCTAATCTCACATCGTTTATAGTAACTAAATTTCTAAATATATCCTTTATAATTATTAAAAATGATAGCCATATAAAAAATATCGCAAACCTTGTAAAGTTGACTAAGCCCTGAGCAAGCCCAACTTGGCGTATTTTAACGTCCATTGGTACTGTTCTTTTGGAGGTATAATAAAGTATTTGATCACCTTGTGAATCGTCTATACCTCCGAGAGAAGGGTTATAAACACAGAAATAAGAAAGACTTGGAGGTACATTCACGATTCCGTGTGAATTAGATGTATCCATTTTAAAATACGTTTGTTTTAGTTTTAATTACTACTTCTATAGTTCTATAGACTATAGCCTACTTACAGTTCTGTTACCTACGTCCAGATCATTTTAAATCTAAAATCTGTCCCTGTGATTGGATTATTTTTAAGAGTCATGATGGTCACATGTGATATAAATTTCAGTTTTCTTATTTTAAATTAGATAAAAAAATGTCTCTCAGATTTTATAACGCCATTCCACGCTTAAATAATCATATTCGCAGAGTACCAATTATTAGAATAGCAAGTTTTCACACAAGTATGTTATTATTTTTGTAGACACCATTCAAAAATATTGAACTAACTAGTGTTTTGACTAGGCCGTGCTTGCGCATTCAAAGTTACCAAGACTAACAATGACGGAGCCTGTAAGTCAATTATCAAGTCCTCGCCTCAATCTAACATATTAACCATTTAACTTATATTTTAATAATAAGCTTACATCAAGGGAACGGTCAATGAAGCAGTGAAGCTTCCTCAAAGAGACAAAGTTGCGGGATCCTATCATTGGGATTTCGAGCGTTTATTGTCGGTATCATTGATCCCACTCACCGTGGCATCAGTTGTGAATGGGGCACATCCAATTACCGATCTTTGCCTTGGTGTTATTATTCCAATTCATTGTCATATTGGTTTCGATGCTGTTATCACTGATTATTTACCACACCGAAGAAATCCTGTTTTGAATAAGTTGTTTACGTGGGGTTTGAGAGGGGCCACAATGATTGTTCTTTATGGTTGTTATGAATTCAATACGAATGATATTGGTTTGACTGAAGTTGTAAAGAGAGTATGGAATGCATGAAATAATTTACATCGAATTTAGTACCAATTATTTGAAAAAGTTGTAAAAATGATAAAATCATCTGATATTTTAGATAGATCTGTCGATCTGATCGTTAAAACTATCAAATTTGTGATTTTGTATTAAAATTAAGTTAAATAAATAATTTTATTATTTTTATCGCATTGTAGGCTATAAAATTATCGGAGATGGTTAAGAATATGACTGTTAATATATTTAAAAACAAACAATTTCTAAAATTAACTTTTAATCTTGTGCTTACCATAGTGACAGCAGACTTAGTATGATTTACATCTTCATGTCTCCATAAAGAAGTAATAGTTTTAGTTTGTGTATAAAACTGCAAACCCGATTTTCCATCTTCAAGTTATAGATATATTGAAGTATAATTAAGGATATGTTCGATATATAATTTCATATAAATAAAAAAATTTTATTACTTACAAAAATTAATATCACCTTGGATAGAAGCGCGGTTACCAGTAAACGAAAACATTGGTAAAGGGACAGGAATAGGCACATTAACTGTAAGTAAAGTAAAGTATCTGAAATTAATAAAAATAATCCGGTATTTTGCGAATTACTTAGAAATAAAACTTAACTGCCAACTTGTCCGGCTTCAATATTATTTGTGAAATAACGAGCATTACTTCCATTATTTGTAAAAATAGCCGTTCCATTTCCATAAGGATTTTTATTGATCAAATCAATTGCTTCATCTAGCGTATCAACATTCAAGCAAATAAGGACAGGACCAAATATTTCTTCCTGCAAATATAGTACGAATTACTAAATTGAATAGGAAAACAGTTCCTCTATACATTTAAATATTATTTACTTTGTAACAATCCATATCTGTAGTAACCTTGGACAAGATTGTTGGCCCAACAAAATTTCCATTTTTATATTCTTTAGGAATACTTGGATTACGACCGTCCAATACTAATTTAGCTCCTTGTTCGACTCCACTTTGAATTAATCGTTCAACACGTGCTTTTGCATCGCGAGAGATCAAGGGTCCAATATCAACACCTGGTTCAAAACCTCCAGATATTTTGAGTTTTTTTGCACGTTCCACAAGTTCGGAAAGCCATTCTTTTGCTTCACCTACAAAAATAACGGTGGATAACGCCATACAACGTTGCCCCGCGGCACCAAAAGCGGCACCAGCCAATTGGTTTAAAGTATGGTTCTAATAATACAATTATCATTAATCACAACTTCTAAAATAATTGTAACTTCTTCATTTACTAAATACCTTGTTGGCATCTGGCATTATGACACCGTGATTTTTTGCACCTAAGTTCGCCTAAAACAATTTAAAACGATAATATTTTTTAAAAAATCATGATAACTAGAAGAGTTTCTTTCTCTTATGAATAATCATTACATGCCTGTACTCTCTTTCCGTTTAAAGTACCTCGTTGGTGGATATACTTTCCAGCTATATGATAATTACGAATAAATTACATGCAAATACGTGTATACATATTATTTAATAAAATCTATATTTGATCTCTAACCTTTATCACTTCCAACAAAAGATATTGCTTTAATATGTTCATTATCACATAAGAAATTCACAGTTTCAACAGATCCATGAACAACATTCAGAACACCATCTGGAACACCAGCTTCTTTAGCCAATTGAGCAAGTATCATCATAGCACCAGGATCACGCTCACTAGGCTTAATAATCATTGTATTTCCAGCAGCAATAGACAAAGGAAACATCCATAATGGTATCATTGCCGGAAAATTGAATGGGCAAATGCCAGCAGTAACACCTAATGGTTCTCTTATGGTATATGTATCCATATCATCGGATACAGCTAATTGTTCACCTAACAATAAATTCGTGATACCGCACGCATGTTCTACTACTTGTCTACCACGCAACACGTCACCTTTTGCATCAGCGAAGGTTTTACCTTGTTCTTCAGTGATGGACTTTGCTATTTTATCAGTATGTTCTCGGATTAGGAGTTGCAAGTCTAATAATACGCGTTGTCTTGTAAGAATTGAAGATTTCCGCCAAGATTTAAATGCTTCAGCGGCTGATTCCGCCGCGTCATTCAATTCTTGCGGCGTAGTTTCCGGAATAAGAGTTACTAATTCGTTGTTTGCCTTAAAATATAATGAAACTTTCATGAATAAGAATTATATAAAATCAATATAAATGATTTCATTTATTCAGTTCATTTACAGGATTATGAACAGGAATCCAATTATCAGTGAGTGATTCAACAAATTTTCCATTTATAAAAAGAGGAGTTGTACGATAACTTTTCAGAGGATTAACCGGTGAAGCAGGTTGTAATGAGGGAGGCGTTATAGAAAAGGATCGATTTATTTTCCGAATATGTTCATAAGTATTCTTTACTGAAAAGGTGGTTTTTGGCAGTAACTTTAAACGAAACGACAACATAATTAAGTAATAAAGTTTTTGTTAATTCGACATTACTATTGATGTTCGACAATAATCCGCTTCTAACCAAATTTGGCAATATTTAAAGCAACAGAGAAGATACAATAATGTGAATTGACCTAAATATTGAACTTCTTGAACAATGAAGTTCATTTTAACGCGAACATTAATAGGAACGCGTCAATTATTTTCCCATATTACTAAAAGAAATTTTCATAATTATCATTCTTTTATAAAATTTAATGCAAAAAGAGATAAATTTATTCGATGTTCTTCACAATTTAAAGCACAATCATTAATCCCTTTTGTCGTTGAACAAACGGTATATATATATTATATGAATCTGTATTTTGATTTTTATTTAATTTTTTCTTTGAACGAAATTTAGTCAAGAGGAGAACGGTCGTATGATATATTTTCTCGGTTGCTAAAAGAACGAATTATATGTTTGAATGGCCACGTATGTGTTAAATTTTTTTTTTGTCTTTTTTTCTTACTAACTAACGTATGGATTTGTATTGAAAGATAGAAGACAGTGAAGCAGCTGTGATCATAGCACAATTATTATTTCTTGAAGCCGAAAACCCAGAAAAACCAATTAGTTTATACATTAATAGTCCTGGTGGAAGTGTTACGGCAGGATTGGCAATTTATGATACAGTAAGTTCATTTAAAATCTTTCTTTAAATTTATTATCTATAATATTAATATAGAATATATATATATACACTCTTTTTTATAGATGCAGGTGATTTTCTTTAAATAGGTTCATTTTATTAATTGTACCATTAATATGTTTTGTATTATCAGTACATTCAATCACCTGTGTCAACACTTTGTAATGGTCAAGCGTGTTCAATGGGATCATTATTACTTGCTGCAGGTATTTTAATTATTATTATTATTGAAATAATACATTATATTATTGAATTAAGTTAATTCTTGTTTAAATATATCTTTATAATAGGAGAACCAGGTAAACGATACGCACTTCCAAACTCAAGTATTATGATACATCAACCAATAGGAGGAGCAGTAGGACAAGCAAGTGATATTGCCATTCAAGCAAAAGAAATACTAAGAGTTAAAGAAAGATTGAACAAGATTTATAAAAGACATACCAAGAAACACAGTTTAGAAGAAATTGAGAAAGCTGTTGAAAGAGATTACTTTATGAATTCTGAAGAAGCACTAGAATTTGGATTAATTGATAAGATTTTAGAAAAAAGAGAGATTATAGAAAATGATGAAACAATTCAAAAATAAATATTAACTTAACGTTTTATGTTTGTTGATTAATATACTCTTGTAATAAAATACTTATTGTCACCAGAGCAGTTTCATCCATTTGACCAAAAATTTCTGGAATCGGATAGACATTCGTATAATGATTTGTGGCAAAACGACTTATAGAATTTAAAAAGTCCTATAATAAATAAAGTTATAAATAAAATATATAAAATTATTAAGTTTACTTGTATTGCTTCTTACTGTTTCTGGCAATTCTGATAAAGGTAAATTACTTGTAGTAGATTTAGATTTAGAATCAGGGTCTGGTTCAGCTTCTGCATTCACATCTATAATTTGATAAATTAATTTATGTTCATTTCAACAAAATTCATGATATAAATATCTGAAAATCATCACCATCTTTTATTGGTTTGGAACGAATTAAATAATTATTCTCACTAAAACGTTTGTTAGAATCCAAGTATCTTTCAACAATTTTACATGTAGTATTCAAAAGAATCGCTGCCTCAAGGATATTATCAGTAACTTTAATAAGTTGATATGAACGATTTTGGTTACGTAAATATATATAAATTAAAGTATCTTGTCCCTGATAACTTTCATTTGACAATAATTCTAATAACAAATTTTATAATATACTTGTTAAATTCTTTAATAATATAAATAAATAAATTAAATAAATGATAAATTTTACAAATGATTTATTTACTTGGAATATTTTCCGCGTCTGTATTGGCTTTAAGTTCTGATATTCGTTCAGAAGAAAATTCTTTAGAAAAAAAATACCAATTATTTTCAAATAATTCTCCAGAATCTAAATATTTATAAACAATCCTATAAGAAACAGCTCCAGAAATTTTTGCAGCTTCCGACCAAGATTTTGCAGTTTTGACATATTCTAAAGAACTGTTGTATAAATATACTTTATTACTTTTTACTCTCATTATAAAAAAAAGATTTAGGGGCGCAGCAAAATTAATAAATACATGCCAGCATATGTGTACTATTTATAGTAAACATTACGTAATTCATTTAAATAATTACGTTTTTTATATTTCTTAAAAAGTTAAATTATCTTTATGTTAAATTTGAATTCAATTGACTTTGAAATTAATTGTGTAATTAAAAATATCAGGTCATTGCAGAATTCCCCGACGATACTGTTACCAAAAAGCCAAAAAGTAAACAAATAATACCTAAATAATACGAATAAAAAAATGTTATTGTCATTATATGATTCACGTGATCGGCTACTGGAGTTTAAATGTTCATTTCCGGCGTTTCCAATTTGGCGAAATACAATATATAAAGAATAATAGTTTCAATGATTTCTAAAAAGAAAATGCTTTTTTATTTTGTTAATGATATATTTCGGTAGAATTATTTAGCCAGCTTGACCAATAAAATATTAATAATATTCGTCACCTTATGTCACCTTACCACGAATCTTACCTTATTTTGACAATATTATTCGAATGATGTAAACATTGTTTGAGATAAATTTTCCGAGACTTAAAAAAGGTTATAAAATATATACATCATTACAATAACTGCGGGTATGAAAAAAAAATTATAAAATATGCGAAGATTAAGATTATTCTCGGGCAAAAAAAAAAAAAAAAAAAAAGGTAATTTTTTTTTCATATTTCTTTGCCAAGAAAAAAATATCTTAACAAATCTCATGCTAATCAATACTTCTTGTTCCATTAAATAGATATTTAAGAGAAATTTTTATTTCGGAGTTGTCTTTTTAATACTGTATCGGACTAATCATCATTTTGCATATTATTTATACATTATATGATAAACTATTATTAATCTTTCGTACGACGGGAATTTTTTATTTTGTGTATCGTAATTTATATGTAATACTATTAATATCGAGAAAGAGTAAAAGAGTGATTGTATATAATCACTTAATTA
The DNA here is from genome assembly GCA_015698045.1 of Rhizophagus clarus. NCBI lineage: Eukaryota > Fungi > Glomeromycota > Glomeromycetes > Glomerales > Glomeraceae > Rhizophagus > Rhizophagus clarus. The sequence continues at coordinate 182,332 of BLAL01000018.1, read as the reverse complement.
ATATTGGGTTTCACTGGTTGAGCTACATTTTTCAAGGTCGTCCGAATCTTTCCCCCTGCCTTTCGCGTTCTTTTTCTTTAAAACTTTCACTCCCACCATTCTTTCGCGCGTTGCACTTAGCTCCTTCTACAACCGTATCCTCCGTTCTTAAACTTTTTTCCTGCCTATTATTGAATATATTTTTACGGTAGTGGTTTATATTTTTATTTTTTATTTTTTTATTTTTTTTTTTCTTTTTTTGTGTTATAGAAGAATATAAATAGTAGTTTTTTTTAAAAAAAAAATAAGGAACAATAATAAGAACAATGTCAGAAAATAGCACAATAACTTCAACAGAGGATTTTCCTAATCAAACAGAGACAACAAATCCACGAAATCCAAAACGCAAGGAAGAAAATTCTTCAAATATCACCACTTTACGAAGTAATGTTGCTGAGCATCTTCATATATCTCCAATATTGTTTGCAGAAATATCTCGTACCTTTATATCTATGGTATCTATTATATTAGCCGGTTTTTTATGTACTTTGGCTATACAATCGTCTGATTATCGATGGAAAACTTCAGGGGATGATATGATGGCTTTGGTGGATCTTGGATTTAAAGTGATACCTCATACATCACATGTGTTCTTAGCTGACTTGTTCATGCTTACATTACTTATCGGTTCTTTAAGCTTAAATCTTATTCTTGCAGAATCTAATATAGCAAGATTAATAATAATCCGTCGAATATTTTGGTTGTTATCATTTCTTTTATGTTTTAGACTGATAACACTTAGTGTTACAACTTTACCCAGTCCAAAATCATGTAATCCTATCGTTCCAGGGAATTTTCTCGAAATGCTTAAAACCTCAGTAAAGCTGATAACAGGATCAATTAAAGCTTGTACGGATAATATTTTTTCAGGTCATAGTACCTTCATTACCACAAGGTAATTAAAATGATCATCCAAATTATTTGATCTCAGTAAAATAAATAAATAAATACTAAATTTTATTTTATTTTATTTTTTTAGTGTTATCCTTTTTCGCGTATATTGTAAATATAAGATTATTGTATATTATTCATATCTTCACGGTTTTGTAGCATTATGTTTACTTATCGCAACACGAATTCACTATACTGTTGATGTTATATTAGCCGTGTTCATTACATATTCTACACATTCAATATATTTTTTTATAGTTGATCTTTGTATAGAAAAACATTTCCTTAACATAAGAAGGGCGGAAGATCGATTAGGAGATACAGAGCTTTATCAAAGAGTAGCATATATGCCCAATATGTTCAATATAAGTTTAGTTGGTGCAGTTCGATGGATGGATGGATTAGATATTCGATTTAGATATGAAGAAGAAAGAATCCGTGATATGACGAGAGAACGAGCAAGACAACGACGTTTTGATTGTAATATCAGTTCAGATAGTAATTCAACAGAAATGACCCATGTTGTGGTAATTAGTCCACCACAAGATGAAGAAGGTGAGCCAAGTAAAAGGCCCGAAACATCATAGTAATTAAGCATGATAAACAGGATGTGGGGAGTGCATTGTTTTATGTGAAGACATGTGATGTCTATTCAATATGTACATTTATCAAAAAAATTAATTTTAAAGACTATGTATTTAATAGACAATGTAAAAAAGAACAACAAAAGGAAAAAAAAAAAAAAAATTTTTTAATTAATAATTGTAGTATTAAAAAACTTTATTTATTTATTTATTATTTTTTTAAACTGATCAGACTTTTAGAATTTTTATCTTATTTTTTAATAACGAGTTTGAGTAGTATTTTTAATTATTGTAAGAAGAAAAGCTGAAGGATAGATAATTATAAAAAAAAAAAAGATCAATCAATTGTTTAATAATAAACTTGTCATTACTTAATTTGTTAATAGTGTAAACTATAGTAATTTCTTTTTACCTAACGAAATTCCTATTATTATGTAAAAGACAAATCAATTTTCTATTATCTTTCGAAAACCTTTATTTCGCACAAAAACTCCCTTCATTATTAGTATCGCTTGGAAGTTTTGCTTTTCTATTGCTTCATACTTTCCTATTACTTTACATATTAGTAATATGGATAATTTTATAGATATAGACACATACACTTTCTAAAGAAGGTATCTAAATAAAATTTTTCAAAAATCGAAAGCCGAGGCGCTAACGGTAATCCAATCAAAAGTCGGCTTTCATTGTTAACTAAATTAGGAGAATAGATTTTTTATTCGATTTTTAATAACAGAACAATGTAAATATTAGTTAAGCCAATAAAAATACAGTATTATCGTGATAATGATCGGCCGAACTTGCCTATATCCAAAATATCCGATCAGGGCAAATACAAATTGAAATAATCAAAAAAGGAAAATGGCAATTAAAAACGATCGTAATAAAAACAGCCACGAGTTCATTTAGTTACTGTAAAAGGTGATAATTAATTAATTTATATAATTATTAATATCAGATATCTGATTTTCCGATTACCTCAATATAAACTCACGTGAGTAAATATTTGCAGGGCCGAACAATAAAGTATTACTTAAGAACAATTTTGAGCTGTCCCATACTTGGCAAACTTTATGTAGAACTTGTCTTATACAGTAATAATAAAAACTAATAGGAAAATCATGAATAATAAATTATTGAAAAAATGTACCTTTACATTTTGAGTAATTCTTCTTAATGATTTCTCAGCTTTTAATGGCATAGTTAATTAAAGGTCAATCAATAATTTAACACATTAGATCTCTAGTTGAAGAAACGCAGTTTCAATGATGTTTCATCTATGTAAATCCTCCAGAAACTAGCCCAGTTTCTGTTGTGTGCACGTAATATCCATGGAATTTCTAATTTTTCTAGAAATTTCCTAGATATTTAATGGAAATTGGACAGATTTCCATCATGTATACTAGAGTGTCTATGTTGGAAATCATACCACTTCGACCAGTAAATTATATAACTATTTGTTTAGTTTGTTTAAATTAAATATTTATAGTTAATATGCCATTAATTCATTAATATGTATATATATATATATATTATATTACAATTTTCTAAGTTATATCTGTATTTTATTAATTAATTATATCTCTTATGTATTGATATATTATATATGCAGTACTTAGCTTTATAATTATGCATTATTAGGAAAGTTGACATGCTGTCTTATTAAATATTGAATTTAATGAGAAAACTATTCTTTACATATTTAGTCAAACAAGAGATGTGATGTTATGATGTTTATAATTTACATGAGATCATCAGAACAAATAAGCGATTGTTGTGTTTTATCTTCTGAAATCTGAGAAAAATTGTAAATATAAATATGAAATATCTATCTCAATTAGAAAGTGCAATTGTGCAAATAATTAAAAATATTATTTTTATATAAAGATTCTCAAAGTTAATAAAACTTTCTTATTTATTAACTGTTAACATGCAAATTATAATCTGTTAGAGATAACTTATCTAATAGTTAACATAATGTTATTTAAATTTTTTTTTCTTTTTTTTGTTACTTAAATGAATTGATATTGTAAGAAATAATAATACCCATTTGACAATTTTTATTATGCAAACATTAATACCTTTTTCTTTTATAAGTTTATAATTTAATGTATAGTGATCTTGTAAGTGTTGTGATATCATTATTTATAATTAAACTTATTAAATTATATCGTGTAAATATTAACTATATGAAGTTTTTATTGAAAGCAAAAATCATCAATTGAGACATAATTTTAGATTGATTTTGTTTTATTAAAAAATCTAATTTTAGTATAAGATCTATAACTTCTGATTTGATATTTGACAATAGGTTTGAAGTTCACATTTGAAGATAAGAAATTAACAACTATGATAACTAATATAAAGTATTTGAACATTATGTACTGTATATAAATGAAACGTAAATTAAAAAACAGATTTCATTATTTATTAATATAGTGAGAAAATATCTTAAAGACTATGCCTTGGATTAAATTGTAAAAATAATTACTTTTAATATATATACAGTATATACAGTACAATAATTCAATAATTAATTCTTTTGTTTTTTTTTTGGTTTTTTTTATATACTGTGTGAGATATAAGTATTCAGATATCATTATCTTCACCATTGATATATTTCATAATTTTTAACCTACTTGATTGGATTAGGTTTTGATTGGATTTAAAAAAAACTTAACAATAATTTATTAATTCAGAATTTTTTTTTTCTAAGCAACTTATCCTCATTCTTCACAAATTATAGTCAAATCTTGGTAATTTATTGTGAAGTGATCATATTGTATTGTCTTTAAATATATAAGTTTGAAATAATATATTGATTTAAATGGCATGTATATCAAATAAATGTAAACCGTGTGATCTATATAATTTCACGAAGAATAAAAATTACAAAGAAGAATTATTAGTTCAATTACTATACATAAATTAATCTCCTCATTATCTTATGCCAGATATATATTTTATTAGTTGAGTCAAGTTTATATTATCTTAGTCTACTTATTTATCATGCTAAACTTACTATATTATATCTTTTGAAGAAAAAAATTCAATTTATAAAAGACAAACGTGTAATTAAGCCTAAAAATTTTTTAATAAATTTGACTATTTATTTCTTATAAAAATAAGATGTTTTCAAATTATTTATATATCTTGATCATGTTGCTCAATGATAGAGATGAACAAAAAAGGCAAATAAGCTTATTTCTAAATTTAAGGTAACAAGTCTTTTATAAAAATATTTTTTTTTTAGTAAAAAGTCTGAAAAGCACTTATTCATGCATAGCAATCATAAACAATATTCATTAAAAATGATACATATTGGAATAATATTAGATTAAAAGAAAAAATAATAATGATTTTCTTATTATGAATAGATAAATGAGTGTTTTAATACAATGTTTTTTGTGGCCAAAACTAGAAATATTGTGAAAAAAAGACAAGCATCTCTTTTTATAAAAAAATATAATAATAAGAAAATATGTATTATAAAAGAGTTGACTAGTAATAATGATAAATCTAATTTCATTGATGAAGAAGAACAGGAATCAAATGGTGGACTTAAAATTATAAAAAATTTTGACTTACTTTTGAATGGTAAAAATTTATATTTAATAATTGATAGGACTCCGATCAGTTTTGGTAATTACCTAATTATACCGATCAATTTCAGTATCAGAGCAGTTTTAGTTTTACGGTTTACTGAACCAAAACTTTTAGTAAATTTACCGATCGATTTTAGTAACTGCAGTTTTGGTACCAGTTTTACGATTTACCGAACCGAATTACTAAATCTAAATAACATAATAAACTTTTTTTTTTTTTTTTTCTTTAAAGGCGTTGATAGTGCAATCTTTATTTAAAGCAAAAGATAGGTAAAAATAATCTACCACTTATTATATTTCTAGAAAGCTCCTAGGGTCCAAGTCCTCCAGTTCAATCATAATGCCTCCAAATCAGGGTACTAAGTGATGCTAGCTAATCTAGACATCCTAAAAGGGGTATGGGTAGAAAAAAGGAGATATTCTATAAACTAAGAGTAAAATACATAAAAAAAAATTACACTATTAGACCTAAAGTATTTCTACCCTAGTCTACTGCCTAACGAGTGCGTTGAGAGTTTCCATAATCATTGCTATATCTGCTGCTAGCTTTTTCTTGGAAATCTGGAGTTTCTTTTTTGGATTCTTTTTTATTGCGTCTGAAGAGGTATTTGAGATCGGGATCAGTTTTGTCTTAGTTTTCTTTGCTTGCTTAGAATCTTTATAGATGCCAATAGGAATACGATTCGACCCTGTCCCATGGACATTGGATTCTGGGGATGAGGTCTGTGAATTGTTAGTTTTTAACTGCTTACTTGTTTTGATCTCTTTCTTATTTTTGTAATTAGCCTTATTATTCGTCAGACCAAGGTGGCGGGACCATTTTAGCGATATGCCATTCCAAACCATAGGATTATTGATGCATTCTTTCATGCTGTCCCATGTTGATAGATAGCCTATGATTTTCCTGGATCCATCTGGTAATTTGATTTCTTTAAACATGCGTATGTCACATTGTATAAGGGAGCTAATATTTTTTTGAAGGCCAGCGTAGTCGTATTCATATCATCAGGCGGATTATTGATCACAACTTGATATCACTCACGTTCTTTCCATTCTTTGAGTGACCATGACGCTAGAAACCATCACACTGGTAGTGTGTTTAGCAGAGCCATCCAAGCTTTATTAACATCATATTCCAAAAAGAGCTCCGTCATTTTGAATTTACAACGCACGGTCTTATATTTCTTTTGCCGTTTGACTTGTATAGAAATGACTCGTCCCTATGACGATAAGTGTTGCAGGATGTCCATATTGCTCCATTTTGCAGTTATGTCATAAATAAGAATATCACGAACAGCCTTCGATAATGGCGGAGGTTGATATCCTGTGACAATGTAGTTAGCTTCATTTTCACCATATATATTCTATTATTTGTCTTTCCTTCCAAGAGGTTTGCCTTTCTCTTGCGTACTGGATGGTATAGGTTTCGATTGTTCTAAATTGGGGGGGATCGATGATGAAGAAGATAGAATTGGTTGGGTCACTTGATTGGCCTCTTTTAATTGGTTCTTGGCAGATTTCTTCTTTTTCCTTTTCTTCTTGTCTACCTTCGTAAAACTATCCAATTTAGGTTGATCTACATTTGTGATGAGTAACTCTTTTGCTGATTGGTCCTCCTTCATAAAAGAAATATCCATTTCTTCCTCAAAGCAAATTGTGTAATAACTAATTTTGATTTATTAGCTGCTGTAGGACTATTTGATACGGTAATTGTGGGTTCCTCATCGGGCAAACTATCATCCGAATCTGCAGAAGCTTCCTCCTCATTCGAATCTTGCAAGACATACTTCCAAGCAAAATCAAAAACTCGGTGCTGCATAGCGAGCATAAGGCCAAATATCTCTACAGAATAGCTTGTCCTTGTGGGCCCATAGTATTCTTGTTGTTGTCCTCTTATTGAAGACCAGTCTAGGTCTGGGAGACACTCTAACAAATTTCTTCAAGTCCTGTGCGTCAGACGTATCCCGTATTATCTTGGAAAATATTGTTATTATATCTTTAATAAAAAATTCTTCTATGGCTAAGTATATACTCGTCTCGAAGACGTCCTTGTCCATCGTAAATGGTTTAGTGTCTTTATTCATGTTGTTTCCTAGGACTACTCAGAAAATAAAAAATAAAAAAGTCGTTTATTTTTCGCAGAAAAATTGGTCTAAGTGATCGTTAGGAAGAGTTGAAATAACATAATAAACAAAAACGTTTTATATAGTATAATATAATAAAAAAACATTTTTAATTAATTATTTTAATAAAACAAACCATTTCGCGGCAGTGTTTTATCAACAAATAAGTTGCGAAATGTTAATTGGATAAAAAAAAATGTTCAGCAGTTTTTTGTCAAATTAATTACAAAACTGTTGCAAAATGTTTTGTTAGTTTTTTTTTGTCGCTATAATTAAAAAACGTTGCGAGACGTTTTTTATTGGTTATCTGTTAATTTTAATAAAAAAAACATTCACAACATTTTTTTTGTTGCTTTAATAGAAAACGTTGCGAAACATTTTTATCTGTTAATTTTAATAAAAAAAATCATTTCGCAAACATTTTTTTTGTTGCTTTAATAGAAAATGTTGCGAAATATTTTTATCTGTTAATTTTAATAAAAAAAAGCATTTCGCAAATGTTTTTTTACCACTTTAATAGAAAACGTTGCAAAACATTTTTTATCGGTTAATTTAATAAAAAAATAATGTTTCGCAACATTTTTTTTTATCACTTTAATAGAAAACATTGCGAAATGTTTTTTATCATTAATTTAATAAAAAAAAATATTTCACAACATTTTTTTATCACTTTAATAAAAAACGTTGCGAAACATTTTTATCTGTTAATTTTAATAAAAAAATCATTTCACAAATGTTTTTTTGTTGCTTTAATAGAAAACGTTGCGAAACATTTTTATCTGTTAATTTTAATAAAAAAAGCATTTCACAAACATTTTTTTACTACTTTAATAGAAAATATTGCGAAATGTTTTTATCTGTTAATTTTAATAAAAAAAAGCATTTCGCAAACATTTTTTTTACTACTTTAATAGAAAACGTTGTGAAACATTTTTTATCGTTAATTTAATAAAAAAATAATGTTTCACACCATTTTTTTTATCATTTTAATAGAAAACGTTGCAAAATGTTTTTATCTGTTAATTTTAATAAAAAAAATCATTTCGCAAACATTTTTTTGTTGCTTTAATAGAAACATTGCAAAACATTTTTATCTGTTAATTTTAATAAAAAAAAGCATTTCACAAATGTTTTTTTACCACTTTAATAGAAAATGTTACGAAACGTTTTTATCTGTTAATTTTAATAAAAAAAAGCATTTTGCAAACGTTTTTTTACCACTTTAATAGAAAATGTTGTGAAACATTTTTATCGTTAATTTAATAAAAAAATAACTTTTCGCAATATTTTTTTTGTTATTTTAATAGAAAACATTGCGAAATGTTTTTATTAGTTAATTTAGTAAAAAAATGATTCGCAACTTTATTTTTTGTAACCTTAATAAAAAACATTACAAAACGTTTTTTATCATTAATTTGATAAAAAATAACGATTCACAACTTTATTTTTTGTAACCTTAATAAAAAACATTACAAAACGTTTTTTATCGTTAATTTGATAAAAAATAACAATTCGCAACTTTATTTTTTGTAAAAATGTTGCAAAATGTTTTATTAGTTGATGTTACAATATCGGTAAATTGGTTCAGTTTTCGATAATTATCGATCAGTTTCAATAATCATCAATACTGATACTGGTCAGTTTTAGTAATCATCAATACTGATACTGATTAATTCAGTTCGGTATCAGTTTTTGCAAAACTGAACTGAACCGAACCGATTAGAACCCTAATAATTGATAAATAGTGTAAATCAATAAAATATATTGCAAATGTTTATAAGTAAAAATATATATCCTTTATTATTTTATTTTTATTTAGAAGTCATTTAAACTAAATTAACTTTATTTAATTGTTGTGACATCATATTATAAATATGATCAAATCATCAGTAACACATACACAAAACATTCTTAAAGATGAATGTGACAATTTGATAAATGTTATGAAAGGTATCTTGATTTCTAATAAACTTAATCTTAATGATTAATAAAATATAAAGACTTATATAAAAGAATTTATAATCAAAATGATGTGTAAATCATCTGATTACAATGATTTAACTTATTTCTAATATCTAAATAAATAAAAAAGATAAATAAAAAAAATAAACTAGGAATAGCTAGATGTTATTATCAAAAATGAGAAAAATAAATTACATGCATCTAATTATAAAAAATAGAAATACAATACTTTAAACTTGCAAAAATTTTGTAAATATTAACTAGTTTTCAATTTCTTTTAATATCAATTTGCTAAAATGCTATCTTTAAAATTATAACAAAAAAACAATTTAAAAATAATTATAATATATTTGCAAGAAAATAGACAAAATATAATTATATTATAAATTTTATTTTATATATTTTTAAATTAACATTTAAAAGTGATAAATTTAAGAGATTAATTGGTAAGTTCATATTTTATTTTTTTTTGTCTTTTAATTTATTCTAACTTGTTATCTTAAATAAAAGTAAAATAACATTAAAAGTTTTAGTGATTTTAAAAAACTAAAAATTGTTAAAAATAAAATTGATCTTGTAATAAGTATAAATAAAGTTTAAATAAAAATAGTAGTAATAGAAGTATTAGAATTATCAAGTATATCCAATTATATTCACTATATAGATAATCATAAAAAGATTGCAAAAATGCTAAAAATAATTATTAATTATACTATTGTCAATTATCCTAATAAATTCGAGATGATAAAAAAAATAAAATTTTTTGAAATTCAAGTTTACAGTAAGTTTAAGTTTATATAAATTAATATTAGTTTTGCCAATATATTAAAAAAGATGATCTATCTATAAAAAAAAAAATGCTTATGTAAAACCAGATATATTAGATATTATAAGAGAACTCAAAGAATATATATATAACTTAAATTTAAGGGATTTGCTATTTATCACTATTAATAGCCACTACTAGTATCATGTGATTATTTAAAATAATTTTTATTGACTAGTTTTTTTGATTTTTATTTAATCAATAAAAAATAAGTTACATAATAGTAAATCACAAGTTTATATAAAATTTAGTTTGGCTATATAACGTAATATTAATGCTATTAATGCAAATATATATAAAAAAGAACCAGAAAAATCAAGAGAAAATAAAAGAAAGAAAAGATAAATAAAACAGATTAGAAGGATATAGAAAAGCAAAAAATGAATGAAACATAATGAAGAAATATGAATGAAAAGGGATAGATAAAATGAAAGATGAATAAAGAAGATATAAGGGAACAAAGATGATTAAAAAAAAATAAGGGGGAAGTAAAGAAAATGAAAAAAATGAAAGATAGCAAAAAAAAAAATAATAAAGAGAATAAAGGTGAAATGAAAAAAATGAAAGAAATAGAAGAATTAAAGGAAGTTATAAAAATAAAAGGTAATGAAAAGAAACAAAGGCAATAAATGGGAAATGGAAAAAAACAAGAGGAATGAAAGAAAATAAAAAAATAAAAAATAATGAAAAAAATGAAAAGAAAATCAAAGAAAGCGAAAAAATAGTGAAAAAAATAAATAAAATGAATAGAAAATAGGAAAAAAATAAGAGGAAATAAAGGAGGCAAAAGAAAAATAATGAATGGAAAATAAAAAACAATGAAAAGAATAAAGGAAAAGTAAAGAAGATGAAGGATAATGAAAAGAAATAAAAAAATATAAAGAGAAAATAGAGGAAAATAAAGTAGTAAAAGAAACGAGTGAAATAAAAGAAAATAAAAACAATGAATGGGATGAAAGAATAAAAATAAATGAAAGGTTAATAAAAGAAACAAAAATAAGTAAAAAAATATAATAGCCAAAATATCCATCTATTTCATAAAAAAAAAAATGATAAAGTAAGACGGTTAGTATTATTTTAAAGAAAGTAAAATAACAAGAGAATTAGAAAAAGAAATAAAGGAAATTATATATTTTACTTGAATTTTACTAAAATAACACATGCCTAAAAAGAAATAAAAGATTAGTAAAGGATAAAGGAAAGAATAAAAAAAAATAAAGACTCATCTTTTATATGAGTATTACTATCTTTCTTATTATATTTAACCAATTGTAAAAAGATAACAGAAGTTTTTTTAGACTTAGTTTTCAAAGGAAATATAGTATATTTGTATTATAAAATATTCTTGCTATACTAGAAAGTTGGATTATTAACATATTTATATAAGTGATCCTAAGATTTAAAATAACTAATAATCTTGTACAATTTATTAGGAAACTTTATTTCTTTAAATATTTTAATATTCAATTCATTAAGAAATGCTTAATGTTAAGTTTTTGTAAGTGAAGCCATATTTATAAATTTAAGTAGATCATAAATAATAGCTTGAAAATATTCTCTTTTTTTGCATTTAATGAGATTCTAAATCATCAGAAATTATTTGGTAGGAATGCCTGCAAGTAAGACCATCCACTACGTTTTATAATTTCTAAAAAATTTAAAGATAACCAACTTATATTAAATTATTTTATATTTATACTGATATTTGACCGATATCAATATAATATTATTCTAAGTGAATAGATAAGAAAGAATCTGGTAATTATCTCATTTAGCAGGTGTATTGTAAATAAAAATATTATAAACAAAATGTACTCTGAGAGTACTTGAAATTCTATAATGATATGTATAACCTCTTCATCCTACATCTTAGTTTATTTTTCTTTACTGATATAAGATTTTAGTACATACAGATATAAAGGATTCTTCTAACATAGCAATCTTAACTATAGTCATGTCAAGTTAAAGTAGTAGTAATGAAGAAAACTATTATGTAATTTTAGCTTGTGAGATTACTGGAAGTCAAAAGACTTTATTAATAATATTATTATTTGTATATGATAGTTTTTATTTCTTTTTGCTTTTACCTTTAGGTTTTGATCTGTTAGGGCTATCCAGTCAAAAGCTTTTGTGTAAAATTCTACTGAAATTAATTGATACTAGTCAGATGATGAAATATTCATATCTATCGTTTGTATAATGACTAAATTTGGGATATGTGATACATTATTTATACATTCTATATTTGATGATTCTAGCTTTTTAGAGTATATGAATCTAATGAAAGTAAAAGCTGAATTAAAATGACTGAATAATGTCATCATAAACTTATCATTGAATTTTCGTTATATGGGCTGTTGTATTATCAGTTAACATACTGTATTTGTCTTTTTAAAATAATCTCTTTAAGTGGCTTTCTTCCATTCAGTTATTTCAGTTTTGTTTAATATTATGTGTGAGTTTATGATAGAGAAGATAGAAAATAACTGAAAAAAATATTAATAAAGTATATTGCAAACTTGTTATATATTTTGTATGTATATATTTCTTATGTAGAAGTCATAATTAAAATGTGTTATATTTAAAAAATATATTAAAAATAAATAAAAAATAAAAATTATTTTTTGCAAAAATTTTGGTTTAGTATATTAGCAGAAAGAGTTTTTTCAATTGATACTTTTACTAAAGATCTTTAAAATAAATACTACTTAAAAAATATGTTGTAAGTTCAGTATTTTATGCTTCAATCTAATAATCAAGAGATAGCAAAAAAAAAAAAATATATGGATTGTAAGTTCAGTACTTTGTACTTTAATCTGATAATTAAATGAAAATAAGATTGCAAGCAAATTTAGTACTAATTCCTGACAATTATATAGGTTAATCTTAGTACTTCTAATTTTCTAACTATTTAATCCTTCAATTAAAATCTTAAAAGTAATAGAAAAATGATAGAAAGGTAATAAAAAGATTCTGAAAATATATTTTATATATGATTTTTTTTGGCAATACCTGACTGCAATATAATTTTTGCAATTAAGGCTAGCCAAGTATTTTGGCTATAAAAAAATTACAAAGCATTAAAAATAAATAGATAATCAAAAAAAAAAAATTAAAAAGAAAATAGAATAATAAAATCAAGCATATATCTATAAAGTAATAAAAAGGCTATAAAGTAATAAAATCAAAGTGATAGCAATAAAGCAATAAAAAGGTTACAGAATATTGAAAACAGTAATTATTAAGTAATATTATACATAACTAGATAATATTATAGTGCAATTGGTTAATACTTTTATAAGAGAATTATTCAGTATATATTATTTAAAATCAGCTGATTTTTGATAAAAGTTTAAAATACAATATTTTTTTTTTTTTTAATTAAATTATTTATAAACCATTTAAAGAAATGTTTTTTATTAGTAAATTATTATTAAAAAAAAATTTAATTCACAATATTGTAGAATTGAGAAATTATTTGCAAATTCATTTTTAATTGTGGTTTAATATATGGTTTAGTTGTAGTATTATAATTAAGATGCAGTATTGCAAATTGATATATGTAATTTATTACATAATTGATATTTATAATATTGCAGATTTTAAAAAACAGTTATAAATCCACTTTACCTATTTTTAGTACAGTTTAACACTAGAAAAAACCTGGTCTAGATAATTTTTTAGCTTATTTGATAGCTAGTAATTAATAAGGTAGGCTTTTTTTAGGTAAAGAAAACTTTTTCATAAATACTAAAAAAAATGATAAGTAAAAAAAAAAAGCCAACTTTTTACTTCCAAACTTCTTGAAAAAAAAACAGATATACAGATCTAGGAAGGGTGTACCCTTTTCTTTAAAAATTTTTAATATTTTAAAAGTTTTTAAAGTTAAATATTTTTACATTTAGATGTTAAATATTAATACAGTTTGAACAAACTCATAATATAATGAATTCTCAACTTACCAAACTTTTTTTTAAAAACTAATATCATAATATTTAAAAAAATCTTGATATATCAAATATTATATAAAACTCTATATAACATATACTGAACTTTTGTTGATTTACATTTATAATAAAGCATATTAAAAAAACTTTTGATATACCGAATGTGATCATTTGGCTGATTTATACCAATCTTAACGATTAATTCTTGCTAAAATTAAATTTCTAAATCACATGGTGTGTTTATATACTGAACTATTACTGCAAGCTTATGAGAGTTTGATATATAAAGAGATTTACATATTGAACACCTGCTATATACCAAATTTTTGTTCTTGAACCTAAGTTCAGTATATCGAGGTTTGACTGTATAAAATGTGTTTGTTATGGATTTACTTAGAGATTTTGCAACATAATTTTGGCATTTGGTTGTATTTAAACAGGTGAAAAATACTTAAGGAAAGTTGTATATGAGATATAGGATACTTGTAAATTATGATTTAATATATATCAACTTCAAAAAAGATATACTGGAAATATATTGAAATGATTGAAGAAAATCTATAATTTGTATTAATTTCATGATGGTATGGATTTTTTTTTATAATACTAAAATGTGTTTTGTTTTTTACTTCAAATTATAATTTGAGTTTTTAGTACTTTGGCCAAGAGAAATAAGTGAAATAAGTTTAAATAATGTTATTCTGTAGATATTAAAGTTCATGTATACTGATTTTTATGGAACTAGTTTAAATATTTGTGGAGTTCATAAATTTCATGTAATATTATCCTTTTGTCTGTAGGCCCTCGCAGGCATATTTGCCTGCGAAATTCTGAATTTTCAGTTATTATCTAAATATTTAATGAGTATTGCGATTCATAACAAATTATATAATTTTGAATAGCTTAAATTTTGAACTTCACGCCTATGACATTTTTTACTTTATCTAAATAAATGCAAATAAAAGTTGCCTATAAGCTAAAGTTATCATTATTCATAATTTTCAAAATTTAAATTTATAAAATTTTTTTTTGACTTGTAAATTTCTTTTGGTGGATAATTTAAATGGTTATTGAAAATATCCCAATAAATTATTCAGCCAAGAATGATGTAAAAAAAAGGTGTTTAAATAAAAAACAAAATATGAGCAAAAAATTAAATATTTAATATTAAGAAAAAATTAATATCTAAACAAAAAGTAAACACAAAAATTAAAAAAAAAAGTTTTTTAAGAAAATATAATTAAATATAAGTAAAAGTAAAAAAAAAATCTGTGAATTATTACTTAATAGAATTTTGCGCATTACAGAAATTGCTGTAGATCAACGGGTTCCACATGCAAATTTGCCTGCAATTTTGTAATAAATTACACAAATCAAATCTTCTTACATACTTGTAGATAAATATTTTTGTTAACTTTTATATGAGGATTTAAGTAAAAACTTATATTTGCGAAAATATTAATTGAAAATTTTGCTTATTATACAAAAAATAAAATCAGATCACGTGATCGAAGAATTCTCTATTTTTTTGTTGGGTCTACATTCCGGGATATTCACACTACTATAGTGACAATTCATCCAGTAAATTTTCGTATAAACATGAGTTTTTTACGTTATAAAACCATCATTGAAGAAGGCGATTTGGTTATCGCTCACTTAGTAAGTTGTTGTATTGCTCAAATAATTTATTATTTTTTTTTTTTTTAAAAAAAAGGGTTCTTTTATATAGTCACGCGAAAATATGACACCACTTATAGTTGATTCTCAGAAAACATATAATAATAAATTTGGGACATTTAGACATAAGGATATGATAGGTAAAGAGTATGGTACAAAAGTAAGTAATTTATATGAATATAATAATTTTATGTTTGTTTACTTAAATAGTTTGTTTCTATAGATGCCTTCACATAACGGTAGAGGTTTCATGTATTTACTTCACCCAACGCCAGAATTATGGACGCATGTAGTTCCACATAGAACGCAAATTTTATACGTCGCTGATATTTCTTACATAATAACCTACATCGATTTAAAACCTGGTTCATTGGTATTAGAATCTGGTAAAATTTACGTTCCAAAATTTACTAAATCCCGTATTTTAATTGCATTAAATAATTTATTGATATTGTTAATTAGGAACGGGAAGTGGTTCATTTTCACATTCTCTGGTGCGTTCAATTGCGCCAAATGGTCATTTATATACATTTGAATTTCACGAAGAGCGAGCGAAAGCCGTGAAGTGAGGGGAAAAAAAAATTTGATACTGAATTGTTTAATGATGAAAAAGGCTAAACCTAACTCACGTTATATATTGATATTTCAGAAAGGATTTCGGGGAACATGGTTTATCAGATCTTATTACGGTAGAATGCAGAGATGTTTGCAAGGATGGTTTCGGTATTAAAGATATAGTACATGCTGGTAAGTCATTTGTTGAAATTTAATTAATATTCTTTTATAAGTAATTTTTTTAAAAAATTTATTGTCTATTATAACGTTAGTTTTTTTAGATTTACCCGCACCATGGGAAGCAATTCCAGCAGCAAAAGAGACGTTTAAGGTTAACTTTCGCTAAAAATCGCGATTTATCATTTAATTGTTTACTCATATATTCACATAAACATTAATATTTTCTTAGCAAAATCGTATCGGTAAAATATGTTGTTTTAGTCCATGCATTGAACAAGTGCAACGAACTTGCGCATCCTTGAATGAAAATGGGTTTGTTGGTAAGTAATTTCATTTGATAAAATTTATAATGCAAATTAAAATTAGATATTAAATATCTATTATTTACAATAGAAATTAAAATGTATGAGTGCCTCATGCGTGAACATGATGTTAAAACGATACCTGTGTATACAGTTGCTGATGCTGTAAATAAAATTAAAGTACAACAAGAAAAGAAGCGTAAACGTAAAGATCAAAATGAACAAGATGATGATAATTCTTCTAAATCTAAACAAGATCCTCCAAATTTGTACGTTACTAAGACACCGAATGAAGCTAAAGGCCATACTAGTTATTTAACTTTTGCAACTTTTTTACCAGTTTTGGATGATGATTAATATAATATTATAATCACACTATGATTCTTGTATTCTTATAATTTAAATAAATTATGATACATATACATGCGAATTGATATTTATAATAATTTGGCTTTTCAATTCTTCTGTATTTTCCGTTTGTAAACATTGAAGGATGTACAATGTAAATTTTGTAATAACATTCAAAATTGTATGACGTCATACGCGTTATGATCGACGGATCGTCAAATTTGCGTTTTTAAATTCGTAGATGTCACATTTCAACTCGTTTATTTTACATTTCCCACTTCAACTATGCCTAATAAAAATGAAGATAATTTATTTGAGAGGGTAAATTTTATATAAAGTACGTATGTTCATATATAACGTGTAATTAATTTTTTTTTATTTTCTTAAAAGACATTTACAAAAAGAAAATCATTTACGACGATGGAAGAAGCTACCGATATCTTAGAAATTGGTGTAAGTTGATTCAATTTTCAATTATAAACTATGATATCAAATTTATGATGTCAAATTTATTGATTTAATAATAATAAAAATAACAATAATATATTTTATATCTGTTTTTAGACACTTTATTTACAAAAATTAAATGTCCAATGTCAGGAATCCAAGTCAGAAATTACAAAATTAAAATATGAATGTGAATGTAGAGAAAAAGAGAATGAAATTTTGGACAAAGAACGTGAAAAAGAAGAATCATATGCTTTACAGCATATTTCCAAATCAAAAGACCAAGCATTGCAAGAATCAGTTAAAACGTAATTATTATTGTTTTTTGTTTTTTTTAGAAAAGCAAAATCATGATTAATATAAAATTGTTCAGGCATAAGGATGCTTTGTTAATCCTACGTAAAATATTTGATAATGACGATGATGATGATGATCGAACTTCACAAAAAAAATAAAATTTCTTTAAAATTGCGATAAAATAATCAATTTATTTTTTCTTTGATTTTCTTTTATTACTAACACGTTTTGTTAATTGGATCTACAAGTAATTTTAAAATTTAGTTTCAAGTATCTAATAATAAATAACATACATACATATAAATAAAAGTCATACTTGTTTTTCTCTTAAGCTTATCTTCTTTTTATGTAATGCATTTTTCTTGTGTATTACCATCATAAAAGCTTTATTTCTTGCTTTTTCTTTGTTAGTAGTGCTAGCACCTTCAATTTTCTTACCTTTCGAACCTCCATATTTTTCACGTCCTTCTCGCCCAGCCTTAATTGATTCTACACGTTCTTCATAATCTTGTTTAGATTTTTTACGTGGACCAGTAATGGTATTTACATCGATAATATCAGATGGTTCATCTTGTCTAATTTAACGATAATTCGTTAGATAATTCATCAGATATTGCTGCGAAAGCTATTAATATTTGAATACTTTTTATAACGTACGTGGAACTTCTCTTTCGTTTACTTCCATCTACTATTTGTTCAGCCTTATGTTCTAATTTAAGTTCATTTAGTTTTGCAAAATCCGCCGGAGTCAAAAGCTAAAAAAAAAAGTTGGTTAAAAATCCTCCAGACACATACGTTATTATGTAGAACTGGTAATTCTTACTTGAGTCATAGCTAAAGTTGAAATCTGCTTTTCTTCAACACTCTTTTCAGTTACATCTATATTATTTTTGTCAATTTCTTCATCACTACTATCACTAACAACAATATCTTGATCGTCATCGGAAGGCACATTAATCCAACCTTCATCACTTGAAGAATCGTCTGAAGCAATTTCCCATCCTGCCCATTCTATAATTATACACATATATAAGTGATAAGTAATACATATATAAACTAAATTCCAAATATCAATAAAAATTTAGTTACACAAATTACTTTACCATCTTCATGTTCATCATCACCAAGTGATGATTGTAATTTATACTCTTCTAATAATTCAATTCCTTCGATTTGCTCCATAGCGCGAACTTGACCATATTGTAATGGTTTAAAATCTTTTAAATTCATGCTTGCTATTTTACCCTATAAAACCATAATTTTTTAAGCCGAAAATTTAAGGAAAAAAAAAACTCCCAATAAAAACTCTTTGAATACCCTATCCTTTCGCTTCAATAATTCAGGATTAATTTCACGAAATAATCCAATTAATGATCTAGCGGCCATCATAACGCCTTTATTTTTATCTTTACTATATTCTGTTAAGTCTTGTAAAAGAGTAGCATCTATTGCTAATGGCTGTCTTGTACAAATTTCTCTTATAGCATTTAACCTGTATAGTGGAATAATATGAACTTTTTTTTTAAAAAAAAAATAAACAATAAACGAATTAAAAAAAAAACAAAACAAAATAAATTAAAATGACATAATACCCAGCAGTCATAACTTCATTAGCACAATGATCGCTAACGAAACTATTAGCAATAACTCTTATAACAGGTTCCAATACATCAGGAGGAACAAGTTCATGACAAGCTTGAGCCAATATTACTAATACTAATGTAACATCACGTTGATGTGGTTGTAAATATCTTTGTAAATAACTATAAAAATTCAATAAAACTAATTTATGAATACCAATTATGCGAGAAATTAGATTTAATGATAATATTTTTATTTCAAAACGATCATTAAATTGTGAATTCGTCAAAGTAGAAAACAATTTTTCCGAAAATCCTAAAAAAACGAATGAATGAATGAACGAACGAAATATGAATATTTTTTTAAAAAAATGTAATTTTGTTTTTATTTCATTGTTACCTTGAGGATCATTTAACAAGTGTAAAGCGGAAAAATTAAAATTTTCAGCTTTATGTTTTTGCAATTCTTTTTTACGAATAGTTACTAATGCTTTTTCTAACTTTCTTTTTCTAGACTTTTTTGTTTTATTAATTTGATTCACGTGTTGTAATCTTTTTATATTTGGTAACGGTCTCTCATCTTCACTGCTTTCATCATCCTGTTCTTGATTTGATCCCAAAAAAAATTGTATAGCAGTAACTCTAATTTTTGTGACTTGATGGAAACAAGCTTCAGCAATTACATTAACTGTTTTTGCATCATTCCTATATATATATATAATTTTTTTTATACTTAGTTATTACTTCTTTTAAAATGTTCTTTTCTTTTTACTTACCAAATTCCTTTTCTATATAATTCAATGCAGACATCCAAACTTTTTTTTGCAGCAATCGAATTTTCACTCATTTCAGAATTAGTCCTTTCCCCTCCTATTTTTACATTATTTTGCTGTTGTTGCTGTTGTTGTCCTTGCAACATTGTATACATAAAACTTTGTAAAGTTTTATTAAGCTTGTTATTCTTATGCTTAGTATTTTGATTTTTTATATCTGTTACTATATATGTATATAATAATTCCCTTAATTGTTTATCTCTAGTTCGGAATAATGTAAAGAATAGCGACAATAGACTACAATTAGAGGATAGGAGAAAGTATTTGATGTTACAATTAAATTAATTAAAATTAAATTGATTGAATAGAAAAAGAAGAAAAAAATAATAATAAGTTATCTCTTTTTTTTTTTCAAATAATGAAGGATCGGATAATTCATTCCTTTTTTTACTAATTATAATAATTAAGCAAACATATAAAAAAAGAATGAATCATCCAATCAACCAATATGAAAAAACAATTTTCTAACAAAAAAAAAAAAAGTATTTACGTGACACTCGGTATAATATCTTTATTACGTAGTAAAACTAATGTTTGTACCATAGTTTTACGTAAATTAGGGTTTAATATCTGGTAATTTTCTGAAAGTAGGTTTATAATTTGTTGTGGAAATGAGCTAGTTTCTTGTAAATAACATTGAGCTACCTATAATAACAAATATATGTATAAATACCAGTTTTTTTTTCAGTTTAAGATTAAGGCAATATTATAATAACCTGTGAAATAAAAGTTATCAAATTTCCAAATTCTTCAGCTTCTTCATCTGGTTTTAATTTAAATATATCTAACTGTGATTCATAATGTCTATACTGTTGTAAAAAATCTCGTTTATAAGATATAGGATCTCGTTTTATAAGATTTTGTAATTGTGGTAAATTAATTGGTAATAACGATGTTCTATTTCGTTTTCCCATAATGAGTTTTTTTTTTTTTTTTTCGAAAAAAATTTTTTTTTTTGATCAGTGATCGGGAAACTATCGCACGTGACCTATATCGTGTAAACGTGTGATTTAGATGATTATACATTATTGGATATTTCAAAAATCTCCCAAAGCTCTCTCTCAATTTATTTCTATAATGATGGCTTTGTCAATAGAAATCGAATCAATCGCACAATAACATCCAGGTGATAATACATTTAGTACGCTTCACTTACCCAATTCTCAGACGACCGAGCAACTGATCAAGTGAAACACGTTTTCTCTATAGCGGGTACATATATCTGAGATAGCAATCGCTTATGCGGATAGATAGTTATAATTAGTTTGTTTTTTACTTTATCTAATTAATGTTAGACACCAGGTTTTAATAGTCTAATAGCGACACGCATAAATCATTAATGTCGGCCCATTCGAATTGACATGAACTTTGATTATTTTTTATTAATGTTAACAACAAATAATAGCTGTTTTTTACTATTTTTACATGATTTATTAAAGAAATATATAAAGTATTAATGCTCCTTCTCGCTAATTAAATTTGCAATAATCCTTTAGCTAAAGCAATTTCTGCGTTTAAAATACTGCTACCGGCGGCACCTAAAACAGTGTTATGCACTAATAAAGTAAATTTAATATCCAATACATTGCATTTTCTAACTCTACCAACTGTAACACTATAGCCATTACCACTATCTCTATCTAATCTGGGTTGTGGTCTATCATTATCATAACGAATAATAATAGATTTTTCTGGAGCGGAATAACATCCGATTTTCTGAGCTTCACTTACATAAGAATCTAATACATCAATAACTTGTTGAGGATCAGGTGAAGGTTGATTTTTAAATTTAATTGATACACATTCTGTATGTCCATCAATAACAGGTACTCTATTACAAATAGCTGAAACATTTGTAGATGATAATAATTTAAATTCTTTTTGATTTGAATCTAATTCCCCTAAAATTTTTAAAGTTTCATACTCAATTTTTTCTTCTTCACCGCTGATAAAAGGTATTACATTATCAAATATATCTAATGATGATACTCCTGGATATCCTGCTCCCGATATTGCTTGCATTGTTTGTACTATAATAGATTCTATTGGACCAAATGCATCTTGTAATGGTTTTAATGCTACCACAAGTCCTGTTGTCGAACAATTTGAATTTGTAATCAACATTCCTTTTTTAAGTGAATGAACTGACCTTTGATGTGGAATTATATTAAAATGTGACGGATTTACTGTTGGAACTATTAAAGGAACAACGGGATCTCTTCTGTAATTTTTTGCATTAGAAAAAATTACCAAATCCGCTTTTAAAAATTCCATTTCTATAAAAAAAAAATCATTTATATATTTTTAGTACATATTTAGAATAATTTCATAAATCGCAAATTTGAATTTACCAATTTCACCAGCGACATCAGAATCCAAACCGGAAAATACTACATCACAATCATTAAATAATTCAGCTTTACATTCTTTAATCACCATTTCTTTAACTTGTTCGGGTATGTCATTTGTCATCTTCCATTTTGTAGCTTCTACATACTTTTTACCAGCCGATCGAGAAGAAGCTCCAATAGAATGAATAACAAATTGTGGATGTGATGATAATAATACTATGAACCGCTGTCCTACTGTTCCTGTCGCCCCTAATATGGCAGTTTTAATTTTTGTCATTTTTTCTTTTGTTTTTTTTTTCAGATCAAAAGCAAAAAAAAAATTAATTCGATATTTAGATTATCTTGGATAGATTTAGATATATCCAATTAGAGTTCTCCAATAAGATATTTTTCCACTCGGCACTTATATTCATAATTAACATCACCCAATCAAAATTTGTCACATTTTGTAAAAATGTTTAAGGTTCCTCGAAATTCATTTTATATTCTTTCTTTAGCTTATATTATTATTATCAATAAATATAGTACTACTAATATGTTACAAGTTACAGAAAAAGAAGATATTTCTCCTTCTTCCTCTGATAACACGAAACTTAAAAAGGATTGGTCTAGTGTTAAAGATATCCGTCAAGAATCAAAAACGTTTGGTACTCGTTTATTAGAAAATAAAGAGGATGTATGGCGTCATAATGCTTGGTAAGAAAGTAACGAATAACTATATTATGTTAATACATTTATTGAATTTTTTTTTTTTTTTTAAAAAAAAAAGGGATCATGTTGAATGGGATGAAGAACAAGAAGAGGCTGCTAAACAAAAAGTATTGTTACAATCAAATAATCCAATGGCATTAAAAGAACAACGTAAAGACAAATTTCATTATAATTTTTATTTTTATAGTGTTATTAAAACGATTAATAAATAAGATTATATTTTTAAAAGAAAAATATTTAAAAGATCCATCAGAATTTTGGAATACATTTTACAAACATAATGAAAATAAATTTTTTAAAGATCGTCAATGGTTAAAAATCGAATTTCCTGAATTACATGACACGACAAATGTTGATGTAAGTTCAATTTGAATTTTTTTTATTTCCAATAAACTTTCTTTTTCAACATTAATCATGAATATATATTTCATTAGAGTGGAAATAAAAAAATTTTTGAAATAGGGTGTGGAGCAGGAAACACGATGTTTCCCTTACTTTCTATTAATAAAAATTCAAATTTGTTTATTTATGCTTGTGATTTCGCCGAAAACGCTGTTCAAGTAGTTAAGGTTAAGTTACTTTTTTATCTAGGAAAAAAAAATTATTTAATCTAACAAAATTTTCTTTCTTGTTTTAGAATAATAATGAATATAATTCAAATTATTGTAAAGCATTTGTATGGGATTTAACAAATAAACATATTCCAATTGAATTTATCGAACCTAATAGTTTGGATATTGTTGTATTGATATTTGTAATGTCTGCTTTATGTCCTAATGATTGGAATCAAGCTGTTGATAATGTTTATAAAATGCTTAAACCTGGTGGTCTTGTATTATTTAGAGGTATAGTTATATTTTGTATAATTATTGTATTCTCATAATTCTAACTTATCCTATTTAAATTAGATTATGGTAGATATGATATGGTACAACTAAGATTTAAAGAAGGCCGTATGCTATCCGATAATTTTTATGTTCGTGGTGACGGTACGCGAGTTTATTTTTTTACGTCAGGTTTGTGTGTTGTTTGAAGATATATATTTTGTATGTATTCTTAACAAAGTATATTTAATTTGCTTTATTTTATTTTTAACATAAGATGAAATTGAAAAAATTTGGGGATCAAAATTCTCGATTGAACAAAATGCCGTAGACCGTAGATTAATTGTAAATAGACATCGTAAATTACAAATGTACAGAATATGGTTACAAGGAAAATTTAGAAAATTGCCCAACTTGTAATATTTATTAATTAGATTCAGAAACTGATTATAATATTTATTTTAAGGAAGATAAACGTAAGCTGAGGCGTAACTAACACTACTATCTCCTTCATGTTTTACATGGCTAGATTGTGCATAATGTATAAATCGAATCTTTGGTTGTTGAGATTCGTCAACTAAACCATTTTTATTATGATTTGGTAATGCATTAATTGCGCATAAAAGTACTCCAATAGGATGTCTTCCACATATAGTATTTTTTGTCTTAGCGAGATATGAAGTAAATTCTTTATGGTTTATCTTCTCAATAACATCCATCCCTTTCCTATCAAGATTTTCAATGGATTTATATATAGGGATTGTCAATGATGTATCAGATCTACGCGAAAGATAAATGCCGTCACTGTCTGATGATGTTGAATAATACGTATATGAAAATCGATGGCCCCTAATTTAGCCAAAAAAAAATTTAATGAATCTATCTATAATCTTTGAGAAAAAAAAAAATTAATTATTTACCAATGACAAAAATCAGATGAAATGATGAAAAGATTGGACGGATCAGCAAGATATGGAGCAAATAATTTTCCATAAAACATCTCTTTGTCTGCAGTTAAAGATCCCACCAATACAGGAACAATTTTAATGGAATCAATCTTACTAATAAAGAGCGAAAGAATAAGTTATTAGAATGATAAACAATAATAAGATAGCAATTAAATAAAAAAAACCTTTCTAAAATTTTATAAGTATATGGTAAATGCATTTCAATACTATGTTCTTCCTCATCAACATCTCGAGTCATAGTTTCAAAATGTCCTGTTTGTTTCAATTCTTCGATAACTGTATATAGAAAAAAAAAAAATATTAAATAAATTTGCTTATAAATATAGCACAATGAAAAATGATATATTTACTTTCAGTATCTAAAATCAAATTTCCTAAAGGTGTTTCATATTGAGAACATTGAGAAAGTGCACATTGAGAAAATCGAACGTGATGTGAAGGTCCAAGTATGAATACGCGTTTCCTAAAACAGGACAAAAAAATTATAATATATTCAAATTTTTTCTAATGATAAAAACAACTGTATTATGAAATGAATATCAAATATATACACAAAATCGGGATTGATACTTTTATAAGCGAATGCTGCAGCAGGTCCACTATACAAGTATCCCGCATGTCTAGAAATTATAAAATTTATTTCTTAATCAGATTAAAAGCTGCCATTTTAAAAGATGATGTCGAAAAAAAAATTTTTTCTTACGGAGCAATAATAGCTCTAGCGCCGGGAACAGGTATAGAAACACCGTCAACTGTTGTAGGTGGAACTTCATCTAACCACTGAGTAAGCTCCTTATTTAGACGGGATCCTTTAATGAAACAAATATAGTATGAATGTTAGTTATTTGGTTGACATGATAATTGTTTAACAAGGTGCGGTCAATGCACTCCATTAATACGTCCACTACGTATGCCTTTCACGAATAATAAACTCCAGTTCAGATTAAAGCTCTATAAAATGTATACCTCTCTAAATACAAATTGTTTATTACTAAAGGAGAATGCATTCGCAGAGGCTAACAATCTAAAATAGTTTTTTTTTACCTTGATCAGTGTACCAAGAGCCAGCGTGAAATGCGCTTCTACTCATTATAATCAAGTTGAAATAAACGCGCAAAAGTGTTTAATGAATTTCTTTTATCATGTATAGGTATTTGTCACATTCATTCGCAATTATCACGTATTTTCAGATTTTCAAATTGATAATCGAACTTTTTATCTTTAACAAAATGGGTTTTAAACTTTTTAAACGAAGTAATTTAAAATTATTTTATAATAAAAATAAACGTTTATATTCAAAATTACCAAACGAGTTATTAAACTTATTGCCAACAAGGACAATAAATAATATAATAACTTCGTCCCCAATAGGTGCAGAGATACAAGTAAACGGATGGATACGTACTGTAAGAATACAAAAAAATGTTTCTTTCGCTTCTATTAATGATGGTACAAGTGTGAAAGGCTTACAAGCTATACTTTCAAACGAAGAGGCTAAAAAGTTTGATAACATTATTTCTTACTTTTATTTTTTATTTTATTTTATTTTTCAGTAAAAAATAAATTCATTTTTCCAATATTTTTATATTATTTATTATTTAGATTGGCAACTGGTACTTGTGTTCGATTACATGGTATATTGGTTGATAGTATTGGAAAAGATCAAAATAAAGAATTACAAGTTAATAAAGTTGAAATTTTAGGTGAATGTGATTCCGTAAGTAAGGTGTTTAGAATTAAATAATATTTCTATAAATTTTAATACCTTATCGTTAATTATTAGACTTATCCACTACAAAAGAAACATCATTCAATGGAATTTCTTCGTGATATAACTCATTTACGTTTTAGGTCAAATATTTTTAGTGCTATATTACGTATAAGAAATTCTACTATACTAGGTTTCCAAGACTTTTTTCAGGTACTACGAACATTTTGTGTATAATATTTATATTTTTAATTAACTAACTATGATAATTATTTTAATTATTTTAAAAAGAGAAATGAATTTGTACAAATTCATACACCAATTATAACAACGTCAGATTGTGAAGGTGGTGGTGAAGTATTTAAGCTTACAACATCAAATACTGCATCAAAACGAGAATTTTTTGGAAAACCAGTTTATTTAACAGTGTCAGGCCAATTACATGCAGAATCGATTTCATCATATATCCCTCGTGTATATTCAATCGGTCCAATTTTTAGAGCCGAAAATTCTTTTACTTCAAAACATTTATCAGAATTTTGGATGTTAGAGAGCGAAATTTCTTTTATCACTTCTTTGAATGATTTATACAATTTTATTGAAAATTCGATTAAATATATTATCCAATATTTATTGGATAATTCTTATCAAGATATTGATTATTTCAATCAATTTATTGATAATAATTTATTAAATCGGTTGGAAAATACTTTAAAAAGCCCTTTTATTATAATGTCTTACGATGACGCTATAAATATTCTTAAAAAAAATTCTTTTGATATTTCTTTTGGTTCTCCCCTTCAATCTGATCATGAAAAATTTTTGTCTACTACTTATTGTAATTCTCCTTTATTCGTTATTGATTATCCAAAAGAAATAAAACCTTTTTATATGCGTTTAAATGACGATAATAAAACTGTTGCTTGTACTGATTTATTATTTCCTAAAATTGGTGAATTGGTTGGTGGTAGTCTGAGAGAAGAACGTTATTCAGTTTTAGAAAATAATATTTTAATTAAGGGCTTATCTTTGGAGGATTATAAATGGTATTTAGATTTAAGAAAATTTGGTAGTGTTCCTCACGGAGGTTTTGGTATGGGAATTGAAAGATTTTTATTGTACATTACTGGTTTAGAAAATATTAAAGATGTTATACCTTTTCCTAGATCCACTGAAAATTGCAAATTTTAAATAAAGAAAAAAGCTTTTGTCCATTGCTAGTCTTTGTAGAAAAGTTTAGGATGTCCACTGCAAATTCCATTAAACAATATGTCAAATAAATCACATTGGTTAGCAGAATTTTTTTTTTTTCTAAAAAAAAATTTTAAATTTACAACTTTACCTTTTTGGCGACCATTCCTTCAGGAGGTTTTGTTTCTACGTGACCTTTACTAACTTCATTCCAATTTGTACTAAGGCAAGTTCCGCTACTTTCTGTATAACTCTTCAACATGGCTCTTTTAGTATCATCATCAGCATCTTTATACAATTGCTGGAATAAAGAATTCAAAGCTGCCTCTCCTTCTGGTTTTTCTTGTTCTTTACTGATTTCTTTTTCTAAAGCATCCCAATTTTTTGCGTGTTTTGCAGATGATGGATAAGCAACCGATCCTACTATAGTATCTTCTCCTTCTAAGACTCCCCATTTAGCACCAGCATTGGCTTTTTTGAGTTTAATTTCAATTTTAGTGGACAATATTTCATATTTACTTTCTTTTGGAACTATTTCGTGTGCAAGCGGATCTAGTTCTAATGAATATTCGGATCCAGTAGGAAGTTTTACCGTGACAGATAAAGATTTTTCCGTCATATAAACATCAACCGTTTCTTTCTTGACGTTCTTGATGAAAATACTGATGATAATGAAGTTTTCATTTTGATACCATTCATGTCTTACACGACTTTGAGATAAGAAACCAGTCGAATCTGGAGGAGTTGGTTTTGGTTTAGGGACTTCATCCCGTTTGAATAAATCGATAATTCATTAATTACTAAAGAAATATATTGGCAAATAACAATAATAACAATGCGGCTTACTTTTTTCCAATTCTGCTTCAGTCTTTTTTAACCAAGTAGCCAATGATTTTTCATTAGCATTCAATTCTTTAGAAGATTCAAGTGCATTCTTTGCTTCCTGATAATTTTTAAGCTCAAATAATGCAATACTAAAGGGAGATAGACACGATTTTTATAAGAATAACATATTTGTAGATAAAACGAGTAATATGCAATCATAATCTGACAAATTTTAGATAACTCGTTTTACCCTTTTCTCAATAAGGCTTTTGCTTTAATTGAGTTTTGTTCGTTTTGTTCAGTACTTTCAATTAAACTGAGTGCTTTCTCGGCGTCAGCTAAGGATTCTTTACTCTTCTTTTTCATTTTTTGATATGTAGCAGACCTAGTTAGATAAAAAGTTTCATCAATAAAAATATCAATTTTATTTTTATACCGATAATGGGATTAACCTTTTCAAAAAATATTCAGGGTTAGTCGCGTCCATTTCAATAGCTTTGTTATATAGCTCCAAAGCTTCATCATAATCGTCTTCAAAGAAAGCGTCGTTAGCTTGTTTGTAAAGATCTTCTGCAGACGCCATTTTTAATACTGAGAAAGAATTATTGTCGATAATTTTTTTCAGGTACTTTATATATAGAATAGACTATTATAACTAGAATATTCTCGAAAGATCAATTTACCATATTCATGTGATCAATTAATTAATCAGTCTGATTCATATAAATGTATTTAGCTTTTATTTTGTATCATGCAGAAGAAAATTTATTATTTAATTATACTAAATTTATTGATCTCCGTATAATTCGCCATTAACCATAATAGAATTTTCAATCACACAAGAATCAGATTCGCTCCATTGATCGAAATACCATGTAAATATAAACTCACCTGTATCATCTGTTTGAAATGCATGCTTACGTGTCATAATAAAATCATCTCCAACCAAAAGTGTTGGAGACATTATTCTTAATACGTTATATATAAAAGAATCGTTACTGACACGAATACGAAAATTTAACTACAATTTTGATATAACTTACATTTTTTCTTCATATCTTGTATTAGAATCAGCCTTGATAAATTTTACCCCAAATTTAACTTCTCCTTTCCCTTCTACAACTCTAAAACTCATTTCCACATTGTTTTTACTAATGTTGTTATCTTCGACATTATTTGCAACAATGACCTCGCATGAACGAAAATCTCCTTTAAGAATACGCAAACGTCCATTAAATCCGTCTTTTTTAGATTCAGGAGGGATAGGTGTAGAAGGTCGAGTTGATGTAGGGGTTAAAGGAAGAGACGAAGTAAGGGATGGAATATTATTCAAAATCACAGACGGAACGCATCCACCTAGTATACAGTTTCCAAATTAAAAATTTATTAACAGATTGTGCTCAGATGATGATTTATATTTCTAGTTTATAATGGAAGATTTTAAATACCGGGCATATGAGAGCACGTGCATGTTCCACCAAGAAACGAGGGAATATTTTCAGCGTCAATATGTTCAAGTAAGACTTTCTAGGTAATTTTTATTTTTTTTTAATAAAAAAAAAATAAATTTAAACCGATTTAAATGAAATGTCCATCATCTTTTTTTAAATTACCTTAAAATCTTTATCACAAATATGAACTTTTTTTAACATTCCAGGATCTAACCATTTTTTTGCCAACGCCCAAATTTTCACAAACACAAAAGGTGCATTTACAACGAAGAGATTTGCCAATCTTTCTGGATAATATTTTTGATCTAATTCCGCAATTGTACGATAAAGAGTTAAACCCGGCAAATGAAGCTCTAATATATATATATATAAAAAGAAATTTTATTAGAAAAAAAAATATAAAAAAAGAAACCATACAAGAACTTACGATGAAAACCCATTCCTTCACAGTCAAATATTACTGTTTCTTTATCAATAATTTTACCAGCTCTTTTACTCAATTCTGGCATAATAACACGATGGGAGAATTCCTGACATCTAATATGCCAATTCATTAACTCTTCTTGTTTTACATATTTTGCCAGCCTTTTAGAATCATGGTATCCCTAAAAATCAATAAAAATTATTTAATGTTGAATATGTTATAAATTATCTTCTAAACTTCTTACCAATCTCTCAATGTAAATTCCCCTTCCTTCTTTATCTGTCTTGTGTACAGCATTACCACCAAAGTATTCATAAATCCTTAGGATATTTTCTGGTACGCCATTACTCGCTTCAACATTGATGTCAGGCACAATAGGTTCAAGCCCTCTTACAGGATAAAGAATTGGAGTACCAGGATTTAGTATAGGAAGAGGAATTGAATCGATACCTTCTAAATCACGCCAAGCAATAGTGTCTATAAGTTGTTCTTTTGCTTTATCCTAATTGCATTATGTATTAATAAGTAATTTATAATTACCAATTTTTCAATAAATTAAATATTGCGTTACCAATTGAAAGCTTCTAGCGGTTGCGAATCTCATTAAGGTCTAAATAATAATTTTTTTTTATATTTGCAATAATAATTGATTCACAAATATTTGTAAACTTACATGGTCGTCATACTTCTCATTATCCTTTCCTAATAAGTCTCGAAACTTTTTTATAATTTGATCTCTATTTTCCAAATTTAACTCATTGTTTCCTTGAGGAGCAGAAGTAAACCTTTTGAACATTATAAATGTGTTAGTACAGAATAGTATATTAAAATTATGTCGATAAGAATAAAAAGTTCATACCTCAAGAATAACGCAAGGAGGAAATTTTTACGATAAGTGATAGATTTGTGTGACCTGATATATGAAGGAAATCTACATTCGAAAATTTAAACGATTTGCACTACTATATTAATCAATGAAACAAATAAAAGGTTCCTCCTAAATATAGCTAATATTTTAACTTGGGATCTCTTTGGATATAAGGAGGAAACGTGGAAATATCTAATTCTGGACCAAAGAAAGAGATGATCCAATCTTAAATTTTAAAAAGCCGATAGAGGATCATGTGAAATTATTATTTTATTTTATGTCATCACTCATCACCATTACACTATTAATTTATTTTACACTATTACAAAAAAGTTAATAATAATTATTTTTCAACGTAGTCAAGTTTGGTAATTGGATACCGAAATTTACTCTCGGTTTGCATTTTTATAAAAGATCCAATGACAACCTTTTTAATTGCTCCGTCTTTTTTCATTTGTTGCCATTCTTCTGTATTAATGTAGTTAAATAATAATCATGAGTTGATCAGTCTAAATAAATTAAGGACGATCAATTGTGTGATGCTTGATGTTTCAGGTGATTGATAACACTGATAAATTAATGTGTAGACCATTTAAAAATTAACGTTTCTAGAAAAAATTGACTAAACGCGTTGAATATTGAAAATTTTTTATCGCGAAAAAAATTGTACGATGACTGACTTGCAGAAATATGTTGATTGTATGTTTAAATATTTTTTATTTCTGAATTTTTCACTTATTGTTGGTGTTTTTTTACAAATGTAATATTTCTCAGTAACAGTCGAAGTAATTACTTCTGATGGACGAATTATAGTGGTATACAGATGTATATTTATTTAGTTATTGTTTTAAATTAATATCAATAATATTAATTTAATATATTAATTTAATATATAGGGGACTTTAAAAGGGTTTGATCAAACTACAAATGTGATCCTAGCTGGATGTCATGAACGTATTTTTTCAGAAACTGAGGGAGTTGAAAGAGTGCCTCTTGGGTTGTATATAATACGAGGAGACAATATGTAACGTATTATTTGCAGCAAATTACAACAAGTAAACTTTGAATATTAACTATTTTAAATTATAAAAACAGATGCTTGATTGGTGAACTGGATCAGGAACGAGATGCATCTATAGACCTAACTGAGATTAGAGCGGCTCCTATTACTGATATTTCTAGACGTTGAATGAATATTTTTTTTTTTTTCTTTTTTTTAGATTTCATCTAATAGAATTTTCTTTATTTGATATTTGTATATAACAAGCAATTAATAAATTTAATATGCATAATAGAAAAGAGTTTTAAGTTTGGGAGGAACTTAGATGGTCGTAAATAACTTTTTTTTTTATTTAAATTTTAAAAAAAAATCTGGAATTAAATAGAATTTATGCAAACGATTGTATATATTAAATTTAGTAAAAGAGAGGGAATAAAAAAAAAAATAATTAATTTCTAATTTATAATAAATAAATTAGTCTATAAAATCAAATATTGTCGATGTGTAGTAATGTCTCCGGTATATTTAACAAATGTCCCATCCTTTCTACCTTTACTTTTAGATATTGATCTACTTCTTTTCCAATGCGATTTGAGTTGTGATTGCTTTGCCATGCTATAGGGACCATTGGGACGCGTTCAATAACTTTAATTCCAGCCTCCTCGATTTGTTCAATTTTGTCAGGGTTGTTTGTTAATAATCGAATAGTAGATAAGTTAAGATCTTCTAGAATTTTTGTTGCAACATCATAATTACGAAGATCAGGGGGGTGTTTTAAAAAAAGATTAGCTGTTACTGTATCGTGTCCTAAATCCTGTAAATTATATGCTCTAATAAAAATAATCATATCAAATCAATTATCTAATTATAATAAACATCATCATTTTTTATAAAATTTTTATTCACCTCAATTTATCTGCGAGTCCGATTCCTCTACCTTCTTGCCTCAAGTATATAACAACTCCATGACCCTCTAACTGCATTAGTCGCATAGCTTCATCCAATTGCTCACCACAATCGCATCTTGCACTATGAACCGTTTCTCCAGTAAAACATTCAGAATGAATTCTGACTAAAGGCGGCGGTAACTGTATTGATGATATATTGGAATCATCATCATCATTAATATCTGATTTTATTTGACCAGGTTTTAACCTACCCTTATATGCTCCTCTTATAATTCTGTCCATTTCATTTTCTCCTGGTCGAGAAGCATCTAAACTATTGCTTCGAATATTATCACCATATACAATCGCTAAATGTTCTTTATTGTCCCGATTATTTCTATAAAGATGAAGAAAAAATTCTCCAGAAGAAGTAGGAATACGTGCTCGCACTTGGCATTCAACTTTAACAGAGTTATTATTTTTAAAAAAAGTAGATGGTGTAGTCGAAAGTGTTTTAATAGCATCAGACGTTCGAAAGGAATGTCTAAGAATATGATTGTTCGTTAACCCATTTGTAAAATTTTTTTTGGAACTTGTCGAACATTTTGTCGAAGTTACATTTGCAATGGGTATAGTTATTGTTGTTGAAGTTTCTGTCTTCAAAGAAGTATTATAAGTGGAAACATCAAGCGGCTGAGTAAATATTGCCTCTTCGGTATTGTGAAAACCCATTAAATTATATAATTTATTTAATAAAAGTCTTGATGAAAAAATTTTTTTCGAGTAACTTTTTATATCAATTAATCACGTGAAAATTTTCAAAGATCTGCTTTGAAAAAAAAAATATTTGATTTGTCATTGTACTTCCACAACTTCATCTAATAATCAGTTGATTTGTAATGTTGATTATTACTATGATAATCATAAAGCACTATGGAAAGTACTATGATAGCCCGCGGAAAAAAGTGGAATGTTATCGGGAATTAATGTTGCCATTTTTTAGCAACAATAACAGAAATTTATTTCGTTCATCATTTCCATATTTAATACATGTTTAACCAACTAAAATCGAACATTTGGATTGCTATTACGTAACCACGGACGCAGATTCTAACAGAGTCACAGACGCGTTCGAATATAACATAAGTTCTCCGTATTCACAAAATGGCAGAACATGATTCAGAGTGGTACTTCGGTTCACGTTTGTCAGCTAATGAGGATTCTTTAAGAAATATAGCCGAAAGGTCAAATAACGATGTTTATCATAATGTAGAAGATACGGAAGAAGCGAAATTCTTTAAAATTCGCACAGATTCTGATTCTATCCATAAACCTTCCACACAGATAGATTATACTCGCTCGTCGTCTTCCTCTGATTCTGACGAGTTTTCCGAAGAGGAAAGTTATAGCTCAAGCGAAGAATCAATAATCGATCTTGAAAAGTTGAGACGTGAGCAAGTCAGGCTTACTTTGCTTAAAAAAATATCAGAGAATAGTAAGCCTGAATTTATGAATAAGGGGAAGATGCCTGAGAAAGTCGACGAATCGAATGACTCGTCAAATGCATCTATGCTTACATCATATGGATCTATGCCCACGTCAATGTCAGATTACTCGGACAATGAAGAACAAACATACTATTATTTAATTTCGCAGCCATGCCCGTTGGGTGTTCCTCATAAACCTGCTGTTCAAATGTTAAAGATTAGAAAGAATAAACCTTCAACTAAGGAATTTTCGCCTCCGGTATCTCATGCGGTTGATGGATCTGCTTGGATTCCTGAAATAAACCGAACAAAACTTCCAATTGAATCTCGTAGGAGGGATATTGTTAGTATTATCCGAGAAAACAGAGTAATCGTATTAAGTGGAAGTACTGGTTGTGGAAAGGTATTTGAATGATTTCAATTATTTAAAGTGCCAAATTATATTCTAATTTTAATTATAACGTCGCGAAGTCAACACAAGTTCCACAATACATTTTGGATGATTGTTTACAAAGACGTGTTCCAGTGAATATAATCTGTACACAACCGGTAAAGTATTTTGTCTTGTACAAATCAAATTTTTTTTTCTGATGTTGAATTTAATAAATACTTTTTTTAGCGCCGTATAGCAGCCACTTCTCTTGCACATCGTGTCGCATCTGAACGAGGAACTCCACTTCATGGTCAAATAGGATATCATATTGGCGGTAAAGGAGGTTTTTCTGCATCTACCAGATTGCGCTACGTTACGACAGGAATTTTATTAGAAATGTTGAAAGCAGATCGATATTTAAATTCTTACACTCATGTTATTATGGATGAGGTATATTGATTCTTTATTTGCCAATTAATTAGACTCCTATTAGAAAAGCAAAACTGAACATGATTTCTCATTTTAAAAGATTCATGAGCGTAACGTTGATGATGATTTAATGATGGCACATCTTTGTGTTATATTAAGGGAAAATCCATCATTAAAGTTGATTATTATGTCAGTGAGTATATGGATCTTTGACGATTATGTATGTTATCGTAATTAGTCAAGGTTTGATAATATTTTTCACTAGGCTACCATGAATGTACAAAAATTCACGAGATATTTTTGTGAATTCGAAACTGAAAATGATGGGTTTGTTTCGCAAATTCCTTGGATTGATATTCCTGCAAAAACTTTTCCAGTTGATGTTTTCTATCTAGAAGATGTTTGTCAAGGGGTAGATATATACGAATCATATCAGAAGATTGTGTTGAGCAACCCTAAAAAACCGTCTATGATGCAAGAACGTCGTGACCTTTTTATAAGCTGGATACTCCGATGTCACATTGATTCACCGGTTGGGGATGCATTTCTTGTTTTTGTACCGGGAATTGCTTTAATCGCTGAAATGGTAAGGAATATTAATATACCATTTCATTTATAATTATTTCTCATGAAGGAATAAATATATTATTAAACATTAGGAGGATCAATTAATGTTACTTAGTGAACAGCAGCGGTATTTATTAGATTTCTACAACTTTTTTTAATAAAGAATCATCATCTTTATTTAAAAGAATCTTAATAGTAAATTATTACATTTTTCATTGACTTATATTTTTAGGACGTCGACTCTTTCTTTCCCGGATTTTACAATCATTAAACTACATTCAACTGTCACTATTGACGAACAATGTTTGGTTATGCAACGTCCTCGAAATGGTTGTCGAAAAGTACAATTCAATTTTAAACTATTATTATACTTTATTTTTTAATAGTAATTGACTTTAATTATTATATTAATAAGATTATTTTGGCAACAAATGTTGCCGAAAGTTCGATTACGGTACCAGATGTGAGAATAATATTCGACAGCTGTTTGCGTAAAGACGTGCATTATGACAAGACAACCCGATCTTATAGTTTGAATGAACAATGGATAAGTAAAGATTGTGCTGAACAAAGAAGAGGCAGGGCAGGAAGAGTAGGACCGGGAGTGGTATTTAATTATTTTAGATCTCTAAGCGGTTAATAATTGTCTATTAATGTAAATTTATATCTTCATAGATTTATCGATTCGTACCGAAACAATTTTTTGATAGTTTAAGTAATGAAAGGAATCCAGAAATTAAGAGAACACCTCTAAATTCTTTGCTTTTGAGATCCATTTATGCAAATCTTGGCGATCCTCGTGAATTATTATCACACTGTCTTGATCCTCCGGATGATACGGCTGTTGACTATGCAATTGAAGATTTAGAAGCAACTGGTGCTGTCATTAAGTCTAGTAAGATTTCTAAGGAAGTAGATGATTGGATTCAAGGAAGTGTGATTACATACGAGTATGAAGTTACTCGACTTGGAGCAGTCCTTGCACAATTACCATTAGATCTTCATTCTGGATTGTTAGTCGTATATGGTGCTATTTTTGGTTCATTGTATGATACTATGGTTATTGCTGGTAAGTATTAATTTATAGTTGATAAAAGAAATATTATATTAAAGCAAACATTTGAATTATTAGCAATATTACAAAATCGAGGGGTAATAGTTCAGCCACTAAATCAAGAAATACAGATTAGCGCAGCAATGAGCCGCTTTTCTCGTAATTTGCCGGATGATTTTCCTATACAGGGTGGTTCAGATTTAATATCTCATTTACGTGGCTATTTATATTGGGAGGAAACAACACAACACGATAATAAATTCGATTTATCTAAAGAATTATCATGGTGTCAAAATCAATTTATTAGTTTATATTGGATGAGAGAGATACAAGATTTGGTGATATCGATCCGAGAATCATTAGCTTATATGGGGATTTGTTCTCCACCAGCTAAGGAAGAAAGAGATAAGATACGTAGAAATCGTAATATATTAAATGAGTTTGAATCAAACGAAGAATTTGAGAGCGATAATATTGATCAGGCAATTAGAATTTTGGATATTGCAGTGTATGATGAAACACCTGATATGATTAAATTTGATGAAATTAATGAGGGTCAAGAAAAACCCCCAATTAATACCTACAGAACCAGGTCAAAGCCAGGTACGCCTGTTCATCAAATACCAGATCATGTACGGGCACTTTTAAATCCTTGGACAAATGTATTTGATAGAAAAAATGAAATATCTTCAAGACCGGTTAAGCTAAATAGGGAACCCAACGTTACTTTACTGACGATTTTATTGACGGCAACTTTTCATCAAAACTTGTTTCGCGTCACTCCAAGTCAGGACAATCGTGTCTTCAAAAACTGTCCGAGAGACTTTAACCGAAATCATACGATTGAATTTTCGGCTCAGATTCTTCCGCCAAAAGATGTCATAATAGAAGCATTACAAAAAGATATTGGTTTCGTACATAAAATAGTTCATCCTGGTACTGAATCGTCAGAAACACAAGGAGAATGTGAATCCTGTTACATTGAATTTGTAAAGCCTGCCAAACCTATATGGATACATTCCCGTGATAGAAATAAATCGACATTACCGGATGCCGTTTTTTTGGCGCAAAAACTTAGAACTGTTAAAAATGGTATTTGGACTGAGGGATTAAGTAATTCTAATGGATGTAATACAACAAGCACATCATATTCGGAAGACACAAAAAAATTACGATTTTCAGGGATTTCTGGATGTTCAGAAACAGCTACTGGGCTTTCTCCGATATTTCGTTCGAAGTCATCAAGAGTTTATCCGTCCAAGACATCTCTCTATTTCCCACTGATCATTGATGGTAGTGATCATAAACGTTATTCAATATGCGCCGGAAAATTATTAGCTGTAGATTACGGACATTCGCATGTTGCAGAACATATTACGTGCCTAATAGGGCCCTTAAGAACTAGAAATAACATTGGTGACGCGATTCTCGCTTTCTTTGCAAATAAAGTAGAACATAATGACGTGATTGGTGGATGGCATGTACAAATAAATTTGACTCAATATCCATTGTTTCATTCTAGGCCTTCAGAGGCTGATTTAGATTTAATTCATGCTGTTAGATATTTTCTAAGGCAAGCATTGTTCGAAACTAAACCAATAAGTTTGAATTCAAATGACAATTGTGATTATATTTCCTTATCAAATTTGACACGTAAAGAGATGGTCAATTTTTGGAGTCAATGTAAAATGACTGCAGATCAGGCTGGAAAATTATTGGTAGCTTCGGTATT
The DNA here is from genome assembly GCA_015698045.1 of Rhizophagus clarus. Taxonomy (NCBI): domain Eukaryota; kingdom Fungi; phylum Glomeromycota; class Glomeromycetes; order Glomerales; family Glomeraceae; genus Rhizophagus; species Rhizophagus clarus. The sequence continues at coordinate 143,286 of BLAL01000018.1, read as the reverse complement.
AATGATCCTCTAACTTATTCCGTTTACTTGGTCGGTTTCCCTTTTAGTAATAACTGGATAAACTTGTAAAATAATAATACTTTTATGAATTTTATAATTCTTCTCTCTTGTAATTCTCCCGAGATAGATCAGGATTAATTTACTAAAATATATATGTATATGTTATTCTATTTATTTGTTATTAATTGCTTTCTCGAGTGAACTGCGCAATGGCGTAATTTTGATTTTAATCACGTGTATATAATGCAACAACATTTTTCGGTGTTTTTAAAGGTACTTTTTTTTTTTTTTTTAAAAAAAAAAAAAAAATTGTTTAAATAAACCAACTAATTTATCAATATGGGTGATGGAGGTTTCTTTAAGGTTAGGATTTGTATAAAACCAAAATTTTTCCTATCTGATCTACTCGCAAAGTTTAGAAAAATGGCCATTTCATATACTTTTTGTATCAATGTAGGGTACGAGCTTGGAACAAGATAGCCGATTCTCTGATAAACAGAAAAAATTGTTAAAGAGTATGAATTTTCCTTCGGAGTTTAATCAGAAGGTAATTTCAACTATTGATTTGTTCTTTGTAATTTACGTCTATTCTATACCCTTTTTTAACCTGTCGTTGGGCAATTTGCTCTTCAACGCTTTGAGAAGCCGAATCTCAATGATCTATGGTTATCTTAGTCGACTAAGTTTGATCCTATACACTTTTCTAATGAATCATATCAAACACAAAATAAACAAAATTTTTAGTTTACTTTTTGATTCAATGCTACCAGTACAATCTCGTAAGACGAAGGCAGTTCTTTGTTGAAAGCATTAGTATCGGCATCTGTTACTGGTCGTATTTCAAAATCAATCGCCATTGAAGGCAATATAGATTTTTCATTTTTTATTTCCCGCGAATTTAAGTTTTTGATTTTCCAGAAAAAATATTAGTTGTTTTATTGGGGGTTCTGTTATTTACTTTTATTTGGTGGTACTTCTTTTCGTCCTTTCTTTGATAGAGAGAAAGTGGTAATGGATAAATGCACAAAATTTGTCTTGATTATTATCTTCACAATTATTTCAACTATTTTTTTCCCACATACAATTTTCAATTTATTAGGTTGATTTGAAGAAAGTGAACCTGACTGTCATTAGGCCATGGGTTGCGCAAAAAGTTGTAGAGTTATTGGGCGGTGAAGATGAGGTGGTTGTTAATTACGTGTTTGGATTATTAGAAGAACCTGTTAGTTGATTTTAAGTTTTTTTTATTCTGCTGCAAGCATTTTGTTACTTTGATCTTACTATATAATAAATCTTTCGGATTAGGACTTGGATCCAAGAATGATGCAGATAAATCTTACTGGGTTCCTGGAAAAAAATGCACCAATTTTTGTTACTGAATTGTGGAAATTACTTTTGTCAGCCCAAGAAGGTGAAAATGGTATTCCAGCAATTTTTCTTGAACAAAAAATGGAACAAATTCGTAAGAAAAAGGTTGGACATTTTTTTATCAAAATGCGTTAAAATGATATAATTTAACTTTAATCTTTCTTTCTTTTTTTTTTTTTTTTAAAAAAAAAAAAAAATAGGAAGATGATGAACGAATCTTGTTAGAAATTAGGAAAAGGCGTGAAAAAGAGGAGGAAGAAAGAGTAAGATTACGAGATATTAGAGAACGTGAGCGGAGAGAAGATCGCGAAAGAAAAGTATGTTAGTTAAATGAACAGGAAATTAATTAGTAAATGAATAAATGTCCATTGCTATTTCAATCCATTTGTCTTACAAGCTATTCTTTACAGGAACGTGAGCATAAACCAAACCGTAATCGTAGTCGAAGTAGAGAAGAAGACAGGAAAGATAGTAGGACTCGGCGGAGATACAGTCCTAGTAAAAGTGAAGAAAACAGACGACGACGTTCACATAAGAGGAGTAAAAGCAGAAGTAGGGATCGTAGTAGGGATCGTAGTAAGGATCGTGGTAGGGAACATAGTAGGGAACGTAGTAGGGAACGTCGAAGGCATAAGAGTCATAAACATAGTAGAAGTAGGAGTAAAGAAAGGCGAAGACAAGAAGAACGCAGGCGACGCCAGAAAACTCCTAGTAGAAGCAGAGAAAGAGAAGATATGACTAAACGACGGCGTTTTTCTAAGGAGGAAATTAATACAAAAGAATCCATAGACAAAGTCAATCATTTATCTCCAGAAAAAAATAACCATAAAGATAGTGTTACAGATTATGATTTAAAGAAAAGAACTGTTGAATCAGTAGAAGAAAATAATTCTGCACCAAGTTCACCTCCTCGTAAAAAAGTGGCAGATGTTCCAATTTTTAAGTCCAAGTGGAATGATGATGAAGAGGATGAAGATGAAATCGTGGATAACAAAAAGGTATAATAGTAAAAGTAAAATTTTTGTAGATACGAAAAACTCAATAAACCAGTTGTTTCTTCATTGTTGATTAGAATTCTATTTCCGATCTTGAACAACTCGAACAACTTCGTATCAAAGCATTTGAATCGATGAGAAATCGCAAGTGATTTTTTTTTCTCAGATTAAGGGTTATTATTAACCTTAAAAGACATGAATAATTTTATAAATTTGCATACGGTATCTATACACGCATAAAGTATAAATATAAAATAGTGTACGAAGAAATTTTTTTTGGTATAATGAAAAATAAAGATAAATGTTTTGGATTTTCGATTTTCGGAATGTAAAGTAGGTAAGGTTAAATTTTATAAATATAAAGTAATATAAAAAAAATTATTTGCAATATTAATAAATAATTTTTATGAACACTATTGTAAACACTACTACAAAATTAGAATGGTAATCATCGATATAAAAAGAAATATTCCAATCCTTTAATTTAAATACTTTATACTTAAAACCCCTAGAACTGCTGTATAATTTAGATGGTATCCGGCCAGTTTGTTTTGCGTATATTATTACATGTTGTTGTAATATAAAAATCATGTGATTTGTCATTTATAATCATAATAAAGAGTCCCCATGCTTCATATTTGTCAAAATTTTTGAAAATATTAAAAATCAATTACTATGTAAATTTTCAAAAAAGCCTCAGATAACTTAAAAATGTTGCAGCTTGGTAAATATTGATCTATTATAATGTATTAACTATCTTCTGAATTGTCTTGATAAGATAAATCTAATGAGCTAAAATTCAATACTCTACAATTATAAGATCAAAAGATATCATACCAAAGAAAAATTTCAGAAAAGTCATAATTACACATCAAATATCTATCCTACAATAATGTAATTGTTACCATTTGAATCCTCTCAATAAGGCAAATCTAATGATATATAAATTACATTAAATTTCAATTACTAAATGCTAAAATATCTTTAATATATTTCAAATTATTAAACTTTGCAAAATTTACAAACTTATATAAATATTACACTTGCATAATTTATATTAGCACCTATAATCTTATGTAAAATTATACTATAATTAATAAACTTATGTATTATTGTATTGTATACCTTACTGTATTTTTTGATAAACATATTTAAAAAAAAAAAATACATTAAAAATATATTAAAAAATTTTCTTGAATATTATTATTGATAAAATTAAAGGACAAATTACCACTCAATCAAAGAATTTTAATAAAACTAATTTATACAAATTATCACAAAAAATTGCTAATATCTCTTTTTTACCAGATTGTACAAATTTTAATGATGGTAATTAATAGTATCAATCCTAGTTAAGCCACTTGCAAAGTTTAAAATTGCTAGAATTTCACATCTTTAACTTTTCTATATAAAAATGCAAAATTCCAATAGTAAATTTCCTATTAACTTAAATATTGGATGAAATATTTTTAATCATTTTTTATTACAATTAAGTTATATTTAGTTTTTATTTAGTTTTTTAAATCTTTATTTAGCTTTATTTAAGTCTTTTTAATATTCACATTTTTTGTTAAACTTGATAGTTTCTAACAATACTATTATATACATATATACATAATATGAGTTTTATAAATATTTTTATTTGACTAAAAAAGTTAGGACAGTGACATATATTAGCTAATATTTTAGGGAGTGGAGGGGTAAGCAAAAATCTTAGGTTATACAATTTTTAAAAAATATGATTGGTTGCATGTGACCAAAATATCTTACCTGGAAGTGGAGCGGTAAGTGTCTATAATAAAAAAATATTAGCTAATATACATCACTGTCCTTATTGTATACTGTTTTTTTCACTTATTAGAAAAAAAATTTATAGTAAAAAATAAAAGATTCTAAAATTTTTTTTATTAATTACAAAGCCCATAAAATTAATTATAAAATATCAATTATTTTCTCTGATTGAATAATAACCCATCTTTTAAAGCTATTATTACTCTATTATTGCTACAAATTGAAATTATTATTAAATTTTTATTTAAGGGTTTTGTTTTCTTTCATATCTGTGATACATTGCACTCTAAATACTCTATCTAAACAAAATAATGACAAAATTATATAATATTGAGCAAAATTAAACATGTGATAATAGATTTCTTACAATTGAAAAAATTCTGTTTTTAAAATATATATAAAAAAATAAAAGGAAGAGGGGCATAACACAGGTAACAAAAAAGAAAATAATACATCACAAGTGTGAAAAATTATAAAATCCTTTATTTAAATTATTAAATAAAGATATATTAAAAATATTTATAAACAAAATTTTATTTTACTATATTATATATATAAAATTTTTTCACTTTAAAAAGTAGCCAGATAATTATGATTACTATTTAATATTTATAAAATAAAAATACTATAATTAAAATAAACAAAAAATCTAATAAATTATTAATAATTAATTTTATAATTTAATATTTTTTTATCATAATAAATCTAAAAGTATTTATTATATATAAAGAAAAAAAATATAAAAAAAAAAGTAGGTTTTTACTTTTATATTATTTATTATTTATTTTTTTTTTATATTATAAAATATTAGTATTAAATATTATTTTGTATTATTATTTAGCTAAATAAAATTATACAGATTTTTTATAAACTAATATTTTATTAAATATAATAATATTATATAATTTATATAATTAATATAATAAAATAAAATAAAAATATATGTACTAAATAGAACAAAATATTTTATTACAATATATTTATATAAAATGACTATATTTTTACAGACTATCATAAACAAATTGTTTTTAAAGAATTTGAAAATATTTTTAAAAAAATAATACAGGAAAAAATATTTGCTATAGTTTTAATATATTCTGCACTTTTTATAAAAAATATGAATAAAAAAATATAATAATACTGCCTTAAAAAATATTTTTAAAAAATCTTATAATGAACTTATACAGGTTGTAAAAACTAAATATTACAGTAAATTATTATTTTTTTTATATAAGACTTGCTTTTTAATATTTAAATAATTATATTCATAACTTTTATTATATTGATAAATAAAAGTAAAATAAAAAAATAATTGAATTGCTAAATATACTAAAATAGTATCTGTCAAATTAGTTTATAAATATAAAAATTTAAAATTCTAATAAATACTAATTATAATTTACAAGTTAAGACTTTATTAAAAATACATTATAGAAACCTATTTTTTTAATATACAATAATTATACAGTCAGTTCTCAATATAATAAACTCATGTTATAGCAAATTTTTACCTATCACGTGATATTTAACCAATCAAATATAGCAGTAACTTTCATTATAACGAAACAACTAATTAAATTCTTTAAAATCTTTATTATAATCTTATAATGAATTAAGGTGAAAACTGGAGGATTTGTTATATCACAAGCTGACTGTATTATAAATGAATTATAATTATATAATAATTACATAGATTGTATAGTAAAATTATAATAAATATATAATTACTCATGTTAAGAAAATTAAGTTTCTATTAATATAAAAAACTATAGTATTATAATTAATTGCAAAATAAATATAATTTTAATTATTATAAAATAATATTAGAATTACAAAAGTATAATAAAGATATTATTAACAAAATAATTAATTTTAATAAAGTAATTTTATTTTATTTTTGTTTTAAGAACTATAATTTAAATGATTAAATTAGGAGAGTTACACATATCACGTAATATCCATTTTGTTATAAACCCCTTACTCCCTCCCCCCCCCTGTTAGATTTAATAACCAATCAGATTATAGTATTTATAAATTATATAATTAATATAAGTGAACATAAGATTTTAACTATCCCTTCCTCCTCTTTGATAATTACATAATATGTGTAAGCTCCCTTATTATATTTAGAAGTTTTCTGATAATATATTGATTTTTAGTATTATAAAATTTAATTAAAAAAAGTAATACAAAAAGTTTTAAATAATTATAGTGTAAAAAATCTATATTCAACAATAAAATTGAAGTATTTATAAATTTTTCAGCACTTTAAAAAAATAAAGTTTTAAAGAAAATAAACTGATAACTTTATTCTTTAAGGCAAATACTATTAAATTATTGGTCAGATTTTCAAAAAAATATTTATATAAAAAGTTTATAAGTATTTAAAATTAAGTAATTTTTATATAATCAGCTTATTTTGGAACAAAGTAAATTATGTAAATGCTAGTTAATTTTTACAATTCAGATTGAAATTTTTATTTTTAAACTTAATACCTATTGAAATCAATCTAAAAATTTGAATTCAATTTATTATTTTTCTCTTTTTAAAGCCAATTTTCTTTTTTTTTTTAAAAAAATTTTCTTTTATATCTATGCTCATATTTAATTATCTTATTTTTCTTACAAAATTACAAATTCCTATTAGCTATTTATCATTTATATAATAGATAAAAAATTTGAAACAAATTCTGAATATTATCGAGTATAGATTTCTAATATCATATTAATAATATTTTAATTGAATCTCAATATCAAGTTTTTTTTTGTAAATTAAACATTAAGATATTTAAAGAAATCAACTGAAGTTTTTAAATGATAAACATAAAATAATCAAATATTTTAAATTCTAGAATCATTTTATAAATGCATTAATAATTTGACTTTCTAATATGATAAAAATATATTTTAGTATAAGTATACTATACTTCCTTTAAAAATTAAGACCAAAAGATAGTTAGTTTCTTCTCATATATGATTAAGTATAATAAAAAGTATGAAAGTAAAAAATCATGGTTTTCTAATAAAACTTAATACAGTCGTACCTCCCTATAGTCACGCGATTGGGCGCACATTTTTGGTGTGCTTATATTTAGTTGTGACTGTATAGAAATCACTCCATATAGTCAACCTCTATAGGAATCATATGAAAACGTGACTGTATAGAGGTTTTATAATTTTTGTATCACAAAAAAGAAATACTAAATATAAAATGTAAAAATTTATTTATATTTAACATAATGAAGTTTTCCTGCATTTACATATTATTTTGGATAAAAAAACTCGTAATATTCTTCTGTGTTTTGTTTTCAAAAGTTTATGATGCACTTTCATATCAAATTCTTTACTTTCCTGCTCTTCAAATATTGCATCCAATTGTTAAGACTATTAAATCCTTTCTACATACTGGATGTTCTTTATTATCATCATTCATTTCAGGATTTCATTTTCTTCTTCCAAAATTAATTGTACAATTTCAGCATCAGTTAACTTGGAACAACTGTATTTATGGATCATTATTAACAACTATTGACAATAAGTTTTTGGTTGGAAAAATAAAGTTGAAAAAGTTGTTAAATTTATCATGATTGATAATTAAAATGAGAAACAATGTTAAAGAAATTGGTAAATTTACCATTACAATAAACACAAAATGGTTTTTCTTAAAAAAATTCCCAACGACCTTATAGCGAAATCGCGTGATATGACTATATAGAAATCAAAAAAGGAAGTTTAGGCACACGAATTTGGTGTAATTGTGACTATAATCATATTGTGACTATATAGAGGTCATTTTCTTAATTAAAAATTTAGGCACAAAGATTGTGTTGATTATATAGAGGGTGTGCTTATATAGGGGGTGACTATATAGAAGTACGACTGTATCTTACTTTTATAATTAATTCTAATTAGATTTAACTGAAAAATTTAAAAATCAAGAATTTATTTATACCTAAATAAAAAATCAAGACAACCTGAAGATATAAGAGAAGTCAAAATAAAATATTAGCATTAAATCTAAAATTTTTATATTGAAATCATTGCAATAAAAAAGATCTTAAAAAGATTAACAAATAGTTTTAACTAGCTAGAGCTTTAAATTTCTGGTTAATTCTATTTTCAATTTTAACTTAGCTCTCTGATATAAAATTTCACTAAAAGTGTTTTTTAACCTAAAATTTTTACTAAAAAATATTTTCAGATCATACTTTAAATTAAAAATATTTTCAGTTAAAAAACCCTATTAAAAAAATATTTTTAGTTTAAAAAATTGGTTTCAATTCTATTTTTAAATTAAAAAATGAAACTGAAATCATTTTTTCAGAAAATATTTCAAACTGAAAATATTTTAAATGAAGTTTTTTAACTAAAAAAACATTTTTCAATTAAAAGATAAAAAAATTGTAGTCTGAAAAGTGCCAAGTAAGAAACTAAACTTAGAACCAAAAATAGAACTAAAAATGAAACTGAACTAGAAATTTGGAGTTCTAGTTTAAACTAGATATAAAGAAATTTATATTGATTACTTAGTATTTAATGACTAGTTTTTTTGTAAAATATTTTTTTTTTTTATCCTATTTTTCTATATGTAATTATTATTTTTTTTTTTTAATAATATATAAAATAAATTATTTGGATTGATTATTAAATATAAAGTATAATTTTTAAATTATTATAAGAAATACTTTGTATTCTTATTTTCTTAATAAAATCTATGTATTATACAATATCTTTAAACACAAAAATAAATAATATTTTAATTAATATAACTATTATTTTATTTTAATAATATCAGTAAAGGTTTTGTAATTTAATACTATGGTGATGCATTACTAGTATCATATAATATGCAGATTATTTCTTTTTAAGAAATTTGTATAACTGACCTGCATATAAAATTTTTATTTTTTGTAAAATGTAAAATTTTCTTTTTGAAAATTTGTATAATATTATATAATTTAATTAGAATTACAAAATATAGTCAGAATTAACTATATAATAAATAAAGTAATAATTATGATTTTTCACTAAAAAATTTTAAGTTCAAACAATATTTAATAATTTTTGAAAGCTAAAAGATATGATGCAATATAATATTTTAAATATTACACAAATTTCCAAAAAAAAAGAAATTTTGCATTTTACAAAAAATAAAAATTTTGTATATAAATAGATTACACAAATTTTCTAAAAGGAAATAATTTGCATATCTATGATATTAATAATACATTACTATAGTATTGAATTACGAAATCCTATTAATAATATCTTATATATTAAAATATTTAATAAATTTCTAATTACTATTTTATTATTAGATGAATGTTTGAATAGTATCCTAAATATTACTGATACAACTCATAATCATGAAAAAGAGCAAATTGATGTGAAATTTAGAAATCAAAAAACATGTTTTTTGCAATTTTTTCGTCAATCAGTGATCCAAATTGGATAAACTTTTTTTAAAATGTAGCTCTCAATGAGATCTACAAAATAAAAAAGAGTTTATCGCAATTGGTTGAATAGATGGCAAGATATCCTTAAAAAACTAAAAGAGCAAATTGGCTTAATTTTGAGAAAAATGGGTAAAAAAAAAATGTGAGTTATTTTAGTAATGTCTGGGATCCTGTTTGAACTGATTTCAGTGAAAATATTATATGTAGAATAGAAGTAATTACTATATAGTCCTATCTAATCTAATAAATATATATAAAATTTTAACACCTTAAAAAAAAAAAAAAAATTACTATTTTATTTTAAAAACTTTAAGATTATGATTTTTTAAAAAGAAATTAGCAAAATTATTAAAATAAAAATTTATAATATTTAATAATATAATAATATAGATCTTATTTAATATAATACTTTAAATAAGTTAAGTTAAATTAATTATCAAATAAAATTGTATTTAATTTTGAAAATTGAATTTAATAAAATTAAGTCAAATAATAAAATTTTTAATTTTTAAATTTAATTCAATTTAACTTATAAAAAATATTATATATAAAAAAAAAATTTATATATATAATAGTTAGGTTATTTCAAGCTAATTCTTTGTTTAACATAACATAAGGAGGGTCACAATTTAGATAGAAGGAAGGAAAAAATATGATTAAAATTATTATAATTTCAGCCAAAATTATAAGTAGCAATATATATGTCATGTAATTTATAATTTTTATTTATAACTCTGACCAAATTTTATAATTTTGGCTTAAATTATATATATTATTTTCTTCTAATTTTTTGAAAATTAAGGAAGGGAATATATTAGACAAAGAATTAAATTGAAATAGCTTTAGTAAAAAAAATATAGTATCTTAATTATTAATTATTAATCATATATATTTTTATTAAAAATTAACACCAATCAAAATAAAATTTAAAATGTAAATCATTTATCATATAATCTACTAAAATACAAAATTTAAAGATAAATTGATTGATTAATTTTTTAAGTATAGCATATTTTATTAAAAAAATGATACTATGTTACATAATCAAGTATTTTTTCTAAAAAAAATTCCAAATTCTATACTTCTGAAAATAAAAAAATACATTGCTAAAAATTACTCTTTTAGGTTAATTTGTGATTTGTATTTAAAATATAATTAGATATTAATTTATCAAATTTATATAATTTGAACACTATTTTATAAATTTTAAATGAACAAAAAAATGTTCATGATATTCACGTATAGTTAAATTTAATTAGCAACTATTATATGTGTAGTTTATGTATATAGTCTCTGATGTTTTTCATAGGCTTTTAACTTATATATAGTCTTTTATTTAATTTATTTGATCTTAATACTGAACTGTTTGATCTCTAATGGACAATTTTAATTTATAATGACAGTCTCTTATTTTGATTTCCAATAGGTAATTTTTAATTAATATTCCTGCCTATTTGATCTTTAATAGCTTTCTATAGACAATTTTAAATTATATGTTAATGACAATTTTTCTATTTGATAACTAATAACATTTGTAAAAATTTTAATTTATAGTAATGGTCTGATTTTTAATAGACAATTATAACTTATATAGTGGTTTTTTTATTTGATCATTAATACTTTTTATGGGCATTAATTTTGTGTAGTAAGATGAGTAATTTTAATTATGTTTTTATTTGATCTTTAATACTTTTTATAGACAACTTTTTTTATACGTTAGTAACAATCTTCCTATCTGATCTCTTAATATTTTTTGTAGGATTTTCAATGGTCTGGACAATTGTAATTCATATATGGTGATCTTTCTATTTGATCTTTAATATTTTTTATGAATAATTTTAATTTAGATTATAACTAGTTTTAACCGGAATGATATAACTCGGGTGATATCATCGATTGATTTTTATAATTTATTTATTTCGATATAGGTGATTTAACCTGGCAAGTGATATCACCTGATTAATTTTTAATTTTTAAATTGTTTATTTTTTTTTCTAGGTTTTCCAGTTTCAAGGTATGTTTTTTTTCCTTCTTTTGTTTTCACTTTTCTTTCTAGTTATTTCTAATTCCTTTTTCTTTTCTTTTTAGGCCTTTTAAACTCTTTTAATTTTGTGTCAAAGGTATGTTATTTTTTGTTGTTCTTTTTATTTTTATTTTCCTTTCTATTTATTATTTTTCCTTTCTTTTTAGGTCTTTAATCTCTTCCAGGTTTACATTAAATGATGGTATATTATTTCTTTTTTTTTTCCTCCTTTTGTTTTTTTTAGAGTCTTAGTTTTTCGAATAAGGTATAGCATTTTTTTTCTTATTTTTTTTTTCAATTTTGTTTTCATATTTCATTTTTAGTAACTATTTTTTCTTCTTTTTATGGTTTATCTTTCATTAAATTATTTCCCTTTTCTTTTTGTTTTCATTCACTTTCTTCTTTTTCATTATTACTCCTTTTTCCTTTCTTATCACCAATTATTATTTTGTCTTCATCATTAATTATCATTTCATCCTCATCATTGATTTCATTTCATCCTTATCATTTCGCCTTCTTTTGTTTTTTTTAGGTCTTAGTTTTGCGAACAAGGTATGGCGTTTTTTCTTATCTTTTTTTCAATTTTGTTTTCATATTTCATTTTTACTAACTATTTTTTTTTGTTTTTATTCACTTTCTTCTTTTTCATTATCGCTCCTTTTTTTCATTCTCATGATCGTTTCATTCTCATTATCATTTTGTCCTCATCGTTGTTTCATCCTTATCAATCATCATTTCGTCTTTATCATCAATTATCATTTCGTCCTTATTACTAATTATCGTTTCGTCTTCATCATCAATTATCATTTCGTCTTCATCATCAATTATCATTTCGTCCTCATCATCAATTATCATTTCATCCTCATCATTTCGTTCTTATCATTGTTTTGTTTTTATTATCATTTATTTTTGTCATCTTTTCATTTCTCCTTCTCATCATCTTTTCATTTTTTCATTCCTTTCTTATCATCTCTTCGTTTATCATCATCCTTTCATTTTGTTCATCTCCCTTTTGTCATCCTTTCATTTTTTTGTCTCCTTCTTGTCATCTTTTCTTTTTTTTGCCCTTCCTATTATCTTTTTATTTTTATTTTTATTTCTATCCCCTTTCATTTTGTCCCTATTCCTTTTGTTTTCGATCTTGTTCCTTTTATTTCGCATTCTTTCCTTCTTCTTTTCACTATCTTTCTTTTTTTTACTATATCTTTTGTCTCCTATCATTTTCGTTATCTCCAATTATTTGTTTTTAATATTATTTCCATTATTTCTCTTTCTTATTATCATAATTGTTAGGCTTCTTTTTTTTGTATTATTATTATCATTACTAGTTATGTTAAAAATAAATAATTGTAAAAAATATTAACTTTGATAAACAGGATTTAAAGAAATAAAGTCATAGTTTAATATGATAAATTTTGTTATTTTTTTGTACAGAAAATTATTGCCAAATTAGCAATACATTGATTAGACAATATTCTTACAATCATTAAATTTTTATGTACACAATATTGAAATTTACAATAAATTTTAGCCAATTAAATTTTAAAATTAATTAATAAAGATTTGCATACTATTAAATTTATTAAAAATTTTTTATACATGTGAAATCACCTGATTTTGATAAATTATTTATAGGTGAAATCACCTAGGTGATTTCACCCGCAGAGCAAATTAGCAAGATTCTTTAATTTATGTGTGGTGACTTTCATATTTTGATCTTTAATACCTGAATTTAATACTTTTTTATAAATTATATGATAGTCTTTTTATTTAATTATTCATAGAATTTTAATTATTTGAAGCATAGTGGAGGACTTATACTTCTACGCAAAAGTAATGCAATGTTGTTTTGTACTATAACTTAATCAATAAATGAAATTTCATGTTATATGTATACAAAAATAACCTGATCGGCAAATGAAATTTTGTGTTGCATGTTATTAAATATTCATATTCTAGCTTTAGACGTTCAACGGTTTCCATTACCTAGTTTATAGTACTACAGTATATATAATAAATACAATTTTTTTTAAAAACATCATTTATTATATAAAAATATGAACTATTTAATATTTTACGTAATTAAAAGTAAAATGTTTATTATTTTATTGATAATGTTAAAATATACAATTCATCAAATCAATATATATTATTTAATCTAGATTTTTATTTTTTTTCTTTTTTTCTAATTCTTTATTAATCCAATTTTTAATCAATATTAATGTTTTATTACATTTAGATTAGAGATGCGATCTGTGATCTGAAAATTTGGATAATCTGACCATCCATCTGATTCAGCACAGATTTGGATTGATCCAAATAGATTATGGATAATTTGTATAATCCAGTTTATTTATAAAAATTAATTTTTTAAATATTTTTAATAAAAAATTTTAAAAAATTGAAAAACAAATTGAAAAAAATTTGTTTTTTTATTAAAACAGATTAAAAAAAATAATTTTTCTAATAAAAATATTAAAAAAAACTAATTTTTGAAATGAAAGAAAAACTGGTATATTTAATATATAAAAAAAATGCTGTAATATTTTTTATATTTAATTATTAGTTTTGGTGTTTTTTTGCAATTTTATATATAAAACAAATGCGGAAAAATTGTTAGTCTTAGTATAAAAACGCTAGAATTAATAGTTCTGATGCATTTACATATTAAAATAAAAAAAATGCTAGAACTCAGTTCCAGCATTTTTATATGTAATATTAATTAAAAAATGTGGAAACTACAGTTTCAGCTTTAATAATTAATTATTAAAAATGATTATTATTAAAAATGATTAAGAAAATCATTTTTTAAATATATTTATTATTAAAGAACAATTATGAAAAATTGTTTTTTTATTATTAAAACAAATTTTTATTATTAAAATGATTAAGAAAAATCATTTTTAATATATTATTTATTAAAATATGATTAAAAAAAATTGTTTTTTATTAATTTTATTATTAAAAACAATTAAGAAAAATCATTTTTTTTTAATATTTTTATTATTAAAAATGATTAAGAAAAATTGGATTTTAAATATTTTTATTATTAAAAAACAATCAAGAAAAATCATTTTTTTTTAATATTTTTATTATTAAAAATGATTAAAAAAAATCTGGTTTTAAATATTTTTATTATTAAAAAATGATTATCATAAGAAAAATCATTTTTTTTATTACTTTATGATTAAAAATGATCAAAAAAAATTATTTTTTAATATTTTTATTATTAAAAAATGATTAAGAAAATCATTTTTTTATTACTTTATTATTAAAAATAATTAAGAAAAATCATTTTTTATTATTTTTATTATTAAAAATAATTGAAAAAATCATTTTTTAAATATTTTTATTATTAAAAAACAATTAAGAAAAATTATTTTTTTTTAATATTTTTATTATTAAAAACAATTAACAGTTAAAAAAAATTATTTTTTTATTATTAAGAAAAATTATTTTATAAATATTTTTATTTTTAAAAAAATCATTTTTTTTTAATATTTTTATTAAAAATGATTAAAAAAAATTGGTTTATAATATTTTTGTTATAAAAATAATTAAGAAAATTGTTATGTGATTAAAAAAATACTAAAACTATCATTATTGGCGTTTTTTCATATATAAAATTACTAAAACTTAATAATTAAACATATCAGTATTTTTTATATATATACAAAATTTGGGTTAGATCAGGTACCCAAACTGACTTAAGTAGGACCCTGAATATCTCTTATTTAGGTCAGATATAATATATAGTAAAATTTTTAATTTAGAATATCTTGGTCAATATTGATGCTATCAAAATAAAATTTATACCATTAGATTTGTCTCATTAAGACGAATCCAATGATATAAATTATATTAAAATTCAATTAGTAGACTTTTTAAATACAGGGATATGTAGGATAAGAAATTTTTAAAAATACCACTAAAATAAGTAACTTTTTAAAAATTTTATATGATCAATAAGCAAACTCAACCCTCTGACCTATTTATATATAGTTTGGGATCCTACCTGAGTATCACAGGTCAGACTAATAACCTTATGACCTGTTCAGAGTTCTAAAGCTAATAGTTCCAGCACATTTATATCTAAAAATAAAAAAATGCTAAATTACATTACTATTGTTTCGCTATTTAATATAATTTACTATAAGTTTTGACATTTGTCAAGTTTTATTAATTTTTTACTAAGATTTTAATATAGTTTTGTCAAGTTTTACCCTTTTGACATTTGGACAGTTTGCTAAACTACCTAATTTCACCCAGCAACCTTAGTCCAAGGGGGTGTGACTATAAAAACGTTGTAATTATAAAGGGGTTTTTTTATATAGAGTTAATAAGCATTAGTTCTTATGAAAGGTGTGTTTATAAGAATGGATTTATATGATATGATTGTACAGGAGGTGACTATATGGGGGGTAGACTGTATATTAGTATTATTAACAATGTGTTATTATTGTTTAATAATAATATAAACATTTAGTTAATTACCTTCTTTGCATTAGCTTTTTGGCAATTATTATTTTTTTTTTTTTTTTAAGGCTTTAGAGCTGCAATCTGTTTTATTATGTAAAATGAGGGTGCACTCGCACCACTAAAATACAATCAATGCTGCTTCAAATCACAAGGACCTGTTTTACCATGAGTTTAGAACATTAACTACTAATATAAAGGTATAAAGAAAACGAAAAAAGAAAAAAGAAAAATTATAGAAAATAATCTACCCTAAAACAACTAACTAGCTAGAAATGCACTTCCCGCCTATGACTAACTATCACTGGTCAAAATCAATACTATCGGGTACATATCGGGCGTCTATATATCAGTGACTAATCAGATACATATCGGGTTTTTATACATATCGGACACCCGATTTGTCACATCTCAAAATATGTCTAAAATTATAATTATCAAAGACCCCGATATTTAAACTTTTAGTCCCCGATATGTTGGCTAATATATATCGGTTACCCGATATTTGTACGATTTTTTAAATGATAATAATCGGATCACATGTTTGTTATTAGTTATTACGTATTTTCAAATTATAAATTAATCCTCTAATATATCTGATATGTAACAAATAAAATAGAAATACATTGTCTCGCATGCAAAACGGATTAGATTAAATTTGTTTCAATTAAAGTTTTTTTAAAAATAAACGTAAACACAAATCAATTTTGAACCTAGCTTATTAAATTTTTGATTAACTTTTAATTAAACTGCATACGGATGATTGATTCAATTTATTATATAATCAAATAACATAAATCTATTTAAGACTAGATTTAATGAGTAAAAAGAAAATTATTGAATTATTTTGATTTATGCTTTTTGGTTCTCTTTTATTTTGTTTTTTTTTTAGTTTTTCTCTTCTTTTCTTCTATTTGAATTAGAAAAAAAAATTATTGAATTATTTTGATTTATGTTTTTTGGTTCTCTTTTGTTTTGGGTTTTTTTTAGTTTTTCTCTTCTTTCTACTATTTGAATTAGTTCTATTTGGGATTTCTTCTTTGTCTTTATCGTGGTTATCATCGGTATCATAATCGTATATCGGAATATCAACACTTGAACGGTTAAACTGTTTGAGCGACTCTTGATTTAAACACCAGTTTGGTGCACCCATAGGTGGTACGCTAGATGCAGATATGTTGTCAGCTTTTTTAGGGTTTAAAGTTGGTGGTTTTTTCCTTAATAATTCGACCGTTGGATCAATTCGGTCGTGTAATAATCGTAAAAGCTTAAATAAATAAATTACTATTAGTGTTTTTGATAAATAAACTAATAAAATAATAAATATACATACTGCAGAAGAACGCCACCATTTATCATAAATGTATACTGATGTTGACTTTTCTTTAACGGCTTCCTCAATAACTTCACCATCTTCAACTACTGCAGGTCGGATAACAGTCCAATCTTCCTCAGGATCTGTTTCTTCCCACTCTTCCGAGTGGTAACCCGAATCTTTAAGAATTTTTACAAGGTCTCCTTCTGGATACCTGACAATATACTTATCTTTACCTTCTATCAAATAGTTTGTTGCTTTTGTTCTTCTTTTTTTTTTCTAGTAATGTAATTGATAGTTAACTACTAACTTTTCATTTCACATTAATTGAATATTTACTTACGTCTTGCATCCTCGAATTCTTTTTTGCCCTTCTCTTATCTTGTTTTATTCTTTCTTCTCCTTGATTTTTAATGTTATTCACACGATGCCGAGAACGCCATTCACAGGTCGAATGAAAAAAAATCGGATTTTGCTCTATTTAAAATAGCCTTGCCGACTTCAATATAGAATATGCCAAATTTTGCTTATTTTAGTATAGCCATATCTATTTTTGCCGATTTTTGTTAAATTCCGATTTTTCAGTCATAAATGCCGATTTTAGCGGCCGATTTTTACCTTTTTTTAAATAAATGCCGATATTTAAACCGGAGATATTATATTTATTATATACTTTACCCTTTTCGTATAGTTCGAATAAAGGATTTTATCTTATTTAAAATTCCCTTGCCGACTTCAATAAGGCTTTGCCGATTATTTTACTAATTTTTTGCCGATTTTTGTTAACTTCCGATTTTTCATCCAGAAATGCCGATTTTAGCGGCCGATTTTTACCTTTTTTTAATTAAATGCCGATATTTAAACCGGAGATATTATATTTAGTGTAAACTTTACCGCTTTTGACACAGGTCGAATAAAGATTTTACTCTATTTAAAATAGCCTTTGCCGATATTTAAATTGTAATATTTCGTAATTTTACATCATAGGATTTTTGAAATTATTTATTATACTAATAAATATAAGATACTATTCTAAATATTCTACTTGTTTTGTACATTGAATTCCCAGTTGGTTCGATTTCACAAACAATAACTGAAGTATTCATAAGGTTGAACAGTGATAATCGAAACTGATGAGATCGCATTGATAAGGCCTATTCCTAAAAAGTTAATTAATCACATTTAATTAAACGCTATTTAATTGTACTATTTTTTTTTTTTTTCAAAAAAAAACTTTCTTTCTGAAAGAAGAGTCTGCCTCCTATACCGTTTGCCGTCGTGCATAGTGTGTTATAGGAAAGGTGGGCTAGGTGGCCACCTAAAGTTTGTAAATAACTCTGGTACCAAAGTTGATGATCTATTTACTATACATAGACCTCTCGCTTCGAATTTTGGTTATGATAATTCCGCCTCCTCTGTCGCATTATTCGTCGAAGTCTAAATAGATATCATTATGACTTATGAGTAAAATATTTACAATAATAATGTAAATTCTTTAATCATAGTTAAAATAGGCATGATGGGATAACTCATATATCATGAGCTCTGTCTGTGCGAAGTGCCGTTTTATTTATAATCAAAGTAGACTTAAGTCGTAAGTAACTTTGATTATCATTGATTAGGAAAGTACATGCAACGAAAATCCTTTATCAAGGGGTAAAATAGGCATGATGGGATAACTCATATATCATGAGCTCTGTCTGTGCGAAGTGCCGTTTTATTTATAATCAAAGTAGGCTTAAGTCGTAAGTAACTTGATTATAACAATGATGATTATTGGAGAATTAAGTTGCAACATTTTTAAACATTTTTGAATAAGTGCCGTATTAATTTAATGTAATTGTTACCCTTTTCAAATAAGAAGGGCCGATTTGCAATACAGCTTTGCCGGCCTTAAATGTATTTATATAGCCAGAATAATTGTTTTATACTTTATGTGATATTTAATTAAAATAAAATAAACCTTTGATATCTAAAAATTATTACATGATTAGAGTTATTAATCACAAAGTATGGTGCTTGTATCGTAATGCCGTAATAAAAGACCGATTTGCAATACAACTTTGCCGGCTCAAAATAAGATCTCTTGTTATCTGAATTATCTGATTTTTCACGCGGTTAGAATTAATTACGGTATATGTAACCTTTATCGTTATTCTTGTGCCAAAAAAAAATGATTGTTATAATTTAATCAAATACAAATGCTATAATTGAATTCGCCATTCTGATTTTACATATAATTCATTTTATATTATATAAAGTTTTTAAAACGAAATTTTTTTATTTAAAGGAATCACAGCCATATATTCTTTTGTTTTTCTCGTCCCAGTATCAAAATTACATTTAATGAATTTTCCTATTATATGATGTATGGGTATAATACTGTCTCTTCTCATATCATAAAACTCATTTGTCCATAATTCCATATTACATGATTTTATGTCGTTATCTACTTGGCAATAATATCTTGTACTATGATCTTGAACCGGTTTGTACCATTTGACTAACGCTAATGAATGGGTTAATGATCGTGAACTATTTAAATGAATAGTATGCTCAAAATAAAATTGTACTTGACCGGGATAAACATCGATCGATCCATCATAATGTACAAATCGAGCTAATATATATGAGGATTTTTCGTGACGAGCAGCCTGAACAGAACCATATATGTCCGCCCCAATTCTTATTCTCCCATATTGTATAATTCTAGGGTTTACGACAGTACCGTTATTTGAACCTATTATAGAGTAGATGGAGATGAAACAATAATCATTATACAAACTATTATAAAATTCTACCAGTAGGTCCAAAATTTGGTTTGGAAGGGTAGTTTCTTTACGCGGTTTCATTAGCAACCCAGGAAAACATTCCGTTCCGTAAGCCGAATCTTCCTCAATAAGAGATAGTCTTATAAAATTTTGATACTCATCGCTCGCAAAATCATCAAGTGCAGCCAAGCTGCCAACAGATTTTCTTGGTTCTATTATCTCCAAGGAGGAAAATAAGTGATCGTTGTCACAATTTGAGAGGAAGTATTGAAGGATTGTATTTTCGGACATAATTCTTAGTAGTTCAGGTTCAATATTACGTCTGCTATTATTATAAGAACCTACAATTTTTAAAAATAATTAATAACATTGCGATTTTCAAATCGGAAAAATTACATCACGTACCTAAAATTCCGTTCATCCGTTCAAAGCTATAACACCAGAATGAGGACAAAGGACCATAGTCTAATGCGCATTCACAGATATGGAGACAGAGATGCAGATTAGGACTTATTTTTTCTTGACCATATTTTTGTTCAATTAATTTGTTCATCTCTATCAGTCTTGTAAACGCTTCATTTAACATATTTTTTTGTAGCTCTCGGTTTGTTAAGATCTTGCAAGCGCGCACGAAATATGCAAGAATTTTTCGGTCGATGTATCCAAGGAAACTCCATGTGATAGGTATTGCAAAAATTAACATGAAGGTTTTCCACATGTCCGCCGTGAAACTTGAGAATCCTTCACCGGTAGCTATTCTGACAGGGCGGCGTCCAAGGTCACTTGGGAACTTTATCATGTCAGCTCTCTCTTGCATAATTTTGAGCTTTTCGTTATTTAATATACCTTCGCCTATCCAGAGTTTCGTTACGATCCATTTCGCAACACCGAGAAAAAGGCAATGCATAGGAGCGAACAGGATTAAAATAAAGCAAGCGGTATATCTCCGACCAGCGAACATGATGTTCAGAGACATGGGCTCTTCGTGCTTCTTCAGTTGCACATTGTTTCCACTCACTTGCTTTTTCTCTTATTTCATTAATATCTCGCTCAACAAACCAGTCGTCTAAATCTGCAAACCCCCCAAAATTTGGTTGATTGTTTATAAAATTTGCCGATTTGTAACATCGGTAGCATGCAATACGAGCCGAGATGAAACCACATAATTTCCGAGATGCAGGGACGTCGCTAGAACAGCCAATGATTGCACCACGGACAAATCGACCGTTGTTGTGTTCGTTTGTTTTTATAAAATAGCCATTCCACAAACGATTTAACTGGTTAACGATCGGATACAAATAATTGTTAATTTCATGTTGGCTTGGTTCTTTCGGACCAGGCATTACTGCTAGTGTGAGAATATTGTATGGCTTGAAGCGTTCATTACGCGACAAATTACAAAAAACGGCATAAATCACACCAACAGAATATTGTGAATTTACGAATGGCTGGAACAAATCCATATTTAACATTAATCCGATATGAGTATCGGCAAATTCTTTTGTAAAAAACAGCGCACCATCATCATCTGTAAAACTTTTCCAGACCCTACCATCATAGATATCGAATAAAGCTTCAGTTCCGTTTTTCCTTTCTGACCACTTCCGACATGACATTTCAAAATTTTTGCGATTAAAAAAAAGGGTCAATTGTTGCTTAATATTTATTAACGGGAATGTCATTATCGGACGGAAAATGGGATTATTACTACTATTATTACTATCTATTTTCGTTAATAGAGGGTTATTGCATTGTTGTCGAAATCGTTCTATTCTGTGATTTGGATAGTTTACAAAACTGCAAGTTGGTATTTCAGTATTGTCTAATAATTCTTTTATATCATACAATTTGTGACATCTGTCACAGGCTGCATATTTAATTATCGTTGTGGATATCCCCAACACCTTTTTAGCCATATATAAAGAGGAAGGAAAAGATGAAAATTTATTTTCATCTATTGTCAAAAGAAAAAATCTTAAGAACTTGAACAAAGAATCTATAGCTACATTGGAAAGTTTAAATCGTTGTTGATATTGTAATATCCACAAAATAGTCCAAGTATAATTATCATTAATGTTAATGTTAGGAAGAATTGGTTCGCCGTCATCGAAATCTGTTGATGCAAAATTGACTTCCTCATCGTCATCATCTTCATAATCATCGGAATAATTAGAATCGCTATCTTCAGTATCTCCATTTTTATCGTCATCATCTTCAGAATCCCCGTCTTGATCATTCTCGTTTCTTACATTATCCAATAATAAATTTTCAAGAACAAGATCGGATATTTTTCCTTTCTTTATCGTTCGATGTTTTGCCGATTCATGTATAGGTGTCTTCTTTGTTAAAAAGAAATAGTTTCTTGTGAGTAATGGTTCAATATCTTCGGACAATGGTTCAATATCTTCGGACAATTGTTCAATATCTTCGGATAATTGTTCAGTTATATCAGGTGATGTATCATTTATCCCTTGTATTGGGTCGCATTCCATTACATCTTCATCAACAGCATCAGATGATATAACATTTGAAGAACCTTCTTGATAATTGTTACCAAAATTATTATTCGCATTAGATTTTAATTTATATTTTAACTCATGTTTCAGTTTAGTCCTTGGATCAACCAATTTACCGTTACATTCTTTACAGAAACAATGCACTTTGGTTCTGGTTCTTGTATCTAGAGATTCCGACATTTTTTTTTTTTTTTTTTTTTTTTTTTTTTTTTTTTTTTTTAAGGAATTGCAAATCAATCTAATTGGTTCGGCAATCCCGATTCTTGGTCCATTTTTGTCAAGGCACAGCTTGGTAATTAAGCTATTTTGATAATAACACATGACAATGATGTCAAGACCAATGTATTTTATCAAATACTAAAATATAATTTTATTTTTGCTAATTCTCTAATTAAATTTGGTATTAAGGGGTATAATTATACTAGAAAATTTTTTCAAATTCAATTAATCCGATTCTTGAAACATGTCAATTGACTTACTAATAAATCTCATATATCATCACGAATTCGAAAGATCCAAATAATTTAAGTAGAGATGTAGCAATTTCCTATTCACAGATCAAAATGCGAGAGTTATAAAAAAAGTGTCTTAGTTGTTCGCAACTGCAACAACATCAAAATTTAACACTTGGCCTATTCTTTCGAATATATCAAAAATTAGGAAAAACTATATTTCATTTTTTTTTTATATATTTTCTTTCAAGTCGTCAATTTCTAGTACATCAGTATCATTTAAAGCTGTTAACGAGATATCAAATATTTATTATTTTATCTTTTATTGAGTCGCTTACAATAATACGTTGAGTTATAGCATATATACGTTTATTCTAACAATCAGTCATGGTTAAAATTACTTGTTAATTAATAGAATTGTTTTAATAAATCTTTAATTCTTCTTTTGCCCTTGGCAGTTGGCACAGACGTACAGTTTGTTAATACCACGTGACTAGATAGTGCATAAATGTCACCCGACGTGATTGGCAGGAGCTATAAAGTTTGTTTGCGTTTACCGCGTTTATCATGCACGTTCTACAAATCGGTGATTTCCAATTTGTTTACGTTTACTATAAATTTGCTCGTGAGTATGGTACATTTGCGTACGTTTACCACGCTTTCTTTCTTTTTTCTCCACGTTTTAGTACGATGCAACAAATTTTCTTTGTTGCCTTTCGTTTTTTTCGTTAATGGTTGTCGATATTTTTCGCCTTATTTTTCGCCTTATTTTCGTCGGCTTAACAAAGTAAGCATATTTCTTTTCGCCAATTATATTTCCTGTCAGAAAAACCAGCTTCCGTAAGTATAACTTTATCAAGCTTCAAATGTGTTATTACTAATTTGGACATGTTATTTATGATAATGATATAATATTTAGTTTATTAATATATTTTAATTAATTCATTGATATACTTTATTGATATATTTTAATTAATTTATTGATATTTTTAATTATTAATTGTTTACTGATATATTTTAATTAATTTATTGATATATTCTATTAATTGATAACGCTATAATATTTAGTTTATTGATATATTTTAATTAATTGATAGCGATATAATATCTAGTTTACTGATATATTTAAATATTGATTGATTTATCTTAATTTAATTAATGTAGTTTACTGATTATTTTAAATAATACATTTTAATTAATTGAAAGCGATATAATATCAAGTTTATTTAATTTATTGATTTATTTTAATTAATATTGATAGCGATATATTTTATTAAATGATAACGAGTCTTATTAATTTAATCTATCTTTTATTTTAATCAGACAATAACGAAAATGGTTCAGAAGACGTAAGTAACGGTTATATATAGAGCCTTTGTTTCTTGTTTAATCTTTAAATTATCAAATTATCAATATCATAATGAGAAAATTCAAACCTTTAAATTTAATTCCTATTTCTTGTGATGGCTCTCATCCTCATATTAGATCTCAACGAAATGAATCTAGTTCCCGTTCCCAATCTCGTCAATCTCGGCATCAAACTCATATTAATCGATCTCGTAGTCGCTCAAAATCTCGCTCAACGACTCGTCAACCTCGATCTCGCCCATCTCGATCCAAATCTCGTTATTATCATTCCGAATCCCAATGATCGCGTTCCCATCGCTCTCGCTCCCCTCATCGTTCCCAACGATCGCGTTCCCATCGCTCTCGCTCCCCTCATCGTTCCCATCATTCTCATTCTCATCAATGTCGATCTCGCTCCCCTCATCGTTCCCATCATTCTCGTTCCCATCAACGTCAATCTCGATCTCGCTCTCATTCCCCTCATCGACATCAATCACGCTCTCAATCTCAACATAATCGAAACTATCAAAATGTCTCTAGAGGGAGATCAATTACAAAAAGTAATATTGTTTTATATTAGTGCTAATTAAATTTCATTTTACTTATACTATACCAATTTAACGTTATTGTTATAGGATCTTTAACCGATCTATCTTTAACAATTCCTTCTTCTTCACCTCTAGCGAGCGGTAGTATTTCTTTCACGTTTCTTTACTTACTTGCACGTAAAATTTTTTATACTAAATGATTTATATTAAATACTGATTTATAATAGGTGCTAACAACAGAGAAGTCAGCGAATTAAGAAGCATGATTTCAAATCTTACCAAACGTGTGGAAGTGCTAACGGAAGAAAGAACGAGTGAAGGACCAAGAAATAGAAGCCTATCCCCAGTTCTGTCCAGAGAGAATCGGCGTGCCCTTCCTCCAATAACTGATAAAAATTTCAAAAAAACCGTTCATGTAAATATATCTTTATTTTATTAAATATTTCTCTTTTGTATTGATCGTTAAAAAATGAGTGTTATATTAAATAGGATGAGGTAATCCATATTATAAACAACCTCAATTCGTCGATTCTTTTCGACACGTCAAAGACATTTAGTAAACAAAAAAAGTCGATAAATAAGAAGCTTCTACCAGCCGTCAAAGCAGCGATGCCTCCTTCATTAGAGGTATACGATACAGAACTTTTAAAAGTAATAAAACAGCTACACAAATCACGGCGGGAGATTTGGAAATTAAAAAAGGAGGGTAAGATAGATGAACACAATAAACGGCAACACATGACGTCGAGGAGAGATCAGGTGTGAAATTCATTATTTAAAATGACAATGTATATAATCTATTAATTATTTTAATTTACTCTTTAATAGAAAATGACAAGAAGACGCAAAGGTCTCCAACACATGATCTTCACGCAAGACAGCATTCTAGATGATTGTCGTCCTGAAAATATGACTAGGGAAGTATTTATTAAAGATTGCGAAAAGGCAGTAAATACCGCAGAAGTCCATTCGGATGAATGGTCTACTGAAGACGAAGTTCTGGCAAATGAAGAGCGTAATGATAACATAAGATCAGGAAGGTTGATAAGTACAAATTCTGTAATTAAGATTCACAATAAGGAGTGGAGGTCTTCTAGAGTACGTAAAGTTGCGAAAGTTTAAAACATAGGCGTTTATGCTAATAAGTTATAAATTTATCATTAGGTTAAAAGAATCTTATTTCGAGCGGACGAGATCGGAGTAAGCATCGGAACCGGGTTAAGTCGCAAACGTTACCGTCTAGACGATATCGATAAAAAAAGCAGACCAACACAAGACATGGCTAATTGGTGGATATCATCAAGGTGGATTGAACCAGAATCTGATGATGATGATGATGATGAGGATAACGACGGTGATAATAACGATGATGATAATAATGGTAATGATGATAATAACGATGATGACAATAATGGTAATGGTGATAATAACGATGATGGCAATAATGGTAATGCTGATAAAAATGATGGAACTAATGAAGAACAAAACGATGATAATAATGGTAATTTAGAAGTAGATGAGCACCAAGGTCCCTTTTACTTAGAAGTACCGGTCGATATCAGAAGACGTACATAATTTAGGTATTTGTTTCATCATTTAAAATCAACTGCTTGTATTTTGAGTGATTTAAATTCCGTTGTTTATAAATTAACTCTCTAATATCGTTTCTATCCTATTAATCTCTTTTTTAGAGCACTGGTTATTTTATAGCCATTTATAAGTAACATGACGAGATAAATATGATTTTAATATATTTTATATAAACATTCTATACATAATAATAATATAATAATAAGAACAATATAGTAATATAATAATAATAATATGGACAATATAATAATATAATAATAATAAATATATCATAAATTGCAGTATATATTATAAAATAATAGCATACATATTATATATCATACATATTAAATATTAAATATAAATCAATTATCGAAAATGGAAAAATAAAATAAAACCGGACAATAATAGTAATTATGAATTACGAGAAAATCGATAATAGAAAGATCCGATATATAAATCGGCATAAACTATTTTTGAAATGTTTCTACCGAGCTAAAAAACTGGACAATAATAGTAATTATGAATTATGAGAAAATCGATAATAGAAAGATCCGATATATAAATCGGCATAAACTATTTTTGAAATGTTTATACTGAATTAAACTTGGCAATCCGATTTTAGGAGATTTGGCATGATTATTTAAAAATCGGCGTTCTGATTTTGCGAGAATCGGCAATTATAATTTTAAAACGGTATTCCGATTTATGTCGATAAAAATAAAAGAATTTCCGATTGCCAACAATACGTGCCATAAAATTGGCAGCAAAATGCCATAAATAGGACAAATATAGCTATAAACCGGCAGTCTTATTTTTAGCTATCGACATGTTTATTTTAAAATCGGAATGCCGATTTTCGCAAAATCTGCCAAAATCGGCATTCCGATTTTTTGTTCATAAATAACGTATTTCCGATCACAAACAATTCGCGCCATAAAATCGGCTTTAAAAAGCCACAAATCAGACAAATATATCCAAAAATCGGTTAAAAATCGGACTGCCGATTTTTGACGATTTTTTTTCATTCGACCTGTGGGACTTGGGTAGAGCAAAAGGAAAACATAGTAACAAAACTATTGCCGCCTTTGTACAAGCTCATGAATAAAAAATATAATATTACAAACGGCAAGTTACTAAAAATTTTGTACGGACGATACACAGGTCGAATGAAAAAAAATCGTCAAAAATCGGCAGTCCGATTTTTAACCGATTTTTGGATATATTTGTCTGATTTGTGGCTTTTTAAAGCCGATTTTATGGCGCGAATTGTTTGTGATCGGAAATACGTTATTTATGAACAAAAAATCAGAATGCCGATTTTGGCAGATTTTGCAAAAATCGGCATTCCGATTTTAAAATAAACATGTCGATAGCTAAAAATAAGACTGCCGGTTTATAGCTATATTTGTCCTATTTATGGCATTTTGCTGCCGATTTTATGGCACGTATTGTTGGCAATCGGAAATTCTTTTATTTTTATCGACATAAATCGGAATACCGTTTTAAAATTATAATTGCCGATTCTCGCAAAATCAGAACGCCGATTTTTAAATAATCATGCCAAATCTCCTAAAATCGGATTGCCAAGTTTAATTCAGTATAAACATTTCAAAAATAGTTTATGCCGATTTATATATCGGATCTTTCTATTATCGATTTTCTCATAATTCATAATTACTATTATTGTCCAGTTTTTTAGCTCGGTAGAAACATTTCAAAAATAGTTTATGCCGATTTATATATCGGATCTTTCTATTATCGATTTTCTCGTAATTCATAATTACTATTATTGTCCGGTTTTATTTTATTTTTCCATTTTCGATAATTGATTTATATTTAATATTTAATATGTATGATATATAATATGTATGCTATTATTTTATAATATATACTGCAATTTATGATATATTTATTATTATTATATTATTATATTGTCCATATTATTATTATTATATTACTATATTGTTCTTATTATTATATTATTATTATGTATAGAATGTTTATATAAAATATATTAAAATCATATTTATCTCGTCATGTTACTTATAAATGGCTATAAAATAACCAGTGCTCTAAAAAAGAGATTAATAGGATAGAAACGATATTAGAGAGTTAATTTATAAACAACGGAATTTAAATCACTCAAAATACAAGCAGTTGATTTTAAATGATGAAACAAATACCTAAATTATGTACGTCTTCTGATATCGACCGGTACTTCTAAGTAAAAGGGACCTTGGTGCTCATCTACTTCTAAATTACCATTATTATCATCGTTTTGTTCTTCATTAGTTCCATCATTTTTATCAGCATTACCATTATTGCCATCATCGTTATTATCACCATTACCATTATTGTCATCATCGTTATTATCATCATTACCATTATTATCATCATCGTTATTATCACCGTCGTTATCCTCATCATCATCATCATCATCAGATTCTGGTTCAATCCACCTTGATGATATCCACCAATTAGCCATGTCTTGTGTTGGTCTGCTTTTTTTATCGATATCGTCTAGACGGTAACGTTTGCGACTTAACCCGGTTCCGATGCTTACTCCGATCTCGTCCGCTCGAAATAAGATTCTTTTAACCTAATGATAAATTTATAACTTATTAGCATAAACGCCTATGTTTTAAACTTTCGCAACTTTACGTACTCTAGAAGACCTCCACTCCTTATTGTGAATCTTAATTACAGAATTTGTACTTATCAACCTTCCTGATCTTATGTTATCATTACGCTCTTCATTTGCCAGAACTTCGTCTTCAGTAGACCATTCATCCGAATGGACTTCTGCGGTATTTACTGCCTTTTCGCAATCTTTAATAAATACTTCCCTAGTCATATTTTCAGGACGACAATCATCTAGAATGCTGTCTTGCGTGAAGATCATGTGTTGGAGACCTTTGCGTCTTCTTGTCATTTTCTATTAAAGAGTAAATTAAAATAATTAATAGATTATATACATTGTCATTTTAAATAATGAATTTCACACCTGATCTCTCCTCGACGTCATGTGTTGCCGTTTATTGTGTTCATCTATCTTACCCTCCTTTTTTAATTTCCAAATCTCCCGCCGTGATTTGTGTAGCTGTTTTATTACTTTTAAAAGTTCTGTATCGTATACCTCTAATGAAGGAGGCATCGCTGCTTTGACGGCTGGTAGAAGCTTCTTATTTATCGACTTTTTTTGTTTACTAAATGTCTTTGACGTGTCGAAAAGAATCGACGAATTGAGGTTGTTTATAATATGGATTACCTCATCCTATTTAATATAACACTCATTTTTTAACGATCAATACAAAAGAGAAATATTTAATAAAATAAAGATATATTTACATGAACGGTTTTTTTGAAATTTTTATCAGTTATTGGAGGAAGGGCACGCCGATTCTCTCTGGACAGAACTGGGGATAGGCTTCTATTTCTTGGTCCTTCACTCGTTCTTTCTTCCGTTAGCACTTCCACACGTTTGGTAAGATTTGAAATCATGCTTCTTAATTCGCTGACTTCTCTGTTGTTAGCACCTATTATAAATCAGTATTTAATATAAATCATTTAGTATAAAAAATTTTACGTGCAAGTAAGTAAAGAAACGTGAAAGAAATACTACCGCTCGCTGGAGGTGAAGAAGAAGGAATTGTTAAAGATAGATCGGTTAAAGATCCTATAACAATAACGTTAAATTGGTATAGTATAAGTAAAATGAAATTTAATTAGCACTAATATAAAACAATATTACTTTTTGTAATTGATCTCCCTCTAGAGACATTTTGATAGTTTCGATTATGTTGAGATTGAGAGCGTGATTGATGTCGATGAGGGGAATGAGAGCGAGATCGAGATTGACGTTGATGGGAACGAGAATGATGGGAACGATGAGGGGAGCGAGATCGACATTGATGAGAATGAGAATGATGGGAACGATGAGGGGAGCGAGAGCGATGGGAACGCGATCGTTGGGAACGATGAGGGGAGCGAGAGCGATGGGAACGCGATCATTGGGATTCGGAATGATAATAACGAGATTTGGATCGAGATGGGCGAGATCGAGGTTGACGAGTCGTTGAGCGAGATTTTGAGCGACTACGAGATCGATTAATATGAGTTTGATGCCGAGATTGACGAGATTGGGAACGGGAACTAGATTCATTTCGTTGAGATCTAATATGAGGATGAGAGCCATCACAAGAAATAGGAATTAAATTTAAAGGTTTGAATTTTCTCATTATGATATTGATAATTTGATAATTTAAAGATTAAACAAGAAACAAAGGCTCTATATATAACCGTTACTTACGTCTTCTGAACCATTTTCGTTATCGTCTGATTAAAATAAAAGATAGATTAAATTAATAAGACTCGTTATCATTTAATAAAATATATCGCTATCAATATTAATTAAAATAAATCAATAAATTAAATAAACTTGATATTATATCGCTTTCAATTAATTAAAATGTATTATTTAAAATAATCAGTAAACTACATTAATTAAATTAAGATAAATCAATCAATATTTAAATATATCAGTAAACTAGATATTATATCGCTATCAATTAATTAAAATATATCAATAAACTAAATATTATAGCGTTATCAATTAATAGAATATATCAATAAATTAATTAAAATATATCAGTAAACAATTAATAATTAAAAATATCAATAAATTAATTAAAATATATCAATAAAGTATATCAATGAATTAATTAAAATATATTAATAAACTAAATATTATATCATTATCATAAATAACATGTCCAAATTAGTAATAACACATTTGAAGCTTGATAAAGTTATACTTACGGAAGCTGGTTTTTCTGACAGGAAATATAATTGGCGAAAAGAAATATGCTTACTTTGTTAAGCCGACGAAAATAAGGCGAAAAATAAGGCGAAAAATATCGTCAACCATTAACGAAAAAAACGAAAGGCAACAAAGAAAATTTGTTGCATCGTACTAAAACGTGAAGAAAAAAGAAAGAAAGCGTGGTAAACGTACGCAAATGTACCATACTCACGAGCAAATTTATAGTAAACGTAAACAAATTGGAAATCACCGATTTGTAGAACGTGCATGGTAAACGCGGTAAACGCAAACAAACTTTATAGCTCCTGCCAATCACGTCGGGTGACATTTATGCACTATCTAGTCACGTGGTATTAACAAACTGTACGTCTGTGCCAACTGCCAAGGGCAAAAGAAGAATTAAAGATTTATTAAAACAATTCTATTAATTAACAAGTAATTTTAACCATGACTGATTGTTAGAATAAACGTATATATGCTATAACTCAACGTATTATTGTAAGCGACTCAATAAAAGATAAAATAATAAATATTTGATATCTCGTTAACAGCTTTAAATGATACTGATGTACTAGAAATTGACGACTTGAAAGAAAATATATAAAAAAAAAATGAAATATAGTTTTTCCTAATTTTTGATATATTCGAAAGAATAGGCCAAGTGTTAAATTTTGATGTTGTTGCAGTTGCGAACAACTAAGACACTTTTTTTATAACTCTCGCATTTTGATCTGTGAATAGGAAATTGCTACATCTCTACTTAAATTATTTGGATCTTTCGAATTCGTGATGATATATGAGATTTATTAGTAAGTCGATTGACATGTTTCAAGAATCAGATTAATTGAATTTGAAAAAATTTTCTAGTATAATTATACCCCTTAATACCAAATTTAATTAGAGAATTAGCAAAAATAAAATTATATTTTAGTATTTGATAAAATACATTGGTCTTGACATCATTGTCATGTGTTATTATCAAAATAGCTTAATTACCAAGCTGTGCCTTGACAAAAATGGACCAAGAATCGGGATTGCCGAACCAATTAGATTGATTTGCAATTCCTTAAAAAAAAAAAAAAAAAAAAAAAAAAAAAAAAAAAAAAATGTCGGAATCTCTAGATACAAGAACCAGAACCAAAGTGCATTGTTTCTGTAAAGAATGTAACGGTAAATTGGTTGATCCAAGGACTAAACTGAAACATGAGTTAAAATATAAATTAAAATCTAATGCGAATAATAATTTTGGTAACAATTATCAAGAAGGTTCTTCAAATGTTATATCATCTGATGCTGTTGATGAAGATGTAATGGAATGCGACCCAATACAAGGGATAAATGATACATCACCTGATATAACTGAACAATTATCCGAAGATATTGAACAATTGTCCGAAGATATTGAACCATTGTCCGAAGATATTGAACCATTACTCACAAGAAACTATTTCTTTTTAACAAAGAAGACACCTATACATGAATCGGCAAAACATCGAACGATAAAGAAAGGAAAAATATCCGATCTTGTTCTTGAAAATTTATTATTGGATAATGTAAGAAATGAGAATGATCAAGACGGGGATTCTGAAGATGATGACGATAAAAATGGAGATACTGAAGATAGCGATTCTAATTATTCCGATGATTATGAAGATGATGACGATGAGGAAGTCAATTTTGCATCAACAGATTTCGATGACGGCGAACCAATTCTTCCTAACATTAACATTAATGATAATTATACTTGGACTATTTTGTGGATATTACAATATCAACAACGATTTAAACTTTCCAATGTAGCTATAGATTCTTTGTTCAAGTTCTTAAGATTTTTTCTTTTGACAATAGATGAAAATAAATTTTCATCTTTTCCTTCCTCTTTATATATGGCTAAAAAGGTGTTGGGGATATCCACAACGATAATTAAATATGCAGCCTGTGACAGATGTCACAAATTGTATGATATAAAAGAATTATTAGACAATACTGAAATACCAACTTGCAGTTTTGTAAACTATCCAAATCACAGAATAGAACGATTTCGACAACAATGCAATAACCCTCTATTAACGAAAATAGATAGTAATAATAGTAGTAATAATCCCATTTTCCGTCCGATAATGACATTCCCGTTAATAAATATTAAGCAACAATTGACCCTTTTTTTTAATCGCAAAAATTTTGAAATGTCATGTCGGAAGTGGTCAGAAAGGAAAAACGGAACTGAAGCTTTATTCGATATCTATGATGGTAGGGTCTGGAAAAGTTTTACAGATGATGATGGTGCGCTGTTTTTTATAAAAGAATTTGCCGATACTCATATCGGATTAATGTTAAATATGGATTGGTTCCAGCCATTCGTAAATTCACAATATTCTGTTGGTGTGATTTATGCCGTTTTTTGTAATTTGCCGCGTAATGAACGCTTCAAGCCACACAATATTCTCACACTAGCAGTAATGCCTGGTCCGAAAGAACCAAGCCAACATGAAATTAACAATTATTTGTATCCGATCGTTAACCAGTTAAATCGTTTGTGGAATGGCTATTTTATAAAAACAAACGAACACAACAACGGTCGATTTGTCCGTGGTGCAATCATTGGCTGTTCTAGCGACGTCCCTGCGTCTCGGAAATTATGTGGTTTCATCTCGGCTCGTATTGCATGCTACCGATGTTACAAATCGGCAAATTTTATAAACAATCAACCAAATTTTGGGGGGTTTGCAGATTTAGACGACTGGTTTGTTGAGCGAGATATTAATGAAATAAGAGAAAAAGCAAGTGAGTGGAAACAATGTGCAACTGAAGAAGCACGAAGAGCCCATGTCTCTGAACATCATGTTCGCTGGTCGGAGATATACCGCTTGCTTTATTTTAATCCTGTTCGCTTTTGCGTGGTTGATCCTATGCATTACCTTTTTCTCGGTGTTGCGAAATGGATCGTAACGAAACTCTGGATAGGCGAAGGTATATTAAATAACGAAAAGCTCAAAATTATGCAAGAGAGAGCTGACATGATAAAGTTCCCAAGTGACCTTGGACGCCGCCCTGTCAGAATAGCTACCGGTGAAGGATTCTCAAGTTTCACGGCGGACATGTGGAAAACCTTCATGTTAATTTTTGCAATACCTATCACATGGAGTTTCCTTGGATACATCGACCGAAAAATTCTTGCATATTTCGTGCGCGCTTGCAAGATCTTAACAAACCGAGAGCTACAAAAAAATATGTTAAATGAAGCGTTTACAAGACTGATAGAGATGAACAAATTAATTGAACAAAAATATGGTCAAGAAAAAATAAGTCCTAATCTGCATCTCTGTCTCCATATCTGTGAATGCGCATTAGACTATGGTCCTTTGTCCTCATTCTGGTGTTATAGCTTTGAACGGATGAACGGAATTTTAGGTACGTGATGTAATTTTTCCGATTTGAAAATCGCAATGTTATTAATTATTTTTAAAAATTGTAGGTTCTTATAATAATAGCAGACGTAATATTGAACCTGAACTACTAAGAATTATGTCCGAAAATACAATCCTTCAATACTTCCTCTCAAATTGTGACAACGATCACTTATTTTCCTCCTTGGAGATAATAGAACCAAGAAAATCTGTTGGCAGCTTGGCTGCACTTGATGATTTTGCGAGCGATGAGTATCAAAATTTTATAAGACTATCTCTTATTGAGGAAGATTCGGCTTACGGAACGGAATGTTTTCCTGGGTTGCTAATGAAACCGCGTAAAGAAACTACCCTTCCAAACCAAATTTTGGACCTACTGGTAGAATTTTATAATAGTTTGTATAATGATTATTGTTTCATCTCCATCTACTCTATAATAGGTTCAAATAACGGTACTGTCGTAAACCCTAGAATTATACAATATGGGAGAATAAGAATTGGGGCGGACATATATGGTTCTGTTCAGGCTGCTCGTCACGAAAAATCCTCATATATATTAGCTCGATTTGTACATTATGATGGATCGATCGATGTTTATCCCGGTCAAGTACAATTTTATTTTGAGCATACTATTCATTTAAATAGTTCACGATCATTAACCCATTCATTAGCGTTAGTCAAATGGTACAAACCGGTTCAAGATCATAGTACAAGATATTATTGCCAAGTAGATAACGACATAAAATCATGTAATATGGAATTATGGACAAATGAGTTTTATGATATGAGAAGAGACAGTATTATACCCATACATCATATAATAGGAAAATTCATTAAATGTAATTTTGATACTGGGACGAGAAAAACAAAAGAATATATGGCTGTGATTCCTTTAAATAAAAAAATTTCGTTTTAAAAACTTTATATAATATAAAATGAATTATATGTAAAATCAGAATGGCGAATTCAATTATAGCATTTGTATTTGATTAAATTATAACAATCATTTTTTTTTGGCACAAGAATAACGATAAAGGTTACATATACCGTAATTAATTCTAACCGCGTGAAAAATCAGATAATTCAGATAACAAGAGATCTTATTTTGAGCCGGCAAAGTTGTATTGCAAATCGGTCTTTTATTACGGCATTACGATACAAGCACCATACTTTGTGATTAATAACTCTAATCATGTAATAATTTTTAGATATCAAAGGTTTATTTTATTTTAATTAAATATCACATAAAGTATAAAACAATTATTCTGGCTATATAAATACATTTAAGGCCGGCAAAGCTGTATTGCAAATCGGCCCTTCTTATTTGAAAAGGGTAACAATTACATTAAATTAATACGGCACTTATTCAAAAATGTTTAAAAATGTTGCAACTTAATTCTCCAATAATCATCATTGTTATAATCAAGTTACTTACGACTTAAGCCTACTTTGATTATAAATAAAACGGCACTTCGCACAGACAGAGCTCATGATATATGAGTTATCCCATCATGCCTATTTTACCCCTTGATAAAGGATTTTCGTTGCATGTACTTTCCTAATCAATGATAATCAAAGTTACTTACGACTTAAGTCTACTTTGATTATAAATAAAACGGCACTTCGCACAGACAGAGCTCATGATATATGAGTTATCCCATCATGCCTATTTTAACTATGATTAAAGAATTTACATTATTATTGTAAATATTTTACTCATAAGTCATAATGATATCTATTTAGACTTCGACGAATAATGCGACAGAGGAGGCGGAATTATCATAACCAAAATTCGAAGCGAGAGGTCTATGTATAGTAAATAGATCATCAACTTTGGTACCAGAGTTATTTACAAACTTTAGGTGGCCACCTAGCCCACCTTTCCTATAACACACTATGCATGACGGCAAACGGTATAGGAGGCAGACTCTTCTTTCAGAAAGAAAGTTTTTTTTTGAAAAAAAAAAAAAATAGTACAATTAAATAGCGTTTAATTAAATGTGATTAATTAACTTTTTAGGAATAGGCCTTATCAATGCGATCTCATCAGTTTCGATTATCACTGTTCAACCTTATGAATACTTCAGTTATTGTTTGTGAAATCGAACCAACTGGGAATTCAATGTACAAAACAAGTAGAATATTTAGAATAGTATCTTATATTTATTAGTATAATAAATAATTTCAAAAATCCTATGATGTAAAATTACGAAATATTACAATTTAAATATCGGCAAAGGCTATTTTAAATAGAGTAAAATCTTTATTCGACCTGTGTCAAAAGCGGTAAAGTTTACACTAAATATAATATCTCCGGTTTAAATATTGGCATTTAATTAAAAAAAGGTAAAAATCGGCCGCTAAAATCGGCATTTCTGGATGAAAAATCGGAAGTTAACAAAAATCGGCAAAAAATTAGTAAAATAATCGGCAAAGCCTTATTGAAGTCGGCAAGGGAATTTTAAATAAGATAAAATCCTTTATTCGAACTATACGAAAAGGGTAAAGTATATAATAAATATAATATCTCCGGTTTAAATATCGGCATTTATTTAAAAAAAGGTAAAAATCGGCCGCTAAAATCGGCATTTATGACTGAAAAATCGGAATTTAACAAAAATCGGCAAAAATAGATATGGCTATACTAAAATAAGCAAAATTTGGCATATTCTATATTGAAGTCGGCAAGGCTATTTTAAATAGAGCAAAATCCGATTTTTTTTCATTCGACCTGTGTCCATTCTTCGTCTATTTTATAAGTATCTCTTAATTCTGAGTCTACCCATATATAGACTTCTTTCTATAGAATAATAGATAAACGTAAATAGAATGAAAAAAAAACCATAAATGATAAATAAATAATAAATAATACTTGCTTTAATCGTTTTATACGAAGCAGCTGACGATGATGATGAGGAAGAGGAAGAGGAAGAGCTTACAGATTCCTGATCACTGTCCCTGTCCATCATTACTTATATTTCAGTTGAGTGCAAAACTTTGAATGAGAAGAAGAGTTTTCAGAACGCGAAAAGGTTGCATATTTATATAGATTTCAGGTGCAACTACGCGAATCTGATTCCGAAGGTTTCCTCACGCGAATCTGATCAAACGCGAACCTGATCCTGATTACGCAATCCGATTTAAAAGAATTCAACGCGAATCTGATCCTGAAAGAATTATACTTCATTTGAATAGCTGTCTAAATATTCTAAACTTTTTTATATATTTTAGTAAATATATTTTAGCAAAATGAGTAATAAAACTTCAGTAGCCGATTTAATAAAACATAATAAAAATTGTAAAAATGAAACCTCTGTTGCTGATTTATTAAAGCCCAAAAAGAAGTATTTGTATGCATGTAATTGTATTCTTTGTAATGGTGAAGAAGTTGACCCTCGTACTCTAAAGAAACATGCAAAAGACAAACGCCTATGGAAGTTAAACCATAATAGAAAAGATCAAGAAAATGCCATTATGACAAGTGAACAAAATCTCACCAGAACAAATTCAAAAAAGCGGAAAATAGATGACCCTGATTCTTTCCAATTAAATAATTCAGATAATGAAGAAGGTATACCGCCTGATTCTTTTCCTGATTCATTCCCTGATTCTTTTCAATTAAATGAAGAAGAAAATATAAACACATTTTCATCAAACTTTCGTGTTCCTGCATCTAAACTTGATAAAAATGATGATGATAATTATGAAAATGAAGAAGAGACGGATGATAATACAGATCAGGAAGAAGAAAATGAAGGTGAAAATATTTTCACATCTCCCAAATTTGATAGCGATGAAGTGTTTGTGATGGAAAACTTAAATGATTCGTTGGAAACTGAAATAATTCTATGGCTATTTAAATTCCAACAAAGATTTCGCCTTACTGACACGGCAATTGAAGCGTTAATAAAATTCTTACATATTGTACTTACTCGTTTAAATAATTCACAATTCAAAAAATTTCCTAACTCCTTATTTAAGGCAAAAGGATATTTGAATATTTTGCAACCAAAAATGCAGTTAGCTGTATGCAATAATTGTCATAAAATGCATAATGTTGAAGATATTATCACATATAAGAAAGAAGGAAAAGTCACCATTAAGAATTGCCTACATGAAGAATTTCCAGATAATCTAACACCAAGTCGTCGTAACCAATGCAACAATCCGCTTACTGTTCTTAAAAAACGTAAAGGAGAAACAATTGCTGTGCCACGTAGTCTTTATCCTAAACCAAGCATTTGTCAGCAATTGAGTATGTTATATCAACGACCTGGTTTTGAAAATATGTTGAAACCATCAGGATTTCAAAGAAAAGGAGATATCTATTCAGATATTTATGATGGAAAAGTATGGAAAACATTTCCATTTGATGGCAGTACCTTTTTTACGCCAGAAACTGCTACAAGCCATCTAGGTCTTCTCTTTAATCTTGACTGGTTCCAGCCATTTACCTACACACAACACAGTACTGGTGCAATATATGCATCTATATGCAACTAGTGTTCCGCAAACGATTTGGTCAAATCAAATCAATTCGGATTTGATTTGAAGTTTGATTTGATTCGATTTGATAATTTTTGATTTGCAAATCAAATCCAAACTTCAAAACAAGATTTGAGTTCAAATCCAAATTAAAAAAAAAAGATTTGATTCGATTTCAAATCAAATTCAAATTAGCTTAAACTAATTCAATCAAATCCGAATCAAATCTGACAAATCCAAATCAAATCCAAATCAAATCAAATTAAATATACATGACCTGGTTAAACGTAATTACAGGACCCCGAACAATACTAATGTATAAAGGCAGGGTCATGTGACTTGCCGATCTAATCAGATAATCCGAATATCCGATCATTTTTTTTAATCATTTATCAGTTTATTTTTGTAGTGTTGCCGGACGAAAGGCACGACCGGACTTTTGGAATTAAGGTAAGGGAGGGGTTGGGGAAGGTGTTTCGTTGTTTTTTTTTTAATTAATTAAGTATTAACTTTTTTTTTTACTTTTTGTAGTGTTGCCGGACGAAAAGCACGACCGGACTTTTGGAATTAAGGTAAGGGAGGGTGAGAAATGTTTTTCGGTGTTTTTTTTAACTAATTAATTAATTATTTTTTATTTTTATTTTTTGTAGTGTTGCCGGACGAAAGGCACGACCAGACTTTTGGAATTAAGGTAAGGGAGGGGTTGGGGGAGGTGTTTCGTTGTTTTTTTTTTAATTAATTTAAGTATTAACTTTTTTTTTACTTTTTGTAGTGTTGCCGGACGAAAAGCACGACCGGACTTTTGGAATTAAGGTAAGGGAGGGTGGGGGAAGTGTTTTTCGGTATTTTTTTTAACTAATTAATTGTTTTTTTTTTATTTTTTTGTAGTGTTGCCGGACGAAAAGCACGACCGGACTTTTGGAATTAAGGTAAGGGAGGGTGGGGAAGTGTTTTTCGGTGATTTTTTTAACTATTTAATTAATTATTTTTTTTTTATTTTTTTGTAGTGTTGCCGGACGAAAAGCACGACCGGACTTTTGGAATTAAGGTAAGGGAGGGGTTGGGGGAGGTGTTTCGTTGTTTTTTTCTTTAATTAATTAAGTATTAACTTTTTTTTTTACTTTTTGTAGTGTTGCCAGACGAAAAGCACGACCAGACTTTTGGAATTAAGGTAAGGGAGGGTTGGGGGAGGTGTTTCGTTGTTTTTTTTTAATTAATTAAGTATTAACCTTTTTTTTTATTTTTTTGTAGTGTTGCCGGACGAAAAGCATGACCGGACTTTTGGAATTAAGGTAAGGGAGGGTGGGGGAAGTGTTTTTCGGTATTTTTTTTAACTAATTAATTGTTTTTTTTTTTATTTTTTTGTAGTGTTGCCGGACGAAAAGCACGACCGGACTTTTGGAATTAAGGTAAGGGAGGGTGGGGGAAGTGTTTTTCGGTATTTTTTTTAACTAATTAATTGTTTTTTTTTTATTTTTTTGTAGTGTTGCCGGACGAAAAGCACGACCGGACTTTTGGAATTAAGGTAAGGGAGGGTGGGGAAGTGTTTTTCGGTGTTTTTTTAACTATTTAATTAATTATTTTTTTTTTATTTTTTTGTAGTGTTGCCGGACGAAAAGCACGACCAGACTTTTGGAATTAAGGTAAGGGAGGGGTTGGGGGAGGTGTTTCGTTGTTTTTTTCTTTAATTAATTAAGTATTAACTTTTTTTTTTACTTTTTGTAGTGTTGCCAGACGAAAAGCACGACTGGTCTTTTGGAATTAAGGTAAGGGAGGGTTGGGGGAGGTGTTTCGTTGTTTTTCTTAATTAATTAAGTATTAACCTTTTTTTTTATTTTTTTGTAGTGTTTCCGGACGAAAAGCATGACCGGACTTTTGGAATTAAGGTAAGGGAGGGTGGGGGAAGTGTTTTTCGGTATTTTTTTTAACTAATTGTTTTTTTTTTTATTTTTTTGTAGTGTTGCCAGACGAAAAGCACGACCGGACTTTTGGAATTAAGGTAAGGGAGGGTGGGGAAGTGTTTTTCGGTGTTTTTTTTAACTATTTAATTAATTATTTTTTTTTATTTTTTTGTAGTGTTGCCGGACGAAATGCACGACCGGACTTTTGTAATTAAGGTAAGGGAGGGGTTGGGGGAGGTGTTTCGTTGTTTTTTTTTTTTTTAATTAATTAAGTATTAACTTTTTTTTTTACTTTTTGTAGTGTTGCCAGACGAAAAGCACGACCAGACTTTTGGAATTAAGGTAAGGGAGGGTTGGGGGAGGTGTTTCGTTGTTTTTTTTTAATTAATTAAGTATTAACCTTTTTTTTTATTTTTTTGTAGTGTTGCCGGACGAAAAGCATGACCGGACTTTTGGAATTAAGGTAAGGGAGGGTGGGGGAAGTGTTTTTCGGTATTTTTTTTAACTAATTAATTGTTTTTTTTTTTATTTTTTTGTAGTGTTGCCAGACGAAAAGCACGACCGGACTTTTGGAATTAAGGTAAGGGAGGGTTGGGGGAGGTGTTTCGTTGTTTTTTTTTTAATTAATTAAGTATTGATTTTTTTTTTATTTTTTGTAGTATTGCCGGACGAAAAGCACGACCGGACTTTTGGAATTAAGGTAAGGGAGGGTGGGTGAAGTGTTTTTCGGTATTTTTTTTAACAAATTAATTATTTTTTTTTTTATTTTTTGTAGTGTTGCCGGGCGAAAAACACGACCGGACTTTTGGAATTAGGGTATTAAAACCCGAAAAAGAATAATAAAAATAAATAAATTTGGTATAAAATACCGAAAAAAAGTGAAAAAATAAATAAAATAAAATAAATTTTGGTAAATACCGAGTAATTTAATTTACCGAAATTAGTATTTTTTAAAAATAAATCCACGTATATCTATTATAAACTCTACACAAACATAATATCCCAAATTGACCGATCTACGCAAACTCAATTTGTAGGTTTAAAAAGTAATTTCATATAAACTCTACGCAAACCCGTATGTGAGTTATATTGGTATTATTCGGGGTCCTGTAATTACCGTAAATATTATTGGTAGTTACTGCAACCACATGATGTCCAACCCTCCTTAAACACACTAAAGAAATACGTTTCGCAACATTTTTTTATTAATATTGCGTTGCAAAACGCATTTTTTTATTTAAAATTCAACAAATCAAACCAAATCACAAATCTATTTGAATGAATTTGATTTGATTTGAATTTGAATTTGATTTGAATCGAATCAAATTTAAATCAAATCAAATCAAATTCAAATCAAATTTCAAATCAGATTTGAATGGTTTGATTCAAATCCAAATTCAAACTTTTCAGATTTGATTTGATCAAATCAAATTTCAAATCTAACCTGATTTGGTCTAATTTGATTTGTGCGGAACACTATATGCAACCTTCCAAGATCGGAAAGAAATAAGCCTGAAAACATTATATATTTGGGTTTTTTACCAGGACCAAAAGAGGTAGGATTAGAACGTATCAATCATTATTTGGCCCTATTGTAGACGAATTTTTAAAACTTTGGAAGGGTTGGAAAGTACCAAAGACATACCAGTGTCCTGGTGGTTTAAATATAAAGGTTGCATTGATTGTTGGATCATCTGATATACCAGCTACACAAAAGTTGTTTGGTCATGGATCTGCAGTAATGAAATGCCATAGATATGAGAAACGTAGTATTTATAGTGGAGAATATAATAAAACTCACTATGGAGGGGATCACAACTATGAGATAAGTACCGCAGAATCACATAAGAAATATGCTCATGAATGGTTGCAATGTAATTCGAAGAATTCTAGAGATAATCATTTCAAAAAGCATGGTGTGCGCTGGTCTGAATTGCTTCGTCTTCTGTATATGGATCCTATACGTTTTGCTGCAGTGGATCCAATGCATTGCCTTTTCCTTGGTGTAGCAAAATGGATAATCAAATCAATTTTTGTGAATCAGGGAAAATTAAGTATGGAACAACTTCGGGTAGCACAACAAAGAATGGATCACGTTGAATTACCTTCTGACATCGGTCGCATTCCTCCAAAAATTGCTATTGGAAACGATGGCTTTTCTAATTTGACTGCTGATCAATGGAAAACTTTCATCATGATCTATTCGACTAATATTCTATAGGATATGCTAGACAATAGCGATAGAAAGATTTTAGGCCATTTTGTTCGGGCATGTAATCTTTTGGCAGTAAGATTCATTACCGAAGATGATTTAAAAGAAGCACAAAAAAGGTTAAAAGACATGGCTCACCTCATAGAAAACACATATGGGCCAGAATTCATAACAAGTAACATACATTTGGCGCTTCACATTCCTGATTGTTGTCGTGATTATGGTCCTATATATAGTTATTGGCTTTTTCCATTTGAGAGACTTAATGGATATATAGGTAAAGTCCTGACTTTACATCGATATCTCTTAAATTTTTTAATAAATGTATATTTCTTATTATTTAGGATCGTATCCTAACAGTAATCGACAAATAGAGCCTGAACTTATGAAAATCGTCCTCAAGAATACTCTTGTAGATTATCACTTAACGTGCAAATGGACATCTGGTCTTCTTGATAAATCTCTTT
Organism: Rhizophagus clarus; assembly: GCA_015698045.1. Lineage (NCBI taxonomy): Eukaryota > Fungi > Glomeromycota > Glomeromycetes > Glomerales > Glomeraceae > Rhizophagus > Rhizophagus clarus. Next base: position 99,362 of record BLAL01000018.1, on the reverse strand, counting down.
GCCTTCTTATGGCAAGAAAGACTGTAGGTAGTTTGGCCCTCACAGAAGAAAGGGAAGAATTGCAGCATTTTTTATCTATGAGACACAATATATCTACGTTTTCCAAGATATATGGTACTGAGATATTACCAGGTCAAATGCTTAAGCCTTCATATTTCAAAGTTATTATGCCTTTAGAATTGCGCAATTTTCTATGTGAATGGTATTCTATATTATATGAAAAAGAACAAGGAGAAATATTAGGATTTATGGACCTGGTAGTTAATCAGCACGCAAGATTGCAAATTAGCGCTGAAATATTTGGGTCTATGATATCAAGTCTACAAGAAAGAAATGCGACCATATTTGCAAAATGGAAAGCAGCTAATGATGAATCAATTGATGCATACCCGGGTGAAGTACAATATTACTTTGAGCATACGCTTAGATTTCCTGAAGGACCCAAAACACATCTTCTAGCATACGTGAAATGGTATAAATGTGCACCTTCCTCTGATATTCGATTTAAACATAACTTTATGAGACCAGACATATCAAATACGGAATTGTGGAGAACTGAATACTATGAGGAAGGCTGTGATTCATTGCTACCGGTTCATAGAATATTATGTAGAGCTACAAAACTTAAATATGTTACAATTGGAAAACAAAATTACCTATCAATAATACCTTTAAATAGAAAATTTAATTTATAAATAAAATGCAGCCATGCAAATTACGTAACGGTGTAAAAAATTTCAAACTTGTTTTTAATAAAATGTGATTAGGACGATAAAATGTGGTGAAACATAGTACAATTTGATCATTTGATAGGAAAATTGTGATGAAATCTAATGGCGAAAACCAAAACCTTTTTATATAATGGATGACGATTCTGAAAATGACGATAACGAAAAATAATATTAATAATGATGAAAGTGAGGGAGAGAGAGGAAATTTCGACTAAGATGTAGAGGACTTGTTGAACGAATTCATCAATGTATATGAAAACGAATAAATTTTATTTATTTAAAGTTGTCGTAACTCAGAATAATTGATATTGTAATATTGTATTATTTGTAATAAGTTTTCACATTAAAATCTTCGAATATAAGCCTTCAACTGACCCACCTGTGACACACCCACGATATAACTCATTTTTTTATTAATAGTTTACCGCGATACAACCGCGACAAGCCCGCGACATGTCTAGTTATTTCATTATATTAAATCGTGTTACAATTAATAGGGAATTTTTGATGTAACATTGTCTCCAAAGTATTATGTCATTCCATCCTTTTGTTTATTATAACGAATAAAGTAAGGTTGTAGACGTAGTAATTTATTTTAAGACTAATGATTCATATGATTAAATCGCAAAACGAATAATGTCTCCAAAGTATTATGTCATTCTATCCTTTTGTTTATTATAACGAATATAGTAAGGTTGTAGGCATAGTAATTTATTAGACTTTAATGATTCATATGATTAAATCGCAAAAGAATAGGACAAATTAATGAATACAACGAAGAAATGATATAGACCAGTAATAAATTCGATCAAATTCTTATAAAAGGATAACAAATTTTATCAACCTAACAATTGTTTTTTACGAGATTTTTTATCTTTTCTATTCTAAAAGGATAACAAATTTTATCAACCTAACAATTGTTTTTTTACGAGTTTTTTATCTTTTCTACAATGTGGTCCAAAGATTAGTTAAATTACTTAATTGAAAAAAGAAAAAGTGAAAATGAAAATTATCATCAATTAAATAATAACATGAGATACAATTACTGGAAAACTCTTGCGAGTGAAATAAATATTAAATTTGGAACAGATTATTCAGGAAAAAAGTGTAAAGAAAAATTCTACGGATTAGTGCGTGCTTATAAGGTATATAAATAAAATATTTCGTATCACTAATATAAATACTAAACATGACATGATTTTATCAGAAAATGAAAAAATATGTAGATGGCGATCCCAAGGGTAAGAAAACGATGTTAGGAGAAATGTTTTTCGAAGAATTTAAAGAACATTTCTGGGAAAAACCAAGTAAATATCACAAATATAAATATTAAATATTTTTATATTTAAATTTTATTAATTAATTGTTCTTTATTATTAGGAACGAATTATGATATAATTCACGATATTAACGAAAGGTCGAGAGCGACGTCCCAGGCGACAACTCCCTTAAATTATTCTCCTCCCTCATCACCGCCACCACCACCTCCTCCTTATTCACCACCTAATATTATCAATCTAACTTCACCACCACCACCACCACCTCCTTCTTCACCACCACCTCCTTCTTCACCACCACCTCCTTCTTCACTACCACCTCCTTCTTCACTACCACCTCCTTCTTCACTACCACCTCCTTCTTCACCACCCAACATTATCAACATAGATTGATAACAACAATGTGTGTATATAAATTCAATTATTCAAAATTTTAATTGATAACAACAATGTGTGTATATAAATTCAATTATTCAAAATTTTATTACAAATTTTTTTTTTTCAAATGTAGATGAATTTCCTCTTTGTATCCATTTGCTTTCTGATGAACATCAACAGCTTTCTAGCGAGGCATTAGAAGCTGGACGTATTTGTGCTAACAAATATATTTTAAAATTGGCCAGGGCAAATATTTTTGAGCTAGTATTATAATTAATCAATTATAAAAAATATATATATAATATGAATATAAATAAACTATTTATTGCTTTATTATATAAGTAAGTTTTTAAATGGTTTGATATTTTCATTTGATATGATATTTTATAATTCATATAAATAAACTTTTCGATGGCTTTTTGAATGGAAAAAGAAATTTACAGAAATCGATAATGTTCTTCAAAAGAAATTTTTTATAAATCATTTAAATTACAGTTTGAAATTCAACATTACAGTCAACTTGATATATTTATTTCAGTTTGGAACCGTCATGTACTGTACTAGTCATGTTATACTAATATCAATTTAGTTTTCAAACACATTGTTGATCACCAATTAAGTTATTTTCCTTAAGATTATCATGAAATATCCCGAATTTTTGTCACGTTTTATCTTAAAAATATAAAATAACTTCTTTTCTCTCTTTTAACAAATATTTTTCTTCAAATATTATTTCTATTTTTTCCATAACTCTCTTACTCTTTTTCCGCTCTCTATTGCTTTCATATCCTTCTTGTATATCTTTGTTAAAGGTAAGCATGCGCTTCCTGAGTTTACGCTGGTCACTGCACGTATTATAAAGATTACGGTCTAACTAAAGATAAACTGTCTTAAATATTCCAATAATCTAATATACACGATATACCAGTATTGCTTCATAGTTTTAATGATACTGCTTACAAGATAGTTAGGAGTCTGTGGGGTTCAAGGAATAGTTGGCTTGGGGTCACATGGAATGCGAACCAGATGTCACCTCCTAACTTTTACGTCCTTTATTTATTTATATATTTTTTACAGACTTCAATAATCATGGCTTGTAGACGTTCCTTTACTTCTCACCGTAAATCTACCCTCCGTTTCAGACAAAAGTTAAAGAAGCCAACGTTTATTTGGATATTGCTAAAGGTGAGTGTGGTTCATATTTGGTCATAGCTGCTTGAGTTGATTTCTAAAGGGTGACTGCGGACGCGTTGTAAAGATAAATGTCTTACGCTCAGGATGGTTATTATCATCCAGTCCTGAAAGGATCCTGCGAAACACTTGTACGCGGTTGTTGAATATTGTGACGTTTATACTTGCTCATCTAGTACTCCTGGATGACCCTTTTATTTTCCTTTCTTTGTTATTATAGGTCGTGTTAAACGTATCACTCAACTGTCTTCGTCCCAATAAAAGAGAATGTCGTGAACTGGTTAATCTAAAGCAAGCCTTTCTTTCTTTAAAATGTTCCATTTCTTATGATTCTCGTCATCAACCTCCGCAAACTTCTTTCAAATTTTGCCAGATTTTATAATTTTAATTTCTTTGTGTTGATATCATTAGGGTTCTATAAGGCAAGTGCGCTATTCAATGCTTCGCGCTGAATGGTTTTAATGTAAGGGGTAGGCCGTCACACCTCGACAGATTGTAAGCAATATACGTATCGCGCGTTAGCAGTCGGGCGATCCCAGCCGCTTTTATGTTATTTCACTGTTTCATATTTGAAATACTCGGTATTTCCATTCTTCTGCTAACGCTTGCCAACCCTATTCTTTCCCTTTCTTCTTTTTAGGTTTTCTCTACTATCTTCTTCTACTGTCCTTCTACTGTCCTTCTTTTCGTAACGTTTTCATATCTCACGTTGTTTTACTCTAAAATAGGGTAAGTAATTAATATCATTTATATCTTATTCCCTTCCTTCACCTTTCCTGAACATACGTGCCTTCACTGGCAGGTCCATCTATATACCTTGTGTTATAGGTATATGCGCAAATAAAATACATATTCTTCTGTAGTGAGTTATTCACGATAGGCTAGCCTCCTAAGATATGTATGGGACTGAGTATCGTTACTTGTCTATACACTATCTTATTATTTCATCATCAGTCAATACTTTGTCGCCTTTTATCCTTCGTCAGCAAATTCTTTGTCAGCAAATACTCTATTCGCCAACACTAACTATTAATTACTTACTTTAGTTATTCCTATAACTAATATATATATATATATACCTCACTTTTAGCACTTTTAGGTTTCCATCGGCATTGTTTTAACTTTCAAAAGTACCTAATACGGCAAATTTTCAATTTTTTTATTTCACTCATTTCGCTAATAAATTTTTATCGTATAGTATAAACTGAAAAATTTGAATTTTATTAAAAGATATATTTATAATCTGTAAAATAAAAAATAGCAATACAAATTGATAAAAATTTTGCATTTTTGCATTTTACATATAATTTTGAAAAAGGTGTATGTACATGTTATCTGCTTCGCAAAGTCATCTATAAGCTCATTGTCGTTGCCATCATCTCTGTCAGAAAGGATAATGTCGTACTTATAAAAAAAAATTAAAATAATAATATTTTAAGTGATAATTTAAATTTGATTAATAAAATTTTACCCATCGTCGATATCATCATCGCCTTTACGACCACGACCTCCACGACCTCTATGACTACCACGACCACTACGATCACCACGATCACTATGACTTGCTGCTAAAAAAAAAGATTAGTATTAATATTTTAAGAAATTCATTTTTAAATCGTACAAGATCAAGAAAATAAATTTTTGCGCATGATACGGTTACGGACCAGAATAGTTCTGCTTCTTTATTGCAGATTGTACGCTAAAAGGTGAAAGTAAGATTCGTGATATTAACGATGATAATATTATCGTAGCAAAAAATGATAAATAAAATATATAGATAACCGGTACACCCTTTTCAGAATTATATGTAAAATGCATAAAATGCAAAATTTTTATTAATTTTATTGCTATATTTTATATTCTTTCATTCGTTATTATACTGTACTATATGATAAAATATATTGTTTAAAATTTGTGTAACTGTTCAAATGTTGACCAATTATAATCAACTTATTATTTAATGATCACATGATTTAATTATTTGTTTATATTGTCATTTTATTTTTTTTTCTTTTTTCTCTTTAATTTTTTCGCTTACTGTAAGTCTGTAACCGCTTTCTTTTTTTTACAATATTATCAAATTAACACGTAAAAACACACAAGGTATATTTTTTTATTAATGTTACACTTCTCTTTAACGACGTTTTTTTACATTTTTTTCTTTATTATATTCAGGAAAAGAACACATAAGGTATATTTTTTATTAACGCTACACTTCTCTTTTCATATGATTATAAATATTTTCTATTAACGTCCTCTTGCTAACGTTTCTTTCTTCCTTTTACTAATACTTCTCTTATTAACATATCTGAATTTTCTATCATTTACTTTTCTTAAATTTTACTAACGTTTCCACTATCTAATATTTTTCTTCATTGCTATTGTATATATATAGTTATCTTTCATGTTTGCTGTGGTCTGGAACTACCTGAGATTTTTGACTACCTAGGGATGAAGTTGTAGGGTACTTGTACATTATTTTTCTATTTTCTTTCTTCTACTGTTTCTTTCTTCTATAATTTCTACTAATTATTTTCTTCTACTAATTTTTATTTATTTTATTTCTTTCCTACTAACATTTTTTACTACTAACTATTTCTTTTTCTTCTACTAATATTCTTTTTTTATTATTGTTCCTTTTCTGACAACCTGTTACTAATAATGTTACTTTCGTTTAATGATCAAATTTGAATATAATGAAAATAAGTAAGCGAACAAGTGAAATCTAATTTCGTTAGTATGCCACTTACAGTATAATTGATTTATATAATATAGATTTATTCGCAATTTATTGAATTTAGATTTGATTTTACATAAATGTAGTATTGATTTTACATAGATTGTAATTCATATTTTTTGTTTTTAATTAAAAATAAATTTTGAGTTAAAATTATAAATTAATCTGAAAAAATATATATAAATTACAAATTATAATATAAATTCTATAATTTTTGCCTGAATTATTAAAAATATTATACTGCCCGGTATATGTACTTGAACTTTATCGTGTTCATATCGGGTACCAAAATATGTCCATATCAGACAGCTATAAAATAATTATCGATGCTATCTGATAAATGTATGATTGGTATACGATATTTATACAATATTTATTACAATATATCGGGTATACAGTAAATAAATGATATGTGCCCGATATTATAACTACCTGATATGTGTGAATACTTGTGCGATAACTGTAATATGTATCACCGAATTTCCGCATAAACAATACACATATCGGGTACCCGATATGTGTATTATTATCGAATATCATACACATATCCTACAAATATATTACACATATCGGGTACCCGATATGTATCTGCTAGCATCGATTTTGACCAGTGTATCTGTTTCTAGTATGCTAGTAACATAAACTAATGAGCTGTTCCAGCAAGTGCTTGATTTCCACCTTATTAAGATTACCCGATTGCCTATTGTCAGACTTGTGTGATCCCTTGTTCGTGTTAGAAGAAATTGAACATCTAGAAGACTTCTAAGAATATGCAAGATTGAGCGAGTTAGTATTATTTTCCTTATTGTTATTGTTAGATAACTTGCGTGACCTAAGAGGCGTGTGGTTTGATCTAGTAATCACTGGAGGGAGCCCGCCTTCTTGAAGGAGAAGGAGTTTGAGCCTGAGACTATTGTCTTAGGCTGTCGTCTTGGCGAACAGAAGGATGAAGTGGAATGTTTGCACCAAGCTAATTCCGTCTGCTTTCACATTTGATTCTTAGCTAACCTACAGGATAACGCTTCCTATGTTGCGAAGTAGCCGATGAGAATTCTAGTACCATCCTGTTCTTGAACTATTTTGAAGGATTGAAGATTGCTTTTATTGATGAAGGGGTCAAAAATACCTTCAGAAAACAGTGACTCAATCGTCATATCCTCAGGGATATTTGTGATTGCTGCCTGAAATTTTTCGCGCTGTTTCTGTTCAGAAAGAGACTAGGCTGCCGGAAACCATCGTACAGGAAGAGAGCTGAGAGAAACCGTCCAGTCACCATCATTGTATGCCTTTAGACAATTATGATTGGGTGTAAGTCTAACCCTTGTTGTCTGGTATTTCTTTTGCACTCACGTGCTGACAGACGCCACTTTTCCCCATTTGTTGAGTTCGCTGAGGAGCTGATAATTTGTCCATTTAGCCGGGATGTCATATATCACTAGGTCTAAGGTGAGGTTCTTGTCATTCTCCTCAGGCTGGTAGCCAGTGATTATGATGCTGTTGTCTCCTGTACTACTCTCATTTTTGCGTTTTTTTGTTGTAAGTGAAGCGATTTTATCATCACTTTTATCGCTACGCTTGGCAGATGTAGATAGCTGTAGCGGGAGTTGCGAGAGTATGGGTTTATGACCATCAAGGGTAGAACCAGGTAATGTAGTTGAAGAGGTGAGTGAGGCAGCTTCCTGTAAGAATTTATTCTTTTCTGCACGCTTCTCTTGTTTTTTCAGCTTCTTTTTCTGGTTCTTAGTCAAACCCAGTTTTCAGGAGGTAGTGTTTGTGTCAGAGGGAGGAGAGAGTAGATCAGCTGTCAAAGACATCGATTGGTGCGATTGATCCACTTCCATATCCAAATCTGGTAAATCTGCATGATCGACAGGCATTTTCACCTTGCCTTTGTTTGTCAACTGGTCGATTTCTGATTGGTGCCTTAATGCTTGTGTCTCTAGTATTATCTCCACCTCACGTGCAATCTTGTCGTAAATGGAAAAAACGAGTTGGTCAAGAAGGATAGAGAAAGACCAGTAGACCATAGTGGCTACGACGGTAAAAGCTACCACTTGTTGTTGGGAAGCTTTAGGCTTGACTTTTGATAAGCCTGGATCTAGTCGAAACTGGGGTACTTTGTTGAAAAGCTCAGCAGCTGCAGGCATGTTCACCGTTAGGCCTTCGCAAAGCTGAGGGAGTAAAGGTAAAGTAGTTTGAAAAAAATCTACGAGACTACTTTTGAAAGAGTTTGCAGTCACTTCCTTAAGTGTTTTTAGTGTCTCTGTGTCCATTTCTATGAAAAAAGGTGGGGTATTATTAGTGGAAAGGTCACAAAAACGCGAAAAAATAAATTATTCTTTTCGCAAGAATTTTGGGCTGAATGATCAGCAGGAAGAGATCGGTGTTAAATATTTTCAGCTTTTTGGCAATTAAGTTTTGTGTTGATTTAAAATTTGAATATAAATCTCAATATATTCATTAATAGGTAAATTCTTTTTTCCAATATTCAAACTTTTGACAATATTATTTTCTATTTCTACCATTACTGTTATACGTATATATAAAGTTGAAATTAAAATCCAAAAGTTGAAATATTTTAACTTAGGAAGGTCAAAAATTAAAATTAAAATTAAAATAGTTTAAATTACGCATAGTCATGTAATTTTTATAATTATAATTTAATACCAAATTTTAAATGTGAATAATTCCGTTAATATTGATGTAACAGATATGCAATACATATTATTAGAATCCTCTCAATGAGTTAAATCCAACCATCAATATAAAGATTATAAAAATCAGATTACTAGATGTAAAGATCGGTAACTTTGAATTTTAATATTATTGTTTACTATAAAAATCACATGACTATGATGTAATTTCAGCTATTTTGACTTTTGAAAAGATCCAGATTAAAATCATTTTGATTATTTTGACCATTTTAAAGGTCAAAATTAATCAATTTTGGTTTCATGTATAGTTAGTTGTATGTCTAGTTCTATTCTTAATAGCTGATATCAAATTACTCCATAAAATAACTATTTTTCACTAAACTTTTTCTAAGTAATTTTTTAAATTAACACTATAAAAAGGATTTATAATCAATTTTCCTATAATATCTAATTGTACATCAATTTTAATATCTAACTATGATATTAATAACTTATAATTATTATAATAGTTTTGTAAATAAACAATTAATATCTTTTATAATATATGTTTATGCCTTATGCTTTTAATTTATTATATTATGATGAATTTGATATATATATTAAATTTACATTTTTATCTTCAAAACTTTGATTTGATTCAAAATTTAATTGTGATAAATTATCCAAATCATCATTACTAAAATTATTAAATCTATTTTTTCTAACTAAAATTACTTTTTCATTAATTAAATTTAATTTTTTTTGTAACATTAACTACTTCTATTTATTTATTTCATTCTTTATATCTTGAATATTTTCCTTTACTTTAACTGAATTCCATACTCACATTACAAATTTTACTAAAATTTCTTGATTATTACCTACTTCAATTATAAACATTTTGATCTAATATGGTATCATATTGTTTTTATAACATATCTAAAGCATTAAACAACTAAAACTTTAGAATTATCCAACTCTTGATTTGCTATAATATTACTAATTATTCTTTTAAAATACTGCTCTGATGTTTTATTATTATAATCTTTTAATACCATCACTAATATATTATATGTATAATCAGTATTAATTTAGTAAGAAATAAAAATATTAAACAATTATAATTTTTTTTGTCTATAAATATTTAAATAATGTTGAAGATTATTAGAAGATAAATCATTTGTTATAAGCTCAAATACATCTACAGGTGGCACAGGACTCAGAAATATATATATAGGGGTCAGGTGACAAGAAAAAAATTTATTATGATCTGTACGCAAGGGTTTTTTATATGAATGGTACGCAAAATTGACACCTGATATTGAAAATCCTGCAAAAATACGCAAATAAAATTTCAGACTATCAAGAATTTAGCCGAGCTGGCTTACGAGCTAGCTTGAGCTTTTCAAGCTGCACCAGCCAGGGTCCATATAGAAAGAATTCCGCATAGATCCTTCCTCACCTCAGCGGATCTTTGGAACTAAAAGTTTGTAGAATTCTAGATTTACAATTAAGGAATCCTTACGGATATTTATTGTTAATATTATTAATTTATTAAATTTATTTTATATTTATTGTACATAATTTATTTATAAAATATTGGATATCATATTTTATTATTTAGTCTAATACAACTATTAGCAATAAACCGTAAAAACCAATAAAATATTCTCATTTTTTATCGTTTTATGGTCTCCATATCAGCAGTTTGCTTCCAAATAATATTAAACAAATAGGAACAATTAAAAAAGAATCCAAGTTCCTAAGATTCAAGCCGTTCAAAATATGAATTTTCACCTCCGAAGATCTGAAAAATTGGTGATATAAAAAAAAATAGTAATGAAATGAAGCTGTTAATAACAGTTTCATTAAAAGACTATATAAAAAAATTACTAAAAAGGCTTCCTACAAAAATACATTCGTCCTAGCTCATCTAAAGAAAAAAAGAACCGAAGCCAATTTACCGAGATCCAACGCGCCTAAAAATGAAGTAAAAATGAACAGTTAATAAAAATATACAAAAATATATATATATTTATTTACTTTCCAGATTACCACGTCCAGAGAGACTCAAAAAAATCTCCTAAAGAAAAAAAGAAAGAAAAGTTAGTAATGTTCGCTAAAATACAGTAGATAATAAAAAAACATATATATATTTTTTACTTGTCAATATATATATATATCAAAATCTCACGTTTTCAAAGATCTAAAGTCGTGTTAAACGTCTAAAAAAAAAGGAAAACCGAATCGGTAGTACCATTTTGCTAAAAGAAATATAGTAAAAAAATAATTCCAGATTCTTACTTCACACATCTAGACCCAAAAAAAGTTGCAAGTTCCGAGCTCTGGCCAAAGATTCACGCCCCTATCCATCTTAAAAAAAAAATTATCAAAATTTCTACGTGTCCAGGCCATCTAAAATTGAAATCTATTTCTAAAAAAAGCTGTTAGTAACAGTTCGTTGAAATAAACTTGCATCCAGGACAGTATCCAGATCGAAATACCACTAAAAATGAAATTTATAGCCACTTGGATGGTCATCATACAGTATAACTGATAATTATTATTATTTTCTCATATTAAGTTTTTTTTTTAATCAGAAATCTATGCGATAAAGGTCCTAGCCACCTAAAAAGAGAATAAAGTCAAAACGTGTTAATAAAACGTTTCGATAAAAGAAATCAATTTAAAAAAATATATATTTCGGATCTCTTACCAAATCACCACGAGTCCAAAGATCTGGCTGCCTGAAAAAAAAAGAAAATCGAAACATTGGTAGAACTTTTTGCTAAAGAAAAATTCAAAATTCAAAATTATCCTTTATTCTACTCGGCCTAAAGAAAAACATAAAATATAAACGTATTAGTAAACATTTCATTAAAAGAATAAATTTAAAAAAAACCTCTTTCCTTATTCCTTACCGAAATTTGTATCAAACGAAAAAGCCGTGAGAAAAGGAAAGTTATGGGAAAAGGAGAGCTGTGGGAAAAGAAAAAGCCAATAGAGAGGAAAGGGACGAAAGGGAAAGGCCTGGCAACTGGAGAGTAAGGTAAAGGGAAAGAGTAGAGGACAGAGGAAATGAGAAAAAAAAAATGGGAATGGCAATATGGAAGAGTTTTGTTGAGTTAAAAAAAAATTCTTATTTTTGATCGATCTGATTACTGTGCAATAAATATAGTATATACAGTATATGATCGGCCAAATTTAGACCAAATATACGCGAACTGAATTTCTTACATATAAAAATTTTGATGAAAAATACGCAATTTAATCACCTAACTATGAACAAAAAAATCCTGAATTATACGCAAATCAAAACCTTACACCGTCTAACTTCACTATAATGGCGACGCATCAGTAGACCCTACCCCTATATGTATATTTCTGGGTCCTGGTGGCACATCTAATCCTTTGCCTAATAATGGCATTATAAAAAATATGTTCAAGATTTTTTTATATATATCTGTACTATTACTTTTTATAAGAAAATATGAAACCAATTTTAATAATTGTCCTGTATAATCTAAAAAATACTTGGATTTTTATGTACATAATAATCATGATAATAAATAATTGCAGCTTTATTAAATATTACTATTGACAACAGCTGCATTTGAATCAGTTCTTAAATAAAATTCTATATTTGGCATTTAGCTGCTAGTCCTGATCCATTCTTTTCAAAATATTTACTTTTTTTTTTTTTATTTATATTTAGAATAACTGCATGAAGTCATTCACATAAATTGTATCCTAATTATTTATTTGCATAATTTTTAATTACTTGTTGAATAAGCTGATGATATATATTACTGATTACCAGTATATCTAACTTTACCTTTAGCAGTAGAGAATTTTTTTTTACATATTACAAGATAATTTATAATTAGAATTTATTAAATTTTGTCTAACTAATCCATAATATTGATCATATATTTTTTCTTCCAAATGTTTGCATTGTTTGTTATTTATTGAGAATATAACATTAATAAATACAAATTTCTTAAAATTAATTAAATCCAATCTATTAACAATTATTTTAAAGGTTGTCTTTTCATTTTTTTTACATTCTTCACAATAGCAATATTTTATTAAACTTTTATTTGATTCATATGTTTTTTGAATAGATATAGATCGGTAAGTCATATGACCCTGCCTTTATACTGAATAATTCGTTATAGCGTTAACGGCATTTTGTATTATAAAATCATAAAAAAAATGCCAGAACTATTGGTACCAGCATTTTTTATTCATAAAATTGCAAAAAGTGCTGGAACTAAAGATGGGTCCTCAATTGATTTCCAAAATCTGCAATATTGCGGGTTTTGGAAATCAATTGCGCTTAGTAATTCGCAAACTCGCAAATAATCTGCAAACCCGCAAATAACCCGCAAATAATTTATAGTACTGCAAATAACCTGCAAATCCGCAAACCCGCAAATAATCCGCAAATCTGTATAGTATCGCAAATAATCCGCAAATCTGCAAATAATTTACATTATCGCAAATTTGCGAATAAGTGGACAAAATTGTCCACTTTTAGTATATAAATAAATTTGGTTATATTTAATTGCGAAGATTAAATTAACATGATTCATAAGTTTACAAAATAGACAAAATTGTCCACTTTTTAGTATATAAATAAATTTGGTTATATTTAATTGCGAAGATTAAATTAACATGATTCATGAGTTTACAAAATGGACAAAATTGTCCACTTTTTAGTATATAAATAAATTTGGTTATATTTTATTGCAAAGATTAAATTAACATGATTCATGAGTTTACAAAATGGACAAAATTGTCCACTTTTTAGTATATAAATAAATTTGGTTATATTTAATTGCAAAGATTAAATTAACATGATTCATGAGTTTACAAAATGGACAAAATTGTCCACTTTTTAGTATATAAATAAATTTGGTTATATTTAATTGCGAAGATTAAATTAACATGATTCATGAGTTTACAAAATGGACAAAATTGTCCACTTTTTAGTATATAAATAAATTTGGTTATATTTTATTGCAAAGATTAAATTAACATGATTCATGAGTTTACAAAATGGACAAAATTGTCCACTTTTTAAAAAAAATGATCATGTGAAGATGATCTACAGTCAATCATAATTTTTGAGATTATTCAGATTATTTGCAGATTATTTGCGGATTTGCGAATTATTTGCAGATTTGCGGATTATTTGCGATTGCGGATTTGCGAATAATTATTCTTCAAAATCTGCAATGTTCCGCAATATCGCAAATCACAATTAATCCACAATTAGGGTATTGCAGACACATCTTTAGCTGGAACAAATAGTTCTGGCATTTTTTATATATAAATTTGCAAAAAAAAAATGCCAGAACTATTGGTACTGGCGTTTTTTATAAAAAATTGCCGAGCTTGATCTGGCTCATGAGCTGGCTTGAGCTTTTCAAGCCAAGCCCACTGCTAGCTTGAGTTTATCAAGCTAAGCCTAATACATGACTCAAGTTTTTTTAAGCTGGCTTGTGAGCCACCAAGCCAATTTAATCATGGCTTGACTTGGCTCAGCTTGAAAAGCTTGAGCCAGCTTGCAAGCTGGCTCAGCTCATGCGGAGCTTTATTGATGACTGATTCTTTTAATCTGATACTAATCAGTCATCAATTAGACATAAATTTCAAATTAGTTATTAACTAGTCATATAATTGATTGATACTTGATTGGTGTACAGTTGAAATTTTAAGCTTAATTTAATTTTATCTGATGAAATTTATAATTATAATTTTACCTATTTTATTATTTTATTATCAAAAAATGCAAAATTGCAAATGTAAATTTTAACTTTAATATGTGAATTTTCAAACAATCATTTAATCGGTCACCAATCGACCATATCAGATTGATGCCTGATTGATTGCTAATTAGTATATAACTTTTATAACCAGATTAATTAATATAGTAATTGTATCACTAAACAATTTGATAATCTATTTTATAGATTTAGTAAAATCTGGCTTGTAAATTCATCTAGCAACTCTAAAGAAGAAAAGTTAGAAATAATAAATGCAACCCTTCCTCCATTTACTTCAATTCCAGAGTCTGGCATATAATAAGATAAAATTGTTTATATATATCTGTGAAGAAAATTTAAAACGTTCTCTAAGTAATTCAACCAAATAATAATTACTAGTTTGCCATGGTCATTAACAATAACAAATATCTTAATTATTAATTAAATATAAAAAAAATTTATTTAATGCATTTTCTCAAGTAATATTAAATTGAAAATTTTAAGCTTTCTTATAAATAAAACAACTATTAATATTTTTAATATTAAGAATAAATGCATTATCAATACCTATAAGTAATTCTAATAAAGCTGAATTTTGATCTTTTTTGTCATCATTATTATCATTAAATGATCTTCAATAACTAGCTGTTTATACTCTTCTTGATTATTTATAATACTATAATTTTGATCTTTAATAATCAATTGTTTATACTCTTTTAGATTCTTTATATTATTATTTTGATTTTTAATAATCTGTTATTTGTAATTTTTTTGGTCTTTTACAATATTATAATTTTGATTTTCAATAATAGGCTCCATAATATTATAATTTATAATTGAATTATTATTATCTTTAGTAATAAATAAATAATCTTAAAATTAAGATAATTTATCATTTAAAAAAGTAGTAAAATTGGTAAAATTATTTTGTAAAAATAATAATATTTTTTAAAAACAGATATAAAGTGATTTGCTTAACAAGAAATTTTAAACTCATTTGTAAAACAAAAACTCTATATAATAATACATTGTAATAAATTATCTCTACTCTCTCTTGGTAAAATTATACAATTATAAATTTGATTCATATATTTGCTATTAGTATCTAGAAATAAAGATTCTATAGGTCTATATAATATTAATGCTAATTTAAAGAATACAATCATAGAATTCCAAGAGTGTGATTTGCATATTAATTTCAATTCTGAAATATATTCATTTTCTTTTTTAAAATTACAATCATTTATAATTCTATTTTCATTATCAAAAGCCTTATCTTAATAAATAGTAATATCCTGTTTAAAAATTAATTGTTGCAAATAAAATGATATATGCGTCATCAATTCAATTATTGTAGTTAGCCATAATGAAAATTAAAATTTTCATTTTCAAATGCAATTAAAGACACACTATTAAAAAAATAATTTTCATCTGGCATTGATTTTATATAAACATAATCCTTGTATCTTTCTGGAAGTAATTTCATTGCTTCATAATCTTGATCAGCATTATTTTATTCTTTATTAATATAATTATTATTTATATTAGATAATATACTATTATTATCAAATTTAATATCATAATTAATTACTTTACTAAGCATTATATTATCTTTATTGAGAAAATCAAAGATGGAATATAAAGTATTTGTAGCAGTGAAAGAATTCATTTTAAATGATATTTATACAGTATAATATAAGAAAATACGTGATAACCTATTTTAATTTTTTTTGTTTCAAATAATTCTCATGAATATCATGATTTATTATTAATAAATACTTTTCATAATCTCCAAATATTTTCAGTTGAATTTATAAAATCTTTAAATTTGTTATTTTGATATGTTTCAAAATATCAAAAAAAGTTAATTTACTATTTCATTTTATCATAATATTCCAAAATTCCCAAATTATTATAATTTTTTTCTCATGATCTATTTTTTGAGTGATTAAATTATTAAAATTGTTTGTGTTAATAATAGCAGATAATGATTAACAAAAAAATCTGATTAAAATAAAAAATAATTTATTATTTTTTAATCATTCTGCAAAATCCTCTTATTATATATATAATATCAAATTCTTATATAAAATATTTAAAAAATGCTTTATAATTGATTTAGTGTCTAAAGCGTCATAGTTAAAAGGGAAAAATTAATTTTCTTCTGAAGTGTAGAATTCTGAAAAATTCAGAAAATTCTTTCAAAAAAATACATGATTATAATTTAAATACGAGCTACAGGCTAGCCTAAAAAAGTAATTTTTGGTGATGTATTTTTTTATCTTTAAGGGTAGAGTGTAATGATGATTATTTTCTATATAATCATACTGCAAATTTTTTGTATTACGACTCCATGACAATTTGATTTACTAACACCCAAATATTTGTTCATCCCTTTTCGCCAAACTTTTCTAATAAAATACTTTAAAGAAATTTTTTAGATTTTATTGTTTTTTATCTTGTTAAAAATAATTCAGCCAAGATTATAATGTTAATGCTGGTCAAAAAACTGTTAATTTCTACAACTTGTATCAGTAAAAACAAAAAAATTAGTGTTTGTATTTGTATAAATAAAGTTTTTTCTTAGCAGTTTATCATCCATGCGAAACTTTTTCTTAAGAAAGTTTCCTTCATGCGAAAGATTTCAGTTTCTTCAAAATTTTTTGTGTCATGTTTTTTATTATTTAAAACATAAAAAAACTAGAAAACATGTATTTTTATTATTAAAAATAAAAAATAGGTTTCTTTATGTTAGTTAACAATAGTGTAAAAAATTTTTTATTATTCTTTTAGCCTTATATCACATCATCAAATAAATTTGTGAAATCTGATAAAAAATTCAACATTAAAAAATGATTGGTGTATACTCTACCCTTAAAAGTGTAAATTTCTGAAAAATTCAAAAATTTTTTTAGGAAAAATACTTGATTATCATTTTTCTTTAATCAAATAATCAATTAAAATCATTTTTGCAATAATTCATAATAAAAAAATATTGTGAAATATTTTTTTAATTAAATAATTTATTAAAACATTTTTATACATTTTATTGACATGATAAAAAAAACGTTACAACATTTTTTTTAATTTAATTGTTTTTAAAAAAACATTTTTTATTATGAAACATTTTTTTTAATTAATTTATTAAAATGTTATAATAGTTTTTAAAAAAAATATTATAAATTATTTTTTTAATTAAATAATTTGTTACAAATATTTTTTTAATCAAAGCACTTACAAAAAAATATTTTGCAATGTTTTTTTATTAAATTAGCAAAAAATAGCATTTTTTAATCAAATTGTTATAAAATATTTTGCAATGCTTTTTTATTAAATTGACAAAAAAATTGTTGCAAAATGTTTTTTAATTAAATAATCTATTAAAATATTATGATTATTTTTATTAAATTGATAAAAAAAATGTTATAAAATATTTTTTTTAATAAAATAATTTATTAAAAATATTTTCATAACATTTTATTGACGTGATAAAAAATGATGCAAAATATTTTTTTATTTTTTAATCAAATTATAAAAAAATATTTTGTAATGTTAATTAATATGATAAAAAAATGCTATGAAATATCTTTTTTTAATGAATTAGAAAAAAAAGTTATAAACTTAAATCATTTAATAAAATAGTTTTACAACTTTTTATTATTAAAATTTAATAATTAAATGATGAAAAAAAATAGTTCTTATTATTTTATCATTATAAATCAATTCAGTAAATCAGTTTAATAAATCATAAAACTGATACTGAAACTGCAATTACTGAAACTGATCAATAAATTTACCAAATGTTTTAGTTCAATAAATCATAAAACTAAAACTATTCTGAATTTTGATACTGAAACTGATCGGTATAGTTCAGTAATTACCAAAATTGATTAAAGTCCTATTTATTTCAGTATTATTTATTTTTTATATATAAAAACACTAAAACTGTCTTTTACTTTTTTTACATATATAAATACTGGAATAGAACTAATATTTTTATGTTTGTATTTATAAAAATACTAAAACTAATAGTTTTAATTTTAGTATTTTTTATATATTTTTGTATATAAGAACATTAGAATTATTATATTGATTTTGGTATTTTTTTGTATCTAATAATATTTACAATAATTATATTTGGCATAATTATTTATATTCTAATAGATAATTATTTATATATTTTAATTTACAAATTATATTTTTAGTCATATAATTCCAAGCTATATATATTGTAATAATTATTTTTTAGATTATAATAATTATTTTTTTTATATTACTAATTAATAAAATTTTAAATTTTTAATTTGATTTATTTTTAAATTTAATCTAATATTTTTATATAAAATTTTATTAAAAATAATTTTTAGTTTAAAATTTTTATTAAAAAAATATTTTTAAGTTATAACTTAATTGAAAATATTTTTGGTTTAAAAAATTAGTTTTAGTTTATTTTTTAAATTAAAAATAAAAATAAAATTATTTTTTAGAAAATTCTTTAAATTAAAAATATTTTTAGATAAAATTTTTTAATTACAAAATATTTTTTAATAATTAAATTAATTTGTGAATTAATTTGTGAATTAAGTTTAAAGTTGCTAGCTGAAATTAAAAAATTAAAAAATTTTAAATAAATAAAATTCTAGAATTTGATAAAAAAATTACGATAATTTTTTTTTTAAATAATATTAATTAGTAAATTAATTTTTTTATTTGAAATAATGTATTTATCATACCCTGTATTACAAATTTATATACTGTATAGCACTACATAAGGTACCTCAGATATATATCAATTTCACCAATTTAAAAATTGAATTATACTCAGGAGTATTTTGTATAGAATATGGAGAAATTGACCAGAACTAGTTGAATTTTTGCCAGAATTAAAATTTTTTAATCACATATCATACATGAGTATATTATCATAAGGATATGTAAAAAGGAGGATTCCTTATGCAGTGCTATACAGTATATTTTTATAATTATTATTTGCTATTTTAAGGGGGTGTAATGTATAAATAGAACCCCAAACAATACTAATATAACTTACAAATGATCTGCATGCATTTACTATTAACTCTATGCAACTTTTTTTCATAGTAATGCTACGCAAACTTACATTTTAATTAAAAAAATTTTGTAAAATTTATAATAAAAAATTTGTTAACGTTATAACAAATTATTTGGTATAAAAGTAAGGTCATATGACTTGCAAATCTAATCAAATAATCTGAATATCTGATTTTTTTTTAATTATTTATCAGTTTGTTTTTGTAGTGCTTTCAGATAAAAAGCATGATTGAACTTTTGGAATTAAGGTAAGAAAGGATTAAAAGAAGTGGTTTGTTATTTTTTTTAATTAATTATTTATTTTTTTTTCTTCTTTGTAGTGTTGCTAGATAAAAACACATCCAAACTTTTGAAATTAAGGTAAGAAAAGATAGAAGAAGTGTTTTTTGGTATTTTTTTTTAATTAATTAATTAATTATTTATTTTTTCTTTTTTGTAGTATTGCCAGATGAAAAGCATTACCAAACTTTTGAAATTAAGATAAGGGAAGGTGGAGAAAATATTTTTTGTTTTTTTTTAACTAATTAATTATTTATTTTTTTTTGTTTTTTTTTGTAGTGTTGCTAGACAAAAAGCATGACCAGACTTTTAAAATTAAGGTAAGAAAGGGTGGGAGAAATATTTTTTAATATTTTTTTAACTAATTAATTTTATTTTTTTTTTGTTCTTTTTTGTAGTGTTACTAGACAAAAAGTATGACCAGACTTTTGGAATTAAGGTAAGGAATAGTGAAAAAAATGTTTTTTGGTGTTTTTTTAACTAATTAATTATTTATTTTTTTTGTTCTTTTTTATAATGTTACCAAATGAAAAGCATAATTGGACTTTTAAAATTAAGATAAGGGAGGGTAGGGAGATGTTTTTCATTATTTTTTTTTTAACTAATTAAGTTATTAACTTTTTTTTATTTTTTGTAGTGTTGACTTATCAGATAAAAAATATGACTAGGTTCTTGAAATCAGGATATTAAAAACTGAAAAAGAATAATAAAAATAAATAAATTTGATCTAAAATACTGAAAAAAAATGAAAAAATAAATAAAATAAAATAAATTTTAGTAAATACTGAGTAATTTACATTTACTGAAATTAGTATTTTTTAAAAATAAATCCACATATATTTATTATAAACTTTATGCAAACATAATATGTGAGTTACTTCCAAATTGATTGATTTACATAAACTTAATTTGTGGATTTAAAAAGTAATTTCATATAAACTCTATGCAAATCTGTATGTGAGTTATATTAGTATTATTCAGAATTTTGTATAAATTAATGATATAAATAATTTACAAAAAAAAAATGCATTGTAATATAAGATGCAGTAAATAAATTCACTTTTTTTATTTAATAATTACTAATATTAATATAGTTTTGATCTTAAAAAAATACTTAAAACTTATAGTAAATTTTTTTAGTTAAATTTTACTATATATATATTTTTAGAATTTTAATAAAATACTAAAATACTAAAATCATTAACTGTTAAAATTATTTAATATTTTTAATATAATTTTTATTAATTTTAAATATAGTTTTAGTATAATTTTACTTTACTAATAATGTAATAAAGAACATTATTTAATATTTATATAACTTATATTTTTTATTCATTTTTCTTAAAATTAAACTAATTTATTTTTTTAGTTTTTTTAAAAAGAAAAAATATTATTAGTAATTTTTTATTATTATATAAGAAAACAAATTTTCATTAGTTACATAATTATATTATTATTAATATTATATAGGCTAATTTTATTTATTTTGCTAAATAAAATTTTATGATATTTATAAGATTGTACTATATTAGTACTACATTATACTATAAAAATATGTAGTAATATATAATTAGGGCTCTGATCAGTTTTGGTAATTACCGAACTGTACCGATCGGTTTCAGTATCAGAGCAGTTTCAGTTTTACAGTTTATCAAACCAAACCTTTCAGTAAATTTACCGATTGGTTTCAGTAACTGCGGTTTCGGTACTGGTTTTGCAATTTACCAAACTGAATTACCAAATCGATTTATACTAAATAACATAATAAACAAAAACGTTTTATATAGTATAATATAATAAAAAAGCATTTTTAATTAGTTATTTTGATAAAATAAACCATTTTGCAGCGGTGTTTTATCAACAAACAAGTTGTGAAATGTTAATTGGATAAAAAAAAATGTTCGCAGTAGTTTTTTGTCAAATTAATTATAAAACTGTTGTGAAATGTTTTGTTAATTAATTTTAATAAAAAAAAATCGTTTCCTTTTGTCGCTATAATTAAAAAATATTGCAAAACATTTTTTATTGGTTATCTGTTAATTTTAATAAAAAAAATGTTTTGTAACATTTTTTTTTATTACTTTAATTAAAAATGTTGCGAAACATTTTTTATCGATTAGTTAATAAAAAAAATGTTTCACAACATTTTTTATTGCTTTAATAGAAAACGTTGCGAAACATTTTTATCTGTTAATTTTAATAAAAAAATAACATTTCGCAACATTTTTTTTGTCACTTTGACAGAAAACGTTGCGAAATGTTTTTTATTGATTAGTTAATAAAAAAATAATGTTTCGCAACGTTTTTTTATTGCTTTAATAGAAAATATTGCGAAATATTTTTATCTGTTAATTTTAATAAAAAAAATCATTTAATCATTTCATAAACGTTTTTTTTTATTGCTTTAATAGAAAACGTTTGCAAAATATTTTTATCTGTTAATTTTAATAAAAAAAAGCAGTTCGCAAACGTTTTTTTACTACTTTAATAGAAAATGTTGCGAAACGTTTTTTATCAGTTAATTTAATAAAAAAATAACATTTCACAACATTTTTTTTTATCACTTTAATAGAAAATGTTACAAAACGTTTTTATCTGTTAATTTTAATAAAAAAAGCATTTCGCAAACGTTTTTTTTACCACTTTAATAGAAAACGTTACGAAACATTTTTTATTGGTTAATTTAATAAAAAAATAACATTTCGCAACATTTTTTTTTATCACTTTAATAGAAAATGTTGCAAAATGTTTTTATCTGTTAATTTTAATAAAAAAAAGTGTTTCGCAAACATTTTTTTTACCACTTTAATAGAAAATGTTGCAAAACGTTTTTTATCAGTTAATTTAATAAAAAAAATGTTTCACAACATTTTTTGTCACTTTAATAGAAAATGTTGTGAAACGTTTTTTATTAGTTAATTTAGTAAAAAAACGATTCGCAACTTTATTTTTTATCACCTTAATAAAAAACGTTGCGAAACATTTTATTAGTTGATGTTGCAATATCGGTAAATCAGTTCAGTTTTCAGTAATTATTGATTAGTTTCGATAATCATTAATACTGATACTGGTCAGTTTTGGTAATCATCAATACTGATACTGATTAATTCAGTTTAGTATCAGTTTTTGCAAAAACCAAACTGCTGAACTGAACTGATCAGAGTCCTATATATAATAGAAAATTTCTAAGTTTACATGGGATATTCAAATACAGTACCACATGATTAAATTTACTGATTGGTTGATTAGTTTTACAATTATATTAAATTGGTCAATTAGTTATTTGTTTACATGCTCTTTTTCTTTTCAGGTGGTTCTTTACAAAGCTTACAAAGGTATTGTATATTTTTTATTTTTTCTTTATTTGTTTTCAATTTTTCTTTTTTTTTCTAATCTCCTTTTCTTCTTTTTATGTCTTTTATCATTAGGTTATTTCAATTTTACATAAAAGTATGCCATTTTTATCTTTTTTTCCTTTTTTTTGTTTTGTTTTTAATTTTTTTTTTTCTTTTAAGTTTTAGTTTTATGAACAAAGGTACAGTATATTTACTTTTCATTCTTGTTTCCTTTGTTGTTTTTTTATGTTTCATTTTTACTAACTGAGCTATTTTATTCTTTTTTTTATGAGTTGGCTTTTTGTTTTTATTTTCTTTCCATTTTGTTTTCCACTTTATTTTTACTTTATACTTTTGCTTTCTATATCATCTTTGTTTTTTACTTCTCCATTTTATTTTCATATTCTCTTGTTTCTATTTTATTTTCGTATTTTTCTTTTTATTTTATTTTTGTTTACCTTCTTTTTATTTCGTTTCCTTTTTTTTTTCCTCTCTTTTATTTTATTTTGTATTCTTCTTTCTATTTTGTTTTTGTATTCCTTCTTTTCATTTTATTTTTGTATTCTCCTTTCCATTTTGTTTTCATTTTTCTACCTTTCCATTTCATTTTCTTTTTATTTAACATTTCCATTTTATTTTTCTTCTTGTTATTCCTTTTTATTTTCATTTTGTTTTCTTTTCATATTTAACTTTTCTATTTTTATTTTGTTTCTTCCCATTTAACTTTTCCATATTCTTTAACTCTTTCCATTTTTCTTTCCTTCTTTTTTGATTCATTTTCTTCTCGACTAACCAATTCCTTTTCATTTTCCTTCTTTTACCCTTTTTCCTTATTGTTCTCATTTCCTTTCATTTTTATTTGATTTTTCTCATATTTTTTGTTATTTATATAATTTTTTCTCAAATACTTTTGCCCACTATTGTTTTTTTCATCCACATATACCTTTTAAACTTTTTTTTCATCTTTCTTGATTTCTTCTTTATTTAATTAATTTAACATTGTAATTTGTAAGTTTAACCTTGCATTATAAATAAAATGAAAGATTTTTAAAGTTATTTTACAAAAAAAATAAATCTAATACAATCAATCACGTGATTTGTGTTTGAACACACCATGTACAAATAGAAATTTTCTATATAATAATTTATATTTAGGCCAATTATTACTTGAAAAATTTGTTTTCTGCTATTAAAATTACAAGTTTAAGATTAATTGTAAATTAGTTTTAAAAAATTTTTTGCAAGATTAAAGTAATATTAGAAAAATTAAAAAAATATAAAACTATATATTATAATATAATAAATAGTTTCTTTTAAAAATAAATTTATTTATAAATATTGAATAACTTTTGTATAAGTGTATCAGTAATCCTATATTATAGTATGGAAAGAATGTCTTATGATGCAAACATACCTCACTTTACCTGGTTACTTCTTTCAAGAAAAAATTGACCTTCTTTTCACTATCGGCTAAGTAAACCAAGAAAAATGTAATACCCAGATCTTAAACTTCTTCTTTTAATATTTGTAAAGCTAATCTTGCAATCAGATCCAACAGAATTCAACTAAGCAATTCTAGGATACTGAATTCACCTTTCAAATATAAAGATAATTATGATTTGAAGAAGTCTAAAAAGTCAAAATGGAATAAAAGTTCCAAACTAAAGATTTTTAAGCATGATTTATATACAAAAATAGCCAAGATATAGAAAATTTTGGAGGATTTGACTAATAATCTCAAATTCTCTTAAAGAAATTTTTGATAGTTCTTAGTAATAGTAGTCTAATCTTTATGTAAAATATTTTATTTTTTCTTCTTTGTTTTCCTTCTATTTGTTATTATATTATGTTTTAATTTATTAGATGTATATTAAGACTGGCTTTAACAGGACCCCAAACAATACATATATAGGTCATATTAAAATCCAAATTTTTTACTATGATCAATAAGCAAATTATTTTAAACTCTGCTAAGCAAAATTTTATTCTAACATCAAAAATTTTATATTGCTAAGCAACTCATTTTATGACATATATAAAAACTTTTATAAATAACTTATAAATTTATATTTATAGTACAATTTATTATAATACAAATAAATTTTAATGTGATAAATAACTTAATTTAAATACCCAAAATATTAAAAATTTAAAAATTAATACTGTTATAGTGATACTAACCTTTCAATAAATATTATACCTAGAGTTATAAAAAATAAAGCACAATTATTTTCAACCGTTCTGAACAACTTACTTAAGCACAAGAAGTTGATTTCATTTAACCAAAAATAGTAAAATTACACTTTAAAATTAAAAATCAAATAAATGATAAATAATTGAAAGTACAAAACTTGGTTGCATTCCACGAATATTAATCCAATTATTCTAAAATATTTACTGTAGGTAGATTCGACCCTGCTGAACAACTTTACTTAAGCAGAAAAAAGTGATTTCATTTGACCAAAGTATGTAATTACGTCCTGAAGTTAAAAGAAAAAAAAAAATATTTTGAAATTAATACTGTTTGAAAAATACAAATTTCTTCATAAATATTATACTTAACCTTAAGAAAATTAAGATCCGAATACTTTTGATATTGCTAAACAGCTTTACTTAAATATAAAAAGTGATTTCATTCAACTAAAATTTATTTTACATATAGTTAAATTTAGTAAACAAAAAACAAGAATAAAAGAATATTATTATAAAAAATGTATTTTTTTATAAATATAATATTTAATTTTATGAAAACTAAAGTATATAAAATCAATAATATATTGAAAAAAGAAAATATCTTTTTAAAAAAATTTTTAAAAGTACAAGTGAAATTAAAATTTTTTCTTATATATATAGTATGAAAATCACCCCTTACTAGGGATGTGCCATGCGCATTATGTGTTGCATAATGCGATGCGCATAATGCGCATAATGCGCATAATAAATTTTACAATAATCTATTAAATTGTAATTTTGGTAAAAATTATCTTAATTCCGGCTAGAATTATAGTTTAACAAAAATGGAATTTATAGATAGATTTGTATTACATTAGATCTTCACAAAAAAAAATTTTTTTTTCTTCGTCTAAAATGCCTCCAGCTAATCCTATTTGGGCGCACTTTAATAAACTTGGACATGTGGCTGGTTTTCAGCAAGCTCGTGCACAATGTAAATACTGTAATTATGAAGTAAATGCTGCAGTTAAAAAATGTATTGCACATTTTAAAACCTGTCCAAAAGCAAGTATAACGGCTCTTCAAGGATTTTTTGGATCAGATTTTCAACCTAACACAATACAACGTAATAATTCTCGTTTATCCACAGAGCAAAACAATATTACTACTGCTGTTACAAGACCTATATTACAATCACAAACATCAATAAATAATTTTGTTGATAGAATATCTTCAGCAGAACAAGATGAATGTGAATTATTATTTGCACAAGCAATTTACCAATGTGGATTATTCTTATCATTATCTGAATTAGAACCAATTAAAATCCTTTTTCAAAAACTTCGTCCTTGTTTTAAACTACCTTCACGAAAAACTTTATCAACAACATTACTTGACAAGGTATATGATAGTACAAAAAATGAAGTAAATAATTTGATTAATTCAGCAAATTATATTTGCTTAATTTCCGATGGATGGTAGGTGTTTTTAACTACAATTTTAACTGAAATCAATAAAAATATCTAATATAATTTAATGTTCTAACTTCTAGGTCGAATATGATGCAGGAACATTGGACTAATTATTTAATTACCACACCAAGACCAGTATTTTTTTCTGCTCATCAAACTGGCAAAATTAAACAAACAGGAGAAAATATTGCAGCTGATCTTGATGAAGTTATCTCGAAAATTGACCATTCTAAACTTTCAGCAATCATTACTGATAATGCATCCTCAATGAAAAAAGCATGGAAACTTTTGGCTATTAAATATCCAAAAGCAGTTTTCCTTGGCTGTGTAGCTCATTCCTTAAATCTTTTAATTGGTGATATTATAAAACTCCCTTGGGCGGACAGAACTATGAAAAATGGAAAGAAAATTGTTAAATATTTCAAATCACATCAAGTTCCAGCTGCAATCCTGAAACGATATCAACTTTCTAATTATGATAGGCGAATCTCACTTAAATTACCTGTAAAAACACGTTGGGGATCATCAGTTATTTGTCTTAATTCACTTCAGGTAAATCAACTTGCTATTGAATTAACAATTACAGAATTATCACGTAATCAAACTGTTAGAATTGAAGATGATATAAAAAGTATTGTATTAGATGATGAGTTTTGGGAAGATGTTGATAATCTGCTTAAAGTTCTTAATGAACTTGTTATTGGAATTTCTATGTTTGAATCGGACACACCTTCTTTATCTAAAGTACTAGATTGGTATCATAATCAATTAGAATCACCAGGTAAAATATTCTTTTTTGTTAGTAAATATAAACAAAAATTATTACTAATCAAATTTAATTTTCTCAAGTCTATGTATTTGATGTAGCAGGAAATAATATTAAAAATATTATCGAAAAAAGGTGGGAAAGGATTTACCACCCTGTTATGGAAGTTGCGCACCTGCTTGATCCATCATTTCATGGACGCCACCTTACTTCTGATTCAATGAATAAAATTTCACTGTTTATCCAAAAGTATTATTCAGATAATGCAGTAATTATTTGGACACAAATCTTGAATTATAAGGAAAAAAATAGAGTTTTTGCAAATAAACTTGCTTGGGAAACAGCCGGTAAAATTGATCCTGTAACTTGGTGGTGTGAAAATTTCAGTGATTCTGCACCTGAACTTACTCAAGTAGCAAAAAAGGTTCTATCCATTCCAACATCGTCTGCTGCATCCGAAAGAAATTGGTCAGCATTTGCATATATTCATGATAAAAAAAGAAACCGGTTGAATGCTGATCGCGTCTTAAAATTAGTGTATATTTATAGTAATTATAAATTACAAACGCCACGAGAAACACCAGAATGGAAAGTGTTTACAAATGAGCTGGATAAAAATACTTCATTAAATAGGGGAAATATAGATAACGAAACTCAAGTTTTAGAAGAAAGTGAAGAAAGCGAAGATAGTGATTATGAAGATGAGCATTTGTTAAATAGTAGTAGTGAAAGTGAAGAAGATAATTTTAATGACAGTGAAAATGATGACTCCGATGTATCTTGTTAATAAAATAAAATAAATAAATAAAATAGTTTTTATAACGAAATTATTTTTTTTTTTTATCTGTATAACGGTATTACATATATCATGTGCATAATGCGAATAATACGCATTATGCGCATTATGCGTATTATGCGCATCGTAAAGTGAAATTTTCGCATTTTGCCCATCCCTACCCCTTACTACACAAAATCTATATATAACTTTAACAATTTTAACTCCCTATTACGCATCTATAATTACGACTTTTTTTATTTTTTGCTTTCTAATAAGCAAAATTCTATATAACTTAAAAAAAAATTTTATATGATAAATAAGCAAATTTTTTTGTTACCTATATATATATTGTTCGGGGTGCTGCTTTAACTAGAAGTAATTTTTTTTGTATTAGCAGGTATATTTATATAGAATTATACCTCCCTATTCACTAATAAAGTAATTGCAATCTCATTACTTTTAAACTTAAAAAACAAAAATTATAATAATAATTAGAATAATTGAAAAGATAAATAAAATATATATTGTTTTACAATAAAAATTTATATTATATAATTATTTTTTTTTATAATTACTATAAAGAGAATTACATATATTGGGCGTCTTCACAAAATGTGTGATTAGGATAAAATTAGGATTGAGATTAAGATTAGCTTGAAATTAAGATTAACACTTAAATCTTGATTCACAAAATATACTACTATAATTATGATCAACTTATTACGCGTTTTCATTAAATTTTTTTAACTAACGTTAACTGTTAAAAATTTTAATATAAATTTTATATCTTTCTCTGTCGTAATATTTTTTAGTAATGAACGATATTAATGAAATTCAAACTATAATTATTTTAATAATAATTATTATACTTATTAAACATATTGAACTTGAAGAACTTTTAATTGCTTTTTATTCAATTGAGCAAGAAGAAGAAGATTTTAACATTTTGCCTTTAATTTTATTATACTCACAACATAATAAAGAAATTAATGAACTGAGAAAATTAAATAGATTAATATCTAACTATTGGTTTAATGAAGTATGTTTAAATATGCAAGATTTTGAATTTAAAAGACATTTTAGATTAACTAGGTTTACGTTTGAATGGTTGTGTTGTGAAATAATACCACTTTTAAGAAGAAACAGTAATGAACCTGGTATAATTGGGCTTGCATAAGAACAAAAAATCGCAGCTTCATTATGGTTTCTTGCTACTGGAGAGTGTTTTAGATCTATAGGAGAAAAGTTTGGAATGGGGGAATTAACTATAAGTTACGCATTAAGACAATTTTTTGATGTAATAATTTCCAAATTTTTAAGTGAAAAAATCATTTTTTCAACTACAGAATTAGAGGTTAATAGAATTACAAATGGATTCAAAATAACCAGAAATTTTCCTAATGTAATTGGCGCTATTGATGGTAGTCACATACCAATTAAAGCATCTCACTTGTTTCCTGTTGACTATTTTAATAGAAAGGGATTTTATTCTATTGTTTTACAAGCAGTAGTTGATCATAAAAAAAAATTTTTAGATATATGTGTTGGCTGGCCAGGTTCTACGTACGATAGTAGGATTTTAATAAATTCAAATCTTTACAATAAATTTAATAATCAAGTTACAATGCATCTTAATAATAAATATATTTTAGGTGATGGGAGATATCTGAATCTTAGCTGGCTGATAGTACCATATAAAGATATTGGTAGAGGATTAACTTAAGAGTAAACATATTTTAATCGCAAACATTCACAAACAAGAATTAAAGCAGAACAGGCTTTCAGTTTATTGAAAGGTAGATGGTGATATCTTCTTAACAAATCAGAAGTTTCATTTGAAATAGTATCACACATTATAACTACTTGTTGTATATTGCATAATATTTGTGAAGAAAGATGTGACTTTTTACTACCAGACGAGCGATACCATGAAGTAGAAACTGAAACTGATGTAAATAGGGAATTAAATACCACTGAAACACTTGAAGGAAATGTAATTAGAAATTCAATATGTAATTTTTTATAGAATCAAAGAAATATGAGAAGGTGTTAATAATAAATTTTGCTAAAGATTCCTAATTTCTTTATTATAATTACAAAAAAAAATTACAATACCAATTGTTTATTTGTATTCAAATTGAGGAAATTCTAAGTTATCTGTAAATTAAAAATAAATTTAATGAGTTCGTATTATATTATGCATCAGGGTTTAGATATATGATATATATGCATACGCATGCGCATGTGCATGAATATACACTACATGCATAACAAATTAAATACCTTGACTTGCTTTATCCACCTGGTTTAGTTGATTTTGCTTCGTATGTAAAGAATTTAAACTGTTTGAAAGATTATTTAAAATATTAAACAGCATCATATCAGATTGCTGCTTCATATGAAGTAATTTTAATCTTTGTTCTTGTTCTTTTTTTTCCTTTTCTTCTCTTTTTTTATCAAGTTCTATTTGTCTAACTTCTTGCTGTTCAATCCAATTTTGAAGAATATCTCCTAAGTTATTTCCACACTTTTTGGATTTTTTTCTATTTTGATCTTCTAAATTAGCGTTAGCATTATCATTTTTATGCTTGTTTTTATGCTTTCTATCAATTTTAGGGATCACATATGGAGTTTCCACTTGTGGATTTTCTTGAATATTGAGATTATCATCTTTTCTTAATGAAAATTCACACGAGTCAATACAAGATTTTGGATTTAATATAGGCCTATTTTTATCCAAAATAGCTTCAATTTCTTCTTTATATTGAATGGTAATTGGATAACCGCCACTCTTCTTTGATTCTGCAAGTTGTGTCTTTAAAAAAAAAATCAAAAATCAATAATTAATAAAATTTTAAAATATTTTTTTATTTAATTTAAAAAAAACCTTATAGTTGTCCACAAGATTCTTCCACTTATTAGCAATTTGAATATTACTATAAGATTGTTCAAAGTTAAAAGTTAGGAGAAAAACTTTGGCATTTTTTCACAATTGAATATTTTCTGAATTAGAGATGGTTCCACGTGTGTATTTTAACTCTTCAAGCTTGTCTTTATGTTCAAGAAGGAAAGATAATAGTGCTTTTATAGCACTTTCACTCCACTTTGTTCTTGAAGGTTTATCTTTTCTAATATTTTTATGAGTTTGTTCCATTTTTTTTTTTTTTACTAAGAAAAAAAACTTATTATTTTATGTTGAAAAATAATTTTTAAAAATTTCGCATTTTGTGTTTTACATTTGAAATAACCATAAAAAAATGTATTTAAATAAAATAAATGCATATTACAATTATGAAAAATATATGAAAAAAAGAGGAACTTGTGGGTAGTTAATTTTTTGTTCCTAATCTTACTTGATGAGTAAGATTGAAATTTCATATGTAATTTCAATTACGATCAGCTTGAGATTAATCTTAATCTTAATCATGTTTTTTGTGAAACCAGATTAACTCTTAATCTCAATCTTAATCTCAATCACGCATTTTGTGAAGACACCCATTATGTAATATCTATTTTATTATAAACCCTTATCCTCTTTCC
The DNA here is from genome assembly GCA_015698045.1 of Rhizophagus clarus. Classification (NCBI taxonomy): domain Eukaryota; kingdom Fungi; phylum Glomeromycota; class Glomeromycetes; order Glomerales; family Glomeraceae; genus Rhizophagus; species Rhizophagus clarus. Next base: position 67,232 of record BLAL01000018.1, on the reverse strand, counting down.
TTCTCTTATTAGATTTAATAATCAATTAGATTATAATATTTATAAATTATATAATTAATATAGGTGTAATATAAAATTTTAATTATTCCTCTTCTTTATTTTAATAATTATATAATATATATAAGTTTTCTAAACAATTTTCAATAAAAATATAACAAATTTATAATAAATAAAATAAGCAATTGATATACTATAGTTTTTATAAAAAAAAAAAATACTGCTATAGAATATTATATATAAAAAATTAAAGTAGTTTAGTATTATATTATATTTTGATTTAAGTATAATTAAAGATAAATAAAATTAATTCATATAAATATTTATTTATTTACAGTTATATTTGATATTTAATAATTTTTTTTAAATTTTTTGCTTAGTTATAATTAAAGACTTGAGATATATATTTTTTTTGTTTTTTTATTTCTTATAATTTGTTTTTTATTAAAATATTACTTTTTTTAGACTTTTTGACTTTTTCATTTTATAATTAAGGTATATATATTTCTAATTTTATATTTTTATTTTGTTTTTTATTTGTTCTTATGTTTATTTTTTATATATATTACATTTTTTATTAATTAATTTATTTTTTTTAGATTCTTTTAGTTTTCTTTTAATTAATATTAAGGTATTTTTTTATTTTTATTTTTTTTATTTTTATCTTTTAATTACTATTTTTTATTAATTTATTTTATATTTTTTTATTTCTTTTACTTCTTTTATTTATTTGCTTTTTATTTTTTTTTTTGCTTTTATTTCCTTTTTAATTTTTTCATTTTTTTTAATTTCCTTTTGTTTTGCTATTTTTTTTTGATTATTTATTTCATTTTTTTTTATTATTTTTACTTTTTTTTTTTTTTTTTTATTTTTTTATTTTTTTTTATTTTATTTTTTTTTATTAACTTTATTTTTTTTATTGTTTTTGTTTTCTTTTACTTTTTCTTTATTATTTTTGTTTTCTTTTATTTCTTTTACATTACTTTATTTATTTTACTTTTTTTTTTATTTCTTTTGTTTTTTATTTATTTTTATTTCTTTATTATTTTATTTTCTTTTATTTTTCTTATTATTTTTATTCTTTTTTATTTTTCTTTTTACTATTTTTATTTTTTTTTAATTTCCTTTTACTTTTGATTTTTTTTTTTAGTTTTTTTTTGTTATTTTTATTACTCTTTATTTTTTAATTTTTTTTTATTATTATTTAAATTTTTTATTAACATATTTCTTTATTTTGAAAATAAAAAAGTATATAATAATAAAATTTAATTTTAATTAATAAAATATGTAAATTTTAGATTAATTAATAAATTATACAACTTTAAATTTTTAAACTTGTAAAGTAAATAAAGTTTAAAAAAATAATTTTTTATTTAAAATTAACTGTTAAAAATTCTAAAATTAGTCAATTAAAAATTTTATCTAAATTACGTAATAGAGTATACTATAATAACAGGGTTATTAAATAATATTTTTTTAAAATATTTTGTTATCTATTGATTTAATTTGAATAAATATTTTTTTGTTTTATAAATCTTATTAAGAATTATATTTTAAAAAAAGTTTATGTAAATTAAACTATTGATTGATAAGAAAATTATAAAAAATACATTTTTTGATTCTTTAAATTTGGTATTAAATCGTTTTTTTAAAGATGTTTAAAATTCTAATATATTTTAATAAAGTTTTTATATAATTAGTATTAGTAAAAATTTTGCTAGTAAAATAATAATCATTAGTCTTTATTTATTATATAGTTGATTATAGTTACATCCTATATAATTACATCATATAAAATCCCTTTTTATAAATATACTATATTTTGGATCTAATATATTAATAAATATATAAAAAATCTTATTTTATAAACATATCATATGGATTTTTTTATAATTACACCTATTTTTTTTGGTTTTAAGAAGAATGACTATAAAAAAGGATGACTGTATTTATTTTCTAAAATTTTTGTCAAACTTATATAATTTTTTATAATTTTAGTCTGTTTTATAATAGCCAAATTTATTACAAACTATTTAATAAAAATAGATTTTATTATATAAAAAATAATAATATTTAATAGAAAGTTTATTTAAAATAATTTATTTTTTAATTATTTTTATATAATTATTTTGTATAAATTCAATATGCAGAATGTACATATATATAAATTTTTATAATTTTACATATAATTAAAAATTTTTATGTGCATTTTATGTATATAAAAATTTTGTATTTCTTTAAACTTACTACAATTAAAAATATTTATTACATATTGTTATTTAAAAAACTGCGTATATAAAAACTTTAAATCATATATGCATCTTGCATATAATTTAAAATCTGAATTTTAAATACTGATTTGCACTATATTATAATAAAACCAATTAATATAAATATAATATAAAAAAATAAGGTATACAATATTATAGATTTATTAAAAAAAATTATATTCTAAAAATTAGTAATCTGTATAAAAAAACAACTAAAAAGACTAATTATTAGATTAGATAATATATATATTCTTTGAAACATATATAAAATATGAAAATTTCTGATTCATTTGCTTTATTGATATTATTAATTGTTAGTAAAAATATATTATTTTATATCATTTTACTTGGTATATTCTTGTATAATATTTGTCATAATAGATATAATATATGTAAAATACATGTAATAATTATTTATGATTGATATTATATGACAAAATTGCAATCATAAAAAAAAACTTTTAATAATTCGTTATGGATTAAAAAAAAAATCACATTATTTATTAATGTAAAAAATAGTTCAAGAAGCAATAAAGCAAAGTATATATGTAATATTCTGTTACACATGGCTTACATTTCTTTTTTCTAAAAAGAGTTGGGTTATTGTTGTATTGATATATGTAACATTACAATCATCCCGATAAGGAATCGACTAGGTGGGCAAAATTTTTTCTTTAAATATTATTGCATATTGCATAATGAATCATATCCCCGATTTCATTATATAACATTATAACACCTGACGCGTATGGCACAGCAATAACGCGTATTGTAAACACACCCCAGAATTGTGTGTTTCACCCCAAAAATAAACTATTATAAATTGAGGGACCTGCTAATTTTTAACTCCTCAACCTTTTCTTCACGTTTGTTTTTTTCACGAACTACTGGTCTCAATCTCGTAGAATTACTTACGAATATTTTAAAAATAATTGAAACTTAACTCAAAATGCCACCAAAGGCTGCTCCCAAACCAACTACAGGTGGAAAAACTACAGCTAGCTCTGCTGCTGCAAAAGCACCAGCGGGTAAAGCTCCTGTTAAGGCGCCAGCATCTAAGACACCAAAAGAAAAGAAGACTGGTGATAAACCTAAAAGAAGAAAAGTTCGCAAGGAGACATACTCAAGCTATATCTACAAGGTTTTGAAACAGGTATGTTAATTTTATATTCTATTGAACTAATTTTGGGTTTATCTTTTAGTTGGATATTATTCGTCTTTTATGTGCAAGATAAAAGAATAATTTACTTTTTCTCGCAAAGTTATTCCATAAAATGTGCAAAAAAACGCGTTTTGGCTTCACTTTATTCATGACGAATTTAATTCTAAATTAGCAAAAAAGAAATGTGCATCATAATGATATCTAATATCTACGACATCTTCGTACTTGTTAAAATGAATATTTAGGTCCATCCTGATACTGGTATCTCAAATAAAGCAATGTCTATCCTCAACTCGTTTGTTAATGATATCTTTGAGCGTATTGCTGGAGAAGCTTCTAAACTCGCAGCTTATAATAAACGCTCCACCATTTCTTCGAGGGAAATCCAAACTGCTGTCCGCTTGATATTACCTGGTGAATTAGCTAAACACGCAGTTTCAGAAGGAACTAAAGCTGTAACGAAATACACAAGCTCTAAGTAAAAGATATCGTAATGAATCATATACTCACGGAACCAAGGAAGGAGGAATAGGATGTATTACTTTTATAGCTGTGTAAATGAATTTTAATATCCAATTTTTTTTTTTTAATTTGAGGTATAATATAGGACTATTTTTTATGCTTTTTTTTCAATCTTTTTTTTTAGCAAGTTCACACTCACATTTATTTTTCTTTTTCGTAATCATGCTTTATGAGGATATTCCTAATTAAAATGATTATATATGTACAGCTTTTATAGTATTGTTTCTTTCTTTCCTTATCTTTCATAAAAATTTTTTCTTATAATAGCGGATTAAAAGGGATTCAAAAGAAACATGCTTAAAGAATTATAATAAAATAACTGATAAATTTCTTTTGCTTAAAGTATTCAGAAAAAATTGTTAAATACGATAAAAACAGATATCAGAGACTTGGAGTAATTTGGAAAACAAATCTAAATTAATCGATTAGAGAAATAAAATTAGGTTTTAATTCATTAAGGATAATGGATAGTTAAATAACAACAATTAAATGTTGTTTTAACAATTCAATAATAGTAGTAATTTAGAAGATATCTTTTGTCTGATCGATCCAAAAGTGTATCCTTTGTATTCCTTATATTCTTGCGCGTATTTATTCTAAGTACATACATAACCTTATTCGAATGTGTAACAAACGAAGTTTGCAAATACCAGCGATTTTACATATTCATTAAAAATTTCTTTATTGCTTGTTGTGGAAATAGACAATTTGATGCCAAGTTTATTAATACTTTTTACTGCGCTTTAATAGGTGAAATTATGTCCAATCAAAAAGAAATATAATGACAATAAATTCATGTGCTAAATTTAATTTAGTATCACGTGAAGGATTGATTGCCATCGTGCATCGTGCAACCGTCAGTTTATAGGAGTCCTCCTCAAATTGTAAAAAAATGAAACAAGTGAAAATCTTTCAGTATAAAGAAAATAAATTTGTAAATTATGTAATATAAAGACTGCAAAAATGCTTTTCAAGGAAAAATCAAAAATGTTAAATCTGCGAGATGCGGCACGAGGTGGGACGTAAACATATTGCAAAATACTAGCTTAGGCAATTGTTTTCCATTGTATCATGAATATAAAGTACTTTGTTTATATGTGTTTATGTCATATTATAATGACATACGATATAAAGTTAGAAAAGTTGAACCATGCATATACTATTTATAAAATACCGAGTTTACGGATCAAACTTTTAAGTGTTCCGCATTCTAGTATAATTCTTTATGATTATTATTTTTTTTCAAATATGGCTTCTGCAATTAAAAGAACTTTTTCCAGAGCCAAAAGCCCACAGCTACCAAAAGCTGCTCCAGCTATTGGCTCTATACTGAATACACCATCTCCTCCCTCTACAATTTCGGAAACACCTAACCAGAGTGTTAGCAATAGCAATTCACCTTCTCCTGCTCCAAATCAATCTTCAACTCGACAAAATGTCAAAGTTGTCATTAGAGTTAGACCTTCGAATGCAGTCGAAATGACCAGAGGCGATACTGAAGTGTGGGAGGTAGATAATGATTTGCGAAGAGTTGGTTTGCAAACCGACTATTGTGAACGATATAAGAGACAAATGACGGAATATTTTTTTGGTAAACTTGCTATTAATTTCTTTACGATTCATCTACGATTATAATAATTAATGCACTTTTAGTTAATTATCAACTTTATTTTTTATTATAGATGAAGTATTCACAGGTAGCGACAACAAAATTTTGTTTGAAAAAGGTGTGCGGGATACAATCAGGTGAGTAATATGATGGTCCACTATAAATAATCGGTCAATAAATTTTCTGAATCATTATTGAATTTAAATTTTCTAGGTCTACTATGGAAGGTTATAACGGTTAGTTAGTGATTTACTTTTTTTTTAACCAAATTTGAGCACGATTTGATTTGGATGAATTTCTCATCTATAGGAACTGTATTTGCTTATGGTCAAACTTCTTCGGGTAAAACTTTTGTAAGTTTTAACTTATATTATTATAATATTTCAATTATTCGTAAATATCGTATGTTAAATCTCTTAATTGCTATTCTATTAATTTTATTTATAGACAATGGTATAAACTATTTTTCATTTAAATAAGTGTTTTGATTATAAAATAAATTTTAAACGTTATTAATTGCAAAAATTTAAATTTATTTTTGCAGACAGGTATAAATAATTATTTCATAATTTGATTAAATTTATTCTGAAAATTAAGTAACTTCATTTTACTATATAGGTACTAATTCATATCCAGGCGTTATTCCACAAGCGGTAGATTGTGTGTTTGATTATATTAGAGAAGTAAATCGCGATTTTAAGTTATTTTGAAGTTTCGTAAATTCAAGTTCGTTGACCGGTTTCATCAACGCAAATAATAATATGGAATATTAATGTAGTGTCAAGAAAAGGAATTTCTTCTCCGTGTTTCTTATATGGAAATTTATAATGAAACTGTGCGCGATCTTTTATCACCAGAGACTGAAGATTTAAGAATTCATGAAGATAAAAGAGTATTCATCTTGTTAATCTTTGTCATATTTTTGTCTTAGTTATATTTAAATATTTATTATTATTTTCACAACAAACATTAGCGAGGCGTATACGTGAGTCCTCTTAAAGAAGTAGTCGTTTCTACACCTAGACAAGTGTTAAAAGAGATCATGAAAGGAGAAGGTAAGTTAGTTATTATTATAATATATCTTTAAAAAAAAAAAATACGACTACTTATAGAGTATATGCTATTTATTAGGCAACCGACATATGGGTTCGACTGATTGGAATGAGCGAAGCAGTCGGTCGCATACAATATTTCAAATGGTAATATTAGCAAATATATGAGTTATCGAGAAACATTTTGATTCGAATATTTAAAATCAATGAATCCTTTGTTAAAGGTTATTGAGAGCACTGCCAAAAACTCATCGCCATCTGCTTCTCATCGTTACCATCCAACTGGTCCGAAAATGTCTGGCGCTTCAGTTTCACTTTCTGTGTTGGTAATTATTATGAATATATTATTATCATTGATTGTCATTGTTAATTTTATTCATTAATATCTTTGCATTTGATAATTAGAATTTAATAGATTTGGCTGGTTCTGAAAAAGCTACAACATCAATAGACCGTCGAAAAGAGGGGGCTTACATTAACAAAAGGTTTATTATATGAGCGCTATATTTAATTAACATCCAGATATGAAATATATATTGATTGATCGATTTTTTCAGTTTGCTTACATTAGGCACAGTTATTTCCAAACTTACAGAGAATAATAGCGGGTAATTTGATAATCTAATAATTAAAAATTAATATTTAAATCACATGATAATCGAGGCTTGTTTATATGCAATAGTGGACATATACCATTTCGTGATTCCAAATTAACACGCATTTTACAGAATTCTCTCAGTGGGAATGCTCGAGTTTCTGTAATATGTACTATATCGCCATCAGTTATTAATCTCGAGGAGTCACAGAATACTCTTAAGTTTGCGGCCCGGGTGAAGAAAGTTGTTACAAAAGCACACACAAATGCGGTATGTACTTATTTATTTATCTATCTAATATTCCTTGTTATTTCGCTATTTGATAATAAATATTAATTTATTTAAATTTATGCATAATTCTTAGGTGATGGATGATAAGGCTTTGTTACAAAAATATCGTTTGGAAATTGAGGAACTCAAGGCCAAACTTGAGAGCACTAATATATCTAATGATAAAGAGAAGGAAGCTGAGTTATCGCAAATGTTGGCACAAGAAAAGGCTAGGGTAAAACTATTAGAGCATTAAAAAATATGTTGTCTTAAAATATGTAATTTATTTATTTATTTGATATTTTTTTATTTTTATAAAATAGCATGAGGAGCAGATGATGGAAGCTCAACTTGTTCGTACAGCCTTGAAGGAAAGAATTGATCACCTTACCAAGTTGATTTTAAATAATAATTCTTCTTTTTCGGGCAGTCCAGCAAATGCTTTAGCACGTAAAGCTTTAGTTGAGCCCAATGGTGTCGATCAAGTTAGTTATATTTATATTTATACAATGATTAAATAATCACTTCGCTTTGTTTTATATTAAATTTTGCTGAATATTGCATTTATAAATATTCTGGTTCTTTTAAGACTAATAATGACTTAACAAATGCTCAGTTTGGAAAACAAATCGCGGATCTCAGATCAGAGCTTAATAGCAAGAACAAAATTATCGAGCAACTAACCGCCGAAAAAAGTAATGAATTGCAAATAAAAAAAGAATTAGAAATAATTATAGAACAGCAACAAGAGAGGATTCAATCACTTGAAAATAATGGTAGAGGTCATTCTCGTAGCGGAAGTGGCCGTGATTTCTCCAATAGTCCAGGATATAGTGATTTGAGCAAGACAATAAAGCGACAAAAAGATATGATTAACGAACTTCAAGACGAAATTAAGTCGAAAGAAAAAATTATTGCCAAACAAAATGAAATGTTGCATCAAGCAGAGCTCTCGCAATTAAAAAGTAAATCGGCGAACAGGACTAATATGGAAAATGGCACATATAATAATCAAGTGGATGAAATAACAAATTCGGACGATAATAGGGGTAATGATAGGAATGATGTACTGTTGAAAAACAACTGTTTAATAATTTCTGATGAAGCGATTCTTATATTCTTGTTGTTTACATTTTCGAATTTTATAACAGTCGGTTGAAGTTGAGCCTCCCTCTGACGGGGATAGTTTATATTAATTTCTAGTAAATCCACTAGGTTAGTGCATAAAATATTTAATAGTATATAGTAATAATCACAATCTGCATGTATAAAGTAAAATCATAATCATAATAAACCGACATTGATGCCAAACATTTAACTGCATTTGTTGTAATATTTCTTTATTATAGATAATATAGGTTACGGTGCTACTGACTGGGGCCATTTTAAGTATACTTTTTTTTTATTAATTTTATTAGATCGAGTATTAAAATCTTCTCCATCCATTTGAGTGGTTTTTTATTTATTTTTTCTTCATCTTGGTTGTATGTATTTGTCCATCTTTTTGTATACATAATAATAATTTTATAGACAGTTTTATTTAGACATTTTTTTTTTTTTTGTATTGTATCAACAACAAAAAAAAAAGAATATTTATTTTGAAAAAGAATTTATCAATTTTTTTTTTTTTTATAAAATTAATAATGTATATTAAAAGGATAAATATTGTCACAATGTCCATTTAGTTGTTCAAATCCTGCACCTTGGCAATTTAAGTATAAATTAGTTTTTGGTTTATTTGCAATAACGATCCGCTTTAACTTTTTCACGGCGATCGAGTAAACTATAAAAAAAATATTAATCGTTTTGTTACATAAAAATATAACAGTGAAATAAAATAATTAATAAATGACTTACGTTTCGGCAAAGTTTCCTTCTTTCTTTGCTTTCTTTAATTCTGAGATTTCTTCCTTAGATGTTTTTATTCTACCACCACCCCAAGTTTGATATTTTTTGCTAATAATGAGATAAAGATATGAGCGTTAGTTAAAGTTCAAAATCAATTTTTTTAAAAAAAAATTTTCAAATAAAAAAAAAAGCTACATTTGTTCAATCTCGTATTCACTAATTGGTTTTGTTTCTTTTTTTGTACTTTTAACTTTTTTTCGGAATCTGGCTTGACATTTTATTTTCCAAGTTTCACAGAATCCAACGGTTTCAACATCAGCTCTTAAATTATAACCACCGTCAGCAATTTCGTCAATACTTAAAAATTTATCATAAATACTTTGTAATGCTATCCCGTCACTTTTTATAATAGGTGTCCATTCTTCTTGAGGACCAATTGCTTCTCTTTCTGCTGTAATAACACCAAATTTATCCGAAGCTAAATACTTTTCATCAAATGTTTTTAATGAAATACGACCTGTATTGCCAACAATTCTAGAACCAACAAATACTGAAGCAATGTCTTCAGGTTCAATTGTTGACAATTGTTTTCCAGATGGTAAAGGTTGCACTCCAATACTATGATCTTTTTCTGAGCAATATAAACAAGACAAAGGTTCACTATTAAAAACTAAAAACAAAGGACCAATTAGATCGTCCTGAGTTTCTGCTAAAACCCAACCTGTTAAAAAAAAAAATAAATAAAATAAATAAATCAGAAAAGCAAACAAATGAAGTGTTTATAAAATATAAATAAATGACCCTCTTGATTTCCATCTTCTTCAATAGATTCTTCAGCCTTACGCTTTTTCTTTTTTCTATAAAAAGAATGGTTAGGTTTAATAGATATTTATCAGTAAATAATGTCTGGTTAAACTAACTTTCTATCCCGATCTCCTTTGAAACTTAATTTTCCCTTAGAAGCTTTATATTCGGACATGACAAGTTTAAATATAAGATCTACAGTAAAACCAGAAAAATTTTAAAAGTATATTTGTTTGTTACACATGAACATCTATTTACTCCATGTATTATAAATCATGATGTATAAATGTCATTGTTAAACGTGGGCGTCGGGTCTGCGCGTGTCAATAGTATCAGTTGTGCAAGTAAAAAATCATATAAATAGACAACTAAAAACTGGTCGACATTTTATCTAAAACATTCTTCATATAAATAATGGCAGCTGGAGACTCTCTACGTTATCATGCTCGTACTGCTGTACCTGCAGGTATTTATTTCAGTGTTTCGGTATTTATTAATTAAAATATATTTATTGAGATTCTTATATTAGGTCGTCCGGAGACATATGGGTCCAGAACTATGACAATTCATCCTGAAGAATTCACCGAAGAAGTAGGCCCAGTTTCTTCAGAAGAAGAAAATGATTTATCAACACAGCCTGTTGGAACTTTAAAACTTCGAGGTGATGGCAGTGGTCAATCTAGTAATAGAAAAGTTAAATGGGATGATACCGTAGTAGACAACGAAGGTTTAGGAAGAAAGAAATCAAAAAGTATGTACTAAAAAAATTTAATCAACTTTATTTTTTCGTGAATTGATTATTTTAATTTTATATATTTGTTCTTTTCTGCAAAATCCAAAGTTTGTTGTATTTACCATAAACCTCGTGCGTTTGGTGAATCCTCAGACGAAGATTCTAGTAGTAGTGATTCTGACGATTCGGATCATGATCATGATCATGATCATAAAAATGGCCATCATCACAGTCATAATCATAAACGTCCCGACAAATGTTATCGGAATAGCCCAAATGCGTATGAACGTCAACCACAATACAAAAGTGAGATTACTAAACGAAACTCTATAATAATAACAATGTCAATAATAATAATTATAATAATATTTTATTTTTAGATCGCCAACAACCACCAATCCAAAGTCCAGAACCAAAAGATAACCCAACATCTCCTTCATCATAATATTTAAAACGAATTTTAAGCTTTAAAGATAGAATATAAAATAGAAGTATTATCGATTATAAAAATCATTGTATAATTTGTATTTCTTTTCATCTTTTATTAACTGCTTTGTATGTATGTAAATTACAATCTTATACGCACAACTTTGGTTATGATTTTCAATAAAGTGCTTTTTTTTAAAAAAAAAAAAAAAAATTTTTTTCACAAGAATTCTTTCAAACTTCTTTAGACATAAAGGGATCAACACCACCAGTTTTGGCCATTAATTCTCTTGGCATATTATTCGCAATTTCAGGATCTATAGTAGGAAAAGGGGGAGGTATACAATCTGACGGAAAACATTTTCCCCCGGGTTTCTTTATAGCATCTCTTATTTTTACATATTGATCATCAAAACCAGGAACACCACCTTTGACGTAAACTAAATTCAAAACATTGTCAATTTTAAGAACTTTCAAATTTAAAACCGTCGCACTGTTACCTCCAAGCCTACCCGCCATCTTCTTCCCTTTAAAAACTTTTCCTGGGTCCTATTTATAATCAACTTATAAGAGAAAAGGAGGACTATAAAAAATATATGAACATTCGAGTGATAACAAACCTGATTTTGACCTGTTGAACCAGCAGAACGATGAGTTAATGAGGTGCCATGTGAAGCAGGCAATCCTCTAAAATTCCATCTTTTCATGACACCCGCAAAACCTTTACCAATTCTGTATAAAAATTTTTTTTTTTTTTTTCGAATTATTATAATATAAAATTTCTTTTAAATAAACACCTTTTATAACAATAATTCTTACGAAGGAGCTGTTACATCTACATATTGTCCTGGTACAAAATGTGCCGCTTTTATTTCAGTTCCAACGGATAAAACAGCATCAGGGGTGACATGAAATTCTAATAGTTTTTTTTTCGGACTAACACCAGCTTTTCTAAAATGACCTAATAAAGGTCTTGTGAATCCTTTCACTTTTTTTTCAGTACAACCGATTTGAACTGCAACTAAGGGCGGCTTAACATATTTTGAATTTTTTTTAATTTGAACCACTTGAACTTTATCCAACTAATTTTTTTTAAAAAAGTAAAAATGTGAAATTGAATAATCATTATAGAAAACATCCAATTTTCTTACCTGTAAGATTGTTACTGGATGTCTTACACCCCATTCATCCCATAATGCAGACATTCCTCTCTTTCTAGCAATTGCACCCAAACGTACAGAATGTTTTGTCCATTTTGTTTTTTCCGATGATGTAGGTAAATCGCCAGTAAAATTAGAATCCGTAAAGGATGAATATTTCCTGAAAAATCCTGAATTATTTAATTTAACTATTTTATTAAAAAGAGTTAATCGCTTAAATGTTAAAGAAAAGGACATCTCTATTGTAAAACAAATCGATTTTTTAGAATTTATATCAACCAAACATCAGATCATGCGAAGATCCTTCTATAAATATAAAACAGAGATTTAAATATATGCAAATAAACTTCTATCAATGTCTTTTCGTGCACCGACTACAATAAATTCTTCTAGTCAAGATAATGCTATACGTGGAACTAACGACGACGCTGTAACAAGTAAACTGTAAGTAATACGTGATTTCGAGAAAGTTATGGTGGTTATTGAATTTTAATAAGATTATGAAATAAAGGTCAGCGGTTAATACCGGATATATTCAAGACAAATATGTAAAATATTTTGTTCGAAGACCATCAAAGAGACCACCCATCATTAATAGAGGAACATACGTTCGTAATACTGGATTAGACACATTAATCATGAAATTTTTGGAAGGCGGTGGAGAAAATGTAAAGAAACAAATTGTATCGTTTGGAGCTGGATCTGATACGCGATACTTTAATTTTAAGGTATTTTTTTTTTTCTAAAAAAACAAAAAAAAGTTTCTATTTAAAATTATTCTTTTTTAATAGGAGACATCACGTAAATTTTATAAATATTTTGAAATTGATTATCCTGAAGTTACTTCAAAAAAAATTGCAGTCATTCAAAAACATAAAGATTTGTCAGATTTGATCGGAAATGAAATACAAATAGGTATTTTTCGATAATTACTTTACAAGTATTTAGTAAAATAAACATAACAATTTATTGTAGGAAAAGGTGGTACAGAAATCTACGCGTCAGATTATTGTTTAATATCAGGAGATCTCAGAGAATGGGAGGAAAATATAGTATCACATTTGGAAGAGCATCATGGTTTTGATCGAAGGTAAAAAAAAAAAAAAAAAATATGTACATTAAGAATTATTAACGTATATGAACTAACGAACTAACTTAAAACAAAATATAATTAAAAGTATTCCGACATTATTCTTATCAGAATGTGTATTAATTTATATGGATCCGATTGATTCTAATAAAATCGTACAATGGGTTGGAGAAAATATGATAGCAGCAATATTTATAGTTTATGAACAAATATTACCTAATGATGCTTTTGGATCTGTAATGTTACAAAATTTAAGATTTCGTAATATCGAACTTCGTGGTATACACGCATATCCTGATTTACAAAGTCAAAAAGATCGTTATTTATCGCGTGGATGGACTCGTGCCGAAGCTGTTGATATTAATGAAGTTCATGATAATTATATTGATCCAGGTGAAATTTCCAGGTAAGCGAACAAATTAAAAAAGTATTTTATAAATATGTATTTATTTTATTAAGCGTATAACTTTTATTTTAGAATTTCAAAATTGGAATTTCTCGATGAGCTTGAAGAATGGCGACTTCTTGCGTCTCATTATTGTATCGCTTGGGCTTATATAATAAAAGATATAACAACCAAGTCTTTATTTGATCATGTAGAATTTGATAATTATAATAGGAAAAAAAATTAGTTTAAGTTGTAATAAGAAACAACATAAAAATTTAAGGATTTTTCACTCAGTGAGAAGATTGTTACTTCATAACTCATTCTTGTAGAGTTCGGATTAATAAAAAGAGATACGATACATTCTAAAATTAACATCACAGCAAACAAGGGAGGAAAATAAAAGTCAATAAAACATACCTTTCAGAACTATTTTATTTTACAACTGAGTAGGCACAATTTCAATGCAAACTTCAAGTAAACTATATAAAATGGATTTTTTTTTTTCCTTTAAAAATTTTCCTAAAAAAAAGCTTCAATCACGTGAATAGGTTGATGAGGGTGCTTTTTCTAGTGGCGTATCTTCGGGGCACTAAATGTTTGAACCCTGAAGTTATTACTGCGTATGTTTGATAAACTTATCTCGCGTAATTATAACTAAAGAAAACCAACCATTTAGTAATAAATGATGACATCATAGCTGCGAAAGAAATATATTTTTCTCGTAAAAAAAAAAAACTTTCCACTTTAACGCGTTTTTTTTTTATTAAAACTGTCATTCAACATGCCAAACACTATAGGAATAGTTACTTCTAGTAACAAGGAAAATAAGGATTTGACTGCTACTAATACAGAGTTTACTTCGAAAAAGCGAAAGTTGTCAGTACCAACGAACCATTTAAATTTACGTGTAAAACGTCTTAGCCCTAAAGCTAAAATTCCTAGGCGTAGTTCTGTAAAAGCTGCTGGTTATGACTTGTACAGGTATAAAATATTGCTATAGTCATACGTGTATATTTTATAGTCCGTATAAATTTACAACCTTTTCTTTTACTTGTAATAATAAAGTGCGTCCAATATCACTATTCCAGCTAAGGGGAAAGCTCTAGTTCCTACTGATCTAGCTGTTGTTGTACCAGAAGGAACTTATGGACGCGTCGCTCCAAGAAGCGGACTTGGTATTGTGTTAACATTTCTTTATCATACAGTCATATAAGTTTAGTATTTTAACATTTTGTTATAAAAAGCTCTGAAAAATTCCATTGATTGCGGCGGTGGTGTTGTTGACGCTGACTATCGTGGTCCAGTAGGAGTTATTTTGTTCAATCATGGTGATGTAGATTATCAAGGTATATATTTACTTAATATTGGATTATTTTTTCACGAGAATTGAGATTTAAAATCTTGTAATATTTAATCATAGTTAATGAAGGTGATCGAGTTGCACAACTTGTCCTTGAACGAATTTCCACTCCCGATGTGGTTGAAGTTGAAGAGTTAGATGAAACTGAACGTGGTAATCGCGGATTTGGTTCTACTGGGCTTCAATAATGTATACTTGACATGTCATAATTTTTAATATATTAATAAAATTATCATGAGATAGATTAAGCAGTAAATCGAAAATAACAAACGCAATTTATTTGATTATAATAAATATATGAAGTAAAATATTAGGAAAATATATTATAAACAGAAAAATATAATTTGATAATTGCAATCACAAATTGTTTTTTCCTTCGTTAAATCTACTAAATTCGCGAATGCGGACATTCTTTTTATTACAATATTTACTTTACTATTCCTTAATTATTCGGACAATCGCGAGCCAAATGACCAGGCTAAATAAATTAATTTCCAGATTAAGACTTGAATTAAATAAATACAAAAACATATAATGCATACCTTTCCGCATCTAAAGCAGCCAGCTAGCTTTTTATCTTTCGAACCAATTTCACTTCGTTGATAAGTGTAGCTTTTCGCTTTACGATATTGATCAAAAATGTCTCCATCATCGCCACGGCTATGACCAACTCCTAAATATTTTTGTTCGCCGTATCTAACTTCTCCTCCTTTAATGGGCTCAGCAATGCCTGTTGATGATGAACCTAATCCCGTACCTGCTCCTTCCCAACCTAGTATTCAATTATGTTATTGTATGACAACGAAAAAAAAACCCAATACATAATATATTCAATAATTTTAACAATTTGTAATACCTAATTTTTTCAAAATTTGAAATCCAACATTGCGATCAGATATCATTTTATCTGATCTTGCGCCTTCTTCTCGGTCTTTAACGTAACCTAATCCGCCAACCAAATATGAAGGCGATCGTGATCGTGATCGACTATAAGATTTACTGCGGTAACGTCTACGCGATGATAAATTAAAATCACTAGACTTGCGTCTATCATGACGATCATATGATCTAGACCTTGTTCTGCTTCTTGATCTAGATTTAGAACTATATCTTGATGAAATTGACCTTGACCTAGTTCTGAATCTAGTCGAAGATCTTGATAAAGTTCTAGTTCTAGTTTTTGAACGGGTCCTCGATCTTGTCCTTGTTCTGGTTCTAGATCTTGACCTTATTTTCGTTCTAGTTCTTGACCTAGACCTCGTACGTGAACGAGTTCTTGAACGAGATCTAGAAAGTGATCTAGAAATACTCCTTGAACGAGTTCTTGAGCGAGTTCTTGTCCTAGGAGAGATAGATCTAGTCGTCCTCCTCCTCCAACTATGTCTTGAACGACTATGGCTCCTATAACGTCTAGACTCGGATCTCGAACGGCTGTGGCTAGGACTTCTACTATCTCTTCTACGTCTATGTCTCCTGCGACCTCTTGAATGACTACGACTTCGGCTTACAGAAGAATCGCTATAACTATGATGTCTTCTGAATCTCCCCGAGCGAGATCTAGACGATGACCTAGAACGTGATCTGGATATAGAATAACTTCTGTCCCTTGACCACCTTCTCCCACGATCATCCCGTCTATGTCTGTACGATGATGTGCGACGATGATGATATCTCTCAGATGATGCTCTCGCTGCCTCCTCTCGCTGATCTTGTAAATCCATATAAAAATCATCTAAAAATCCAATCTCCCAACCATCTTTGTCTAAATCAATTTGATATT
This sequence comes from Rhizophagus clarus, assembly GCA_015698045.1. Classification (NCBI taxonomy): domain Eukaryota; kingdom Fungi; phylum Glomeromycota; class Glomeromycetes; order Glomerales; family Glomeraceae; genus Rhizophagus; species Rhizophagus clarus. The sequence continues at coordinate 50,165 of BLAL01000018.1, read as the reverse complement.
TTTCTTTTAATGCACGTTCATCTTCCCCTTCTAAATTAGACTCTATTATAAACATCCCTTCATAGAATCTATCAACAGCCTCTAGCAATTCTGTAGTAGGTGGTAAACGATGTGGTGGTAATCTAATTGAAGCAGCATGGATAGGTGTATAAGGAGAATCCTCAGGCTAAAAGAGCTGGCAAATAAGTAAATAATTAAATGAACATAAAACATTTATATCTGATATTAAGCTATATATATGCATACCAAGACCGCTGGAACCATCAATCCAGCTGGTAATTCATGATATTTTTTTTCTGAAACAGGTGGTGGTATAGGTGGCATATTAGGTGTTGTGGATACTGAAGGTCTAATCATTCCTTGCATTGGCATGTTTGAAGGAGATTGACCAGGGGGGTACTGATCTTGAATACCAGGTGGTCCAGGTTCAGAAGTAGGTCTTATAAGACTTTGTGCGTTTGATGGGGATAAATGTGGATTTGGAGGAGAAATTGATTGAGAAGGAGGTGGACCAGGAAAAATTCCAGGTGGAGGTGGAGGCGGGGGCGGAACACCTGGACTATAATAAGGTTGATTCTGATAACGAAAGTGAAATGGGTGTTGACCGGAAGTCGAATACGATACTGTTGAAATACCACTGGATGGGGGTGGTGGAATTTTAATTCCAGTTCTTAAAGCGTTAATTTTATTTTCATCGAAGTATTGCTTGTCATCCCAAATGGATATGATCTAATTTACAATAATAATTAATTCTTCGAAATCATAACAAATAAAATATAACAGTATTTATAAGAAAAACAATTACTTTAACGACTTTCTCTTTTTGCTTCTCATTTGCATCCATAAAATGAAAAGCAACTCGTAATAGCGCAAGTAAATGTGGATGCAATGCCTCTTTAATCCAAGGTTCCTGCCGACGCTCACTATAATAATTACTTTGTTAGATGATATTTCAATTAACTTACTAATAATATTAATTACTTCTCCAATCATTACGTACCTATGAAAAAGTACATCGTTTATAAGATATATTAAATGAAGTCTATCTTCAAATACTGGTCGAGATTTCGAAAGCGCAATAATAAAACTTATCAAGGTATCATAATGAGCTGGAGTTGTACAATGATCAAATATCCATGTTTTACCGCGCTAAATATAAAAGTTAGCATAAAAATCCTTATAATTTTGAAAAATATGTAAATATAAAGGAGAAAGAAAAATACCTGTATATTAGACTGTGAGCAATCATGCATTAACATTCCAAGTGACATTTGAAAGTTGTCTATTTCTGGCGGTCCTGCTGTGGCTCTTAACGCCATTGCAAGTTTATCGAAAGCCAGAGATAGATCATCGATAGGTGGAGCTTGATTTTGAGGTGGTCGATAGGGTGGTGGTGGTATATATTGATTTGGCGGACCTTGAAAAGATGAATAAGATGGCTGTTGCGGAAAACTACCTACTCACAAAAACAGAATTCACTTTAAGGGAATGTCTTTTGATGTTTAATTTTAAGGCTTGGCTTAAAAATTTTTTTTTTAATAAAAGGTGCTTTTTGACTAAATATCCTAAATATTTTGAAGATATTTTGTTGGTATCTTAAAGGTGTAATGTAATTATAGAAAGTCTCTTAGGGAAAAAATTTGCAAATTTTCCTATCAGCATTATTGTGATATTATATAAGTTTCTAAACTGGATTTTCGCTCTTAAAGGTTTGTAAATCAAGCCTGAGTAATTTTCAGCGAAGAATTGACTTCGACTCGACTCACCTGGCGATAACCACTGTGACATTATTATGAATTTGTGGAAAATTTTTGATGAATGATTTTTTTCAGTTTTTAATGGTCACACGAGTGTGTGTATATACTGACACTGTAATATATATGCGTGATCGGTTCATAGTTGTCGATCAAAAGCCACGCTTTGTTGTATAAAAGCCCCTTTGATTAATATAATAGTTACTTTTTAGAATATTAATTTACTTTTCCCCCAACCTCCTCGTCAATCACTATTTATCGACTGCCGTATTTTTTTCGCATAGCAGCAAAAAAGAACTACGGCACTTTATACTTTAAACCTTTCATTCTAGCTTTCATTGTTTGTATACAGAATGTCGTCAAACTACACTTACGATTACATTATAAAGGTTTGGTTGCGAATTCTTTCATCGATGTTAACGTTTGGATCACCTTTTTAGTTTTCGCTATTAATCACTTGCCTTACTATTTTACAACTCAGTACATTATTATTGGAGACACAGGTATTACATTTTCATGTGTATAAGCTCATTCTTCTCTTATTTATACTAATAATTTTCCTTTACTAGGTGTCGGAAAGGTATTGTAAAAAATTTTTTTTCCATTTTCATAATGCAGGAAAACCTTTGTCAAGTTTTTGTTTTATCGACAAAGTCAACAAGTCATAATAGCATGAAATCGGGAACGTTCAATTAATATTTAAATTGTAATTTTTTTATAGTCATGCCTACTTTTACAATTTACTGACAGACGGTTTCAGCCAGCTCATGATTTAACGATTGGGTAATGATCTAGTAATATTTTATGTCTTATTTTGTCACGATCGTTTTAATTAATATTTTCATACTTATAGTGTGGAGTTTGGGGCACGGTTTGTGGATGTAAGATAATAGATATCCAAATAAAATAATTCATTCTTATTCAATTATTTTATAAATTTTATGATAATTTTTTTAATAAGGTTGAAGGGAAAAAAATTAAACTTCAGATTTGGGATACGGTAAGTTAATCTTTATATGTTTAATTATATAATGTTTATATAACGTTAGTGGATATCAACTTTTTTATACCTTGATTTTAGGCTGGGCAAGAATCTTTTAGGAGTATAACGAGAAGTTATTACCGTGGTGCGGCTGGAGCTTTGTTGGGTTAGTATAGTTCATCATAATAATCATCATGTTTTTATTACATTGATTCTTATTTCTGAAATTTTGTTTAGTATATGATATTACCAGGTAAATTATTATTAATTTCTCTGCGAGTTTATGTTGAAAGATTTTTAATCAATCATTTAGTAACCTTCCTAACACTTTATGTATTTTATTAGGCGTGAAACTTTTGACCATCTTCTCATCTGGCTGGAGGATGCCCGTCAACACTCCAATTCCAACACGACGATAATGTTGATTGGTAACAAGAGCGATCTTGAATCTAAACGTGCTGTCTCATATGCAGAAGGTGAAGCATTTGCTCAACAACATGGACTATTTTTTATGGAGACATCAGCAAAGACAGCAGATAATGTTGAAGAAGTGAATATTGATGAGAATATATTATCTAATCGTGTTTTATAAGTACTATCACCTTAACTAATTGAATGTTATTTGTAAATTATTCTAAAAAGTCATTTGTAGATACCGCCAAAGATATTTATGAGAAAATTAAACAAGGCGTTTTTGATGTGTCAAATGAGGTTGGTGCGCTAATGTTATTAGATTTATTTATTTGTTAAATAAAATAATTGATTAATTTGTCATAAATTTTTTAGTCAAATGGCATCAAAGTTGGAGGACATTTGCAATCCAAAAATGTATTACCACTTACTACAGACAATGGCAATAATTGTTGTTAATACTATTTTGGTTTAATCATCCGCACTCTGTTCATCTAACTTATACATTATATTTTATACACATTACATCATGTTGTTATTATATTGTAAATGCAATTCTTTTTTCTTTCTTTAATATTTACTAATTCTCTTTATTTTTTTTTTTAGATTTTCATTTATTTAGCAAAATATTTGAAGAGAAACATTAGTTTTCATAATTTTCATATTTTATTTTATAATTGTAGGTTTTTATTCATTCATGAAATGATTGTCATTCTTTTGTATTTTTAAACTTTTTTTTTTTTTTAAAAAAAAAAACATATGGGCTGGTATATAAAATATAAAATTTTTAAAAAAAAATCAATAAAATTATTTTTGATTTTATAATGGTATTATATTAATTAATGAGCACATCTAATATTTATTATTTTTGTAATACAATAAATTTTAAAATTTAAATTAGTTTTATAAAATTGGATTCTTATAAAAAATATTATTATATAGAGAGTAACTGTATAAAAATCTTTTATTTGTATAATAAATTTTTAATTTAAGGTTTATTATTAAAATAAAAATTATTATCTATTATTAGAGCAGTAATATATATCAGCTAATATTTTGGGGGTAAGCGAAAATCTTAGGTTACGCACAATTTTAAAAAATATGATTGGTTGCACGTGACCAAGATATCTTACCTGGGGCGGTAAGCGCCTATAGTAAAAAAATATTAGCTAATATATGTCACTGCCCTTATTGTAAAATTTAATAATATTTATAAGTTTTTTTATATATAAAATATTATTTTAATTAAATTAAATAAGAAAAAAAAATTAATTAATTAATTAAAATTTAAATTTTACAAATATAAATTATATTAAAAAAAAAAATTTTATTTATTTTTATTATTATAAATGATTTTATTATTAATAAAATTTAATAATTTAAATTATATATATATATTTTTTTTTTATTATATAATATATAAAAAATATTGTTATTTATTACTATATCTGATATAGTATATAGTAATAAACCTTAATAAACCTTAACAGTTAATGAATAATTATATAAATATTATAATTATAACTATAATAATATTTAATTTTTTTTCGCAATTAACTGTTAATAATGCTATTACAACCGATTAATACGTAAACGGAATACTTTATTGTAAAAAAAATCAAAGAAATATTTCTAACATATAAAATTATATACAATTTTTAATATTTTCTTTGGATTATTAACTTTATAATAATCTTATACTATAATTAAATATAATTTATTTATCGGTTATACAACATCTTACTTTTCACTTAAAATGTATAATGATTAGTCTCTACACTTATAGCTTCTTTTAACGATATAATAATATGTTGTTTGGAATCACATTTTGAGCTTAAAAATCCTTTTCCTTAAATACTATAAAATCTGAAATCACGGAACAAACTTAATAACCAAAGAATCAATTTTCACTTTTGGTGTAATGGCGCAGTATTGAAATTCTTTTTATTAAAGAAATAGAATACTGCGTTAATTTCTTTTGATAACGTTTGAGAAGAAAGGAGTTTAAAGTTTATTATCCTTTTTTCATTATTTTTTTTTTTTTTTTACCTCTTCTTTCGAACCATATATATATATAAAATTTAAGTGTAGATAGGAAAAAGTATGTACTTTTTTTCCAATATCCTTGATGCCACAAATAATGTATATTAGGAATATTAGTTGTAGAAAAAAAAAATAGTACTAAAAGAGCTTTAAAAGTAAAAAAAGTAAAGAAAAAAAATTATTAGCGAAAATAAAATCAAATATTAAAGGAAATATTTATGAATTATTAAAAGTGTTCCTTCAGGGTCCAACATGACATTTCCTTTTCATTACTTGCTCTAAATCATTGTTTTTTAAACCTCAGCCGCGGCAGCGCCTTTCTTTGACTTCTTGGGCAAAAGATTTTGATGGATATTCGGTAGAACACCACCTTGAGCAATCGTAACATGACCGAGTAGCTTATTCAACTCTTCATCATTGCGGATAGCTAATTGGAGGTGACGAGGAATAATTCTTGATTTTTTATTATCACGAGCAGCGTTTCCAGCAAGTTCGAGAATTTCCGCAGCCAAGTATTCAAGAACAGCAGCGAGATAAACAGGGGCACCAGCACCTACTCTTTGAGCATAATTTCCTTTGCGGAGCAAACGGTGAATACGACCAACAGGGAATTGAAGTCCCGCTTTAGCTGAACGAGATGAGCTCGCCTTAGAGGCGGCGGCAGCAGCAGATTTACCACCAGATTTACCACCGGAAGACATGTTTACAATATATGTGTATAGTAAAAAGAAGTGCAAAAAGTTTTTTTTTCTCTTTGTGACTTTGGATTAGAGTAAATCTCCTTTACAAATGTTAGAAAAACGTTCCCTTTTAGTATAGGTTGGTTACAGAGAATTATTCAAAAATTGGGGGTGCGGGGTGCTCAAAAAAATGAGGTTAATTTATAGACAATTTGTGCGCCACGCTTTTTGGTGTATTTTTTTTTTAAAAATGGATGATGTAAACAATTACCAATTAAAGAATACGTGTTGTTTATTATGAACAACAATTACTCCGACATATAAAAAGGAGGAAAAGGAGGACTATGAAAGCCACGTTAAAGCCACCCTAAACGAGTAATAATTAATGAAATACGCGTCAAGCCCTTCCGATCGCGTTGATTTTTCCGCTCGCGTGACTAAGTCCGACTTAGTAATAAATAGAATAAAATAGTAAACTTAGTAATTTGTAAACTTTAAATAAAGCAATAAAGCACCGCGTGTTGATTATTGTTTTGATTCAGGTACAAACAAAGATCAAAATACTAAAGATATTGAAGACGCGGCTTTTTCGCGTTCGAATCAGAGGAAATTTTAAATATAAAAACCCTCTATTTTCCCTAAACTTTACTCTTTTGCAATTATTGACTTGTTATTTAATCAAGACACTTGTTTATTTCTCTTATCTCTTACTCTATAAAAATCATATCCTAATTATTTTTTATCACTTTACTATTATAAAATAAAAAAGAAATGGGTCCAAAAGCCGAAAAGAAACCCGCTACTGGTGGAAAAGCCCCAGCAAAAGCTCCCGCTGAAAAGAAAGACAGCAAGAAACCAGTCGCTTCCGGTGATAAAACTAAAAAGAAACGCAAGGTCAGAAAAGAAACCTACTCAAGTTACATTTACAAGGTCCTCAAACAAGTACATCCGGACACTGGTATCTCCAATAAGGCCATGTCTATTCTCAACTCTTTCGTAAACGACATCTTTGAACGTATTTCTGGTGAAGCTTCAAAACTCGCGGCCTACAACAAAAGATCGACCATTTCCTCTAGAGAAATTCAAACGGCCGTGCGTTTAATCCTACCCGGCGAACTAGCTAAACACGCTGTTTCTGAAGGTACCAAGGCTGTTACTAAATACACAAGCTCTAAGTAAATGATTTCTATCAAAGGTAAAGATAGAACTTTATAAGAAATAAATTTCAACACACTATTCTTTTATATGTTAATTTTACTTTTGTTCTTTAGCTTTATGAAAATATATTTCTTCTATACAAAATATATTTTAAATCATCAAATTTCATTAATTCGATCAAAATTGTTTCTTTATTGTTTCTTTTAAATGTAATATGAATAATAAATAATTTCCGTCACTTTTATCATAATACAATATACCTTGCACTTGCGTTGTAAAATGTTGCAAAATATTTATAGTGGTATCATTAAGAAAAAATTTTCAATTGAAGTAATGTAAAATTTATTTACTAATCTTTCTATAATTTTTAAGCGAAACAATTTTGAATAACTTTTAAGCTATTAATAGAAATATGTGGCCAGAGCGTAGAAAGAACTTGTAATATCACATCATTAGAGGTTAACCTACTTTTCTTACTACTTTCAAAATGCTTTAGTTTTGCTTTCAAGTCCTTAGAATAATCCATAATATTTCCTATAATGTATCGACTTGGTATTTCGTGATAAATAAGCCAAGAAGATAAATAATGTAATAACCTTTTATTGTTTTCCTCACCTCCAAGTTTATCACTTTCAGGAAGTGCTGAATTTGTTAGATACGCGCGTAAGAAATGTGCGAAATATCTTATATTGTTATCAGCTTGTTCGATATTTTCTTGAGGTATCTTGAAATATTGATCCAATTTTGATTTCAATACTTCAATATACTCTTTTTTTATAAGCATATTTTTTTCGTCATTCGTATTATTTCTCATTTTCCTTGCATGATAATATCCAAGGATTAACTTAAGATTCCATAGGTTTGTTTCGCTTATTTGTCCTATACTTTGCTGAATTTGATAGAGTGCAAGGTAAATTTGAATGGCTTCAGGTTTATTTCCATTTAAACACTCTGATAATATTTCGGTGCAAAACGTCGATAACTCTCGTCCCTTGTCATAAGTATTTGTAGAGGACACTTCACAAAGATACCTCGTAAATGCTTGAACTTGAGGATCTGAAGAAAAGATTTTGATAAAATCTAAATCATTAGGTTTTTTGGCTTTGGAACTTATAATAGATTTGCCTCTCGGAAATATATGTGCAGATATATCCCACAACCCTTGAGGATCCTAAATTTTAAGGAAAATAAAAGCTTTTAAAAAATAAATTAAAAACGATGTGAATTAATTAATTAAGTTTGCAAACCTCGGAATACGTTAAATGTCCCGTTTTTCTTTTAACAAATATTGTAGGATCTTTCCAAAACTCAGAAATCATATCCGAATTCTTAACAAACTCCAATTTTATGGGCCAATATCTTGGACTATTAATTTCAATTTTTTGGATAAAGTTCGATTCAGGTAGTAAACAAGGCGCCACTAAATCCAAAATTTTAGTCCCCACTGCAATTTCTTTCGTGTCATCAGCCCTTTTTATAACAGATGAATTATAGAAATCTTTAAACGTAACTTTGACCGGTACGTGACAAGCTTCTCGAGTCTCTAAATCTCTTAATATTAAACACCTTGGTTCTGCAGCTAATATCCATAGATGTCTAAAAGCTTGTAGATGCGCCCTGTTATCAAAACATTCAACTGGAAACCTTGAAAATAAAGCGCAAATCAATCCGGCAACAGCTTTATTGGATGTTGATAGCGTATAATTTCCTCCACCAAGAAACAAAAACCCTAAAGCCATACTTATCACCATGTAATTCCCGTACGAACGAAAGTAGGTAGCGGTATTGCCAGGATTAATGTCTAATTGACGAAGTTTACGTATTTTTCGTAATACTTGAAGGTTACCAGTACCAGCCGCAACAATCGAAGTACATATAGCCAAAACATTTAAACAAGTCTTAATCGCAAACCTCGTGATGTTTTCATCGAACGTTGGAGCTAATAATTGGAACATTAATAAAAATTTTGAAAATTTTGCCAGGTAAAATATCGTAAATACCTCTTGAAACGCCCAGATTCGTAAAAAAATCAAGATAATGTAGTAAACATTGCAATGCTGTTTTATCCGCCGACCCAGCATACTTTAAAGCCATGCTAAAACAAGCTCCTGCTATAATGTAATAATAGGACCTTTTAATAGACTCTAGATTTGGATCAGCGTCATCATTTTGATGGCCAAAATTTCTTTGCTCCAATTTTCTCTTCATGTATTCAGGTATATGACTTTCGACCCAAACTTTATCAGACTTAATATTGCTCCACATTATCAAATTTCGGGCAAGAATTCTAACCAAGAGAAAATCAGATCTAACGTAATCCAAGAAAAATTCGGTCTCTGGAATAGGAATTGCTTTTGCAACATTCTCCTTGTTCGACTTCAAATACAATAATCCAAGTGCTATTGTCGCTCCTGGCGAAGTAACATTAACGTTGACTCCATCAGCATTTCCATTCAAACGACCTCCACTTCCAGATGGAATCGCGCTAGACGACTTTTTTACTGAAGTTTTATCTCCAGAAATATATAACCTTAATTCTTTGAAAAGTTCCAAATCGGCTAATTCACGTGCTTCATCTCCTTGACCCAAAGTTATGAATCCAAGAGAAAATCCTGCAGCAAGCGAATATCCCTCTGAAAAATCCGTTTCTGAGTTATCAGATGCTTTTAAAGCTTTTGTTCCAATTTCTCCAAGCATAACCTGAGACATATGTCTATTACATGTGTTCATATAGAGCAAACCAATACCAAGTAATGCTGCGGATTGAACTAAAGGTGAAACATTTAAACTATTTGATTTTGGCGGTAATAAGGCTGTAACATGAACTGCTACGAATCTTGTTATTTCCGTGTCCATAGTACCAATATACGAAGCTGGCAGACCAAGAACTAAAGCAATAGTCGTCATGTCGTGTTTTGGAGTTTTCATCAAATAATCTACTGCTTGCCATTTACTCATAGCTTTCAGATGTCCATTGAGTCCTAATCCTAAAAGAAATCCCGCGTGGCTATTACTATTATCAGTCATATTCGGTTTATTAAGCGAAATCCAAGACCCTTCTATATTACAATTCGAAGGAATTCGTAAACCAGATGCAACACCTTCATGAAATTCTGGCCATTCAATGTTATCCGGTATTCGAAGTGTCCGATCAACTTGTATTGTAGAATTGAATGGCAATACTTTAATAGTTAAACTTGCCTCAGGAATTGGTAAAGGTTCAGTAACTATTGGCGTTGTGGTACTATAAGTTAAGATTCCTCTTCCAACAGGAAGCGCGAAATTATTCAAACAATGGTTTTGAACACGGTCTAAAACTATTGGAGAATTTTCTTCGATCTGACTAGTTGATTCATAAACATTTTAAACAAAATTCAAATAAATACAAATATTCATCAAAAATGGAAGTTGAACTATATACCTCATATCGGTAGAATTTAAAATAATATGCACGACGTTACTAGATTGTAAAAGTCGCTGCACTTCATTCAATCTTCTATCATTGCCAAATCTTAAATCTGTAATTTCATGATTTGAAATTTCACTTGCGCATATCTCTTCGCGATTTTCTTGTTGTGGGATGGGAATTGTAGTCTCTATTACCTGTAAAATAGATTTTGGCCCTGGTTCCTATTATTATGAATAAAAATAAATACTTAAGAAAAAATAAATATACGAAATAAAGGTAAACTATTAAACTATTACCATCTTATTTCCTCGAGAATGAATATAACCAATCGGTGTACCAAATTTCAATTTTGCCAAATCTTCTCGACCTATGATTAATAATTTACATTAATAAAGCTTTTACAATTAAGAAATTCTTTCATCACCAAAGGTATACCTATAAGTATGTAAGCTGCTTCAGGCCAATCTTCTGGGGGGGTTTCTTTACATTTTCTTATAGCTTCGCGCAAAGGAAGAGCAATGCCAAATGATAAAGATTCAATATCTTTACTTGTAAATCCAAATTTTACCATTTCAAAAATCATTGCTTTTTCTCCTTCATAAATTAATTTGATATAGATTGAACATATCTGTCGTGTCCTTGCACAACAGTTAAGATTTTGAGCTAAAATTTCCCCTTCTTTCAATGATGAGAAAATTCGACTTATATCCGTAAGATCTGGAAAAGGTTGGATTTGTTCAATATTATTTCGAATACATTTCAAAATCCATTGAGTTATATCAGGAGGTGTAAAAAAAGGATGGTCAGATCTTAATGTTAAATTTATTGGGGTATCTGAATTTTTAAAAGAGAATCATTTAGTTCGAAAGAAATAAAAAATATATATAGAATGAATCATTAGGTTACGAACCTTCATTTATAGTTAATTTTTTGTCTAGTCCATAATTTCTTTTATAATATTCAACGTAAGTTTCCCACCCAAGAAATTTTGATAATTGAATCAATAATGGTAAAATTTCGTCAACATATTTTTGTGTTAAGGTATGTAATTTTAGGTCCTGATAAACAAGATGAAGTGTGATAAGAATAGAAGGTAAGAAACTCGACAATTTTTGATCAACTGTAATTTTAGAGAAAAACGACTCCCGAGACTTTTCACACATTCTTATCATAGAATCATCGATTGCTTGTAATTGATTTGATGTTGGACGTATGCAACGTAAATAAGAATTGAAATTAAATTTTGTGTGTTGTGAAGACGAAAGTAAAAATTCCCATCCTTCGGTTTCTTTTGTCTTCATATTATTATTTGGACGTAATGATATAGTGAAAGGTAGGAATGACAAAAGAACAATAGCAAATTTTTCCCATTCATTCCCATCTTCCTTGGCATATTGATAACTAAGATATTGTGACTTCAAATTATAATACAATTCTGTTGGTAACGCGAAGCTCAAAGCATCCAGACATTTTCGAACAATTTTGGATTTCGGAATAAAGTTAAGGTCTATTCTGAGAAATATATCGTTAGAAATAACCAAATTAATACGATGGCGAACATTATCTTTTAAATCGAAAATATTCGAATTTAACGTTTTCAAATTTAATATGGTTCTATCTGTTACAATATGTTTTTCAAGTAATTGCTGATGAAAAGTTGATAAAGGGAAAGATTCCTTTTCATATAAAGTCTCTTCCACAGCTATTCCAGTGTAGTCTTTGAAATTATAATCCAAATTCAATGGAATAATTTTGCCATAGCCAATCCATAGTTCAAAAATATGATTTTTAACTCCCTCTTTAACAAACAAAATATCATTGTAATTTTTCCTAGTTGCAGAGACTGGTGAGGCTGCTATTGCCTTAAGTTCAAATTTAAGCGAAATTTTTGTTTCATTTGAATGTGTAAAAATATCCAACGCAATGAAGTTTTGATTTGATTTAGTAAATATGCACAAAATATCACGTCTATCATAGTCATGAGCTATAAATACTTTGCTTTCTTCAAATTTATCACTTGATATAATATATAGAATAATCGTTATTAGAATGTTAGTATAACATAACTTGAACAAGATCGAAATATTAAGAAATTATTAATTACATTTTCGTTACAGATTCTGTCCAAAGAAGTTCCATAAAAACATCGCTTTTTATGTCTGATTTTGAACTTAAATCGTTATAAATATCGTCTGAACTAACACCAGCTACGTATAAAGATCTATCCATATGCTGAAGAGAACTTCTCCCCTCGGATCCTTGAAATGAATCGTCAAGTACAACAGAAATCCGTCGTTCCTTATTTTGCAGTGAACTATCAGAACGAACATTTGAACTTCTTTGGCTACGTGCTTTAACAGGTGATGAACAGATTCTTTCTAACGTTTTTAAACTACTTTCTTTCTTGATGACATATCTATATACAGAATGCCGAAGAGTTTTGCGATTCAATGTGACTATAATAAAATTACCTTGCCCATCACGATCATTTACAAATATCACAGCTTCATCATTATCCGAGAAAGGTTGGGTCATTCCCAATATGTCGATTTTCTCCCCCTCATAAAAAATTTTATCCGCAATTGAAATACGTTTGATATCTTCCAAAGGATCCAATATACTGTAAAGAACTGGAAATGAACCAAAAGTATAATTTGATATATTTATAGATTCTGAATCACATTGAAGAATAACTCCAATATTCATTGCCCAAGCACGGCGCACGTAAGAAGGAACCCTTATCAAGAAATGTTGACCATCTAAGAAGTATACCTTTGCATAATTTTCGAGGAGCACAAAGAGAGCTCGCTGTCTTTCCGTTTGTACGGGTTTCTTACGATAAGTTTCGGAATTTCGTTCAAGCTCATAAGCATAATAACTTTTTGACACATTAAACCAAACGAATAAAGCTTGCACAATTGGCTCCTCATATGTGAAGGTTTTATATAAAATATTTCCTCTGCTCCAAATAACTGTATTGTTGGAAACGTAAAGCTCTTCTTCAAAATCGTCCAGGCTACTTGTTTCTTGTAATGTTCTATTAAAACCTTCATAAAGCTTGTAATAGTTGATTAATTTTTGAGTTAAAATGCAAGATTTTGGAGAAAAATTTTTAGAATTCTCTTTAATTTGTAGGTTTTCTTGAAAATTCTCTTTATAATATCGTTCACCAAAAGAAACGAAATTTCCTAAAACGCGTACTTCCATTTTGATAACTTTGATTTACACTGCAATCGTTGAGTACAAGTTACTTTTATGGGCTTAATTTATAGAGATGTGATTAAATGAAGGTGTGACTTTTTAAAATGATTCAACAATCACTAAATCTAAATCTAATCACGCTGCGTTATAATCACGATGTATTTTAACGAATTAAATTTAAACTTTATTTCAATAGTAAAATGTAAAACATTATAACTCTTATTGAGAAGAACTAGAAAGAATATCGGAATCACCAGGATCGGTGATACTCAACACTCCTACACGGAAGTATTTACCACAAGCTGTACCGAGATCAATGTTATCTAATAAATCAAATTTATTATTAACTAAACTTCGATAATACTTATATGATAATCAATTCAAAATACACTTACTGCCAGAATAATGGTGCACAGGAGTCTTTGAAAGCATAGCATAATATTCCAATTCATGTTTTCTCAATGGTGGACAATTACCAGAAATAATAACAAGCTTAGCTAAATAATTATATGTAAAGTTATTAATTTTTGAAGGTCTATCTTTGCCAGCCAACTCAACAACATGCTGACTCCTGACCCTTATTATATTCGTATTTTATAATTTGTAATATACGAACCTTTGCCTTGGCGAAGAGTCTTAAGAGTTGATTTATATCCCAATGTATATTTACCGCTCTTCATTACTAAAGCAAGACGTGTGTTAATCGATTCGGTGGCTTTTTTAGATTTCTTTGCAGCCATTTTTATTAAATTTCTACAAAAATATAAAAATAAATAAACAATCGTGTCCATAGGAATAAAATCAATCATCTTTAAGAAACTTTGTATTGTTTCATTGTCATTCATGTAAATAGTAAATTTAATTACCAGTATCAAATCAAAGGGTAAATTTTTTTTTTTTTTTTTTTTTTTTTTTGATTTTTTTTTTTTTTTATGTTCAGATAACAATCATGTGATCGTTTTACGTAAGTGTAAAGTTATAGGAATTATACAGAATCAAATGATTTTCGTTATATAAAAATGGAAGTAGAAAAAAATAATCCTGTTAACGAAGTATCAAAAGAACTTGCAAAACATTTATATGTATATGAAAATAGTATTGAAGTCATAAAAGACATTCACAATGGTATTGAGAATGTAACAGTTCAAATGGAAGATACTAAAAAATCTTTGGGACAGGTTATAATTTTAATGATTTATTTTATTTGATTTGATAAAACTTAATTATTTTGAACGATTTAGGTTCGTTTTGATGCTGAGACGCGTTCAGAAGTTGCTTCAAAAGAACTTTACGAGGCTGCCCATTACCTTGATTCATTATATGATAAAATTGACGCATTAGAAGTAATAAAATTATTTGACGTGATGTAGTTTTTTTTTAAAAATATCGTAACTTTATTTCTTTCTATGCATTCTTCTTGGATAGCGGTTCATTAACATTGTCAAAGAAAATGTCAATGAAGTAACAGATCGTGTTGAAACAGCAGAAGGATTTCTCACAAATCCAATTAATCGTGTTTTAGACACAATAAAATTGGTAATAAATTTTAACTTAGTTTTCTTGAAGTTATGCAACAAAATAAGAGTTATTAACCATTTATTACAGAGTACGGCCAAATCGATTGACTCTGAAGAACTGAGGCTTCCACCAATGAAGCCTCTTAACATTTATCACACATCTGATTATTTTCCATCTTCACCTGGCAATGAATAATCTATTATTTTTTTACTTTTTTTGTAATTATAATTTCCTTCAAATTAAAACATTCGTACATTTCGCTAGGACATTTGACCCATTGATTAAATTTTTGATCCATAAGCATTCTCTTAGCAGTTTGATAATTTTTACTTGCTAATTTGTAAGTTCTATAAGTCTCGTTATTTTGCGGTTCGACAAACTTTCTATTTATAAATAAATTCTAAAAATAATTTCCTTAATTTCGTTAAATGAACTGTGAATTTCTTACCTTAAATTAAAAGGCACCAAATTTGTGGGGATTAGTTTTAATAATGAATCAAATTTCTGAAATAAACAACTTTTTGTAACCGAACATCTACGTTGCAAGATTTTACATGAACAGTCTAATAAAACGTAATTATGTAATTGAGAAAAAAAATGGTTGAATACCGAGTTTTATATGAATATCCTCCAGTTTTCTTTGATTTGATCGTGCCTTGTTTCCTTCCGGCTACAAGAATTTCTGGAGAATTTGCTCCTTTAAACCACATCACAGCTTTAAATATAGTAATAATTTAGATATATACAAAAAAGACGCGAAAAAAAAACCAGTACTTTTTACGTACCTGTACTTGATGGGACCAGATTCTCATTAGGAAAGTATGATGACAAATAAAATTTTGATCTTTCAAATTGTTCGTTTGTTTTAAAAATGATAGGTTTATGTAAAGAATATTCATGTGGAAGGTCTTTAAAAAATAATGAAGATTAGGACAAGAAATCATAAAATATAATTTTATGTGACTATATTTGTACCATTCAAATTCCCGATACGTCCATATAAGGCACGGATCAAAGAATCTTGTGAAAACATATCACCCACAGTGATAGAAGATAAGTAGATCGGAGAGATAAATTCAGACAATAGAGCAGACTGTAAACCAACGACGTTCCATAGTGCTATTTTATCACTATATATTATAAAAATAATTTAATTCTATAGAATGTACGTAGAAGTGCAAACTTCATGAATCAACCTGCATGACATCGACAACGTTGGTTCTGAATCAATTCTTCCTAAAATCGTATGATTATAATAAATCTATCGGTAGAATTATGAAAGTCCATATAAAAAAAAAAAACCTGGTTTTGTTCTTAAGACTCCCAAAGAATTATAATCTATTCTCCCTCTTCTAAACCCCTCTTTTCCTTTTACCACACAAACTTTATCACATGTATTCAAATTTCCGCCATCTTCATGATCTTCATTTTGAGAGTCTTGGTTTGAAAGATGACCGTAAGAATTTATGTGTATCTCAGCTGATTGGCTTGAAGCTAAACTTGTTGTTGACGCATCACCACCTAATAAGAATCCGATTATTTTTAGAATCTGATAAATGAAAATTCTTATATTAATCACTTACAAGGAGCTTGACTAATATACATATGAAAACTCAATGAGTTATCCTTTAATAAAAATGGTTTATTTTCTATTTGATCTTCAATTTGATCCCGGACATTTGCTTCAGGGTTAAAATGTTCATTAATCCGAAAATATCTTGATTCAGATGTTAAAGCCAACTCCAGTTCATTCATAATAAATCTGAATTCATGATTAATTTTCATGTGATCTCAAAAAGCAAGAGAAATAAGTTTTCGAATTGATATAATTTTATCTTACTTCACAAATCCTCGTCTAGCCAAAACTTCAGCATGACTATCATGAATTAAATCTCCTGATTTACTAAGTTTAGATTGTGGAAGACATTTCAATCCACTCCTAATGGATCATTTAATCTCGTAAGCAAGATATTTATAATTTATGAACATTGAAAGGTATTTACCCTAATGAAATGCATGTCAAACTATATTTTCCAGTATCTGCAAAGATAAGTTTTAGAGAATATATCATTCACTAAATTTAACGTGTACACTTGTTTTTACCGTACCCGTGATATGACAAGCGATTATACCAGAAAGTACGGTCCACTCAAATTTATGTTGAATTCCTATGGGTTTATCAGAAGACTTTTTAGATAATGATTTATAGGCTTGATGACAAGTTAAAGATAATTCCGTTATAAAATTTGGATCAGAGTAAAAAGGCATGTTTGTGAATGTGTGCATACCCAATTTTTGCATATTAAATTTACGATCTTCGGCCCACGGGCCTAGAAGCGTATATCATGAGTTATGACGTAATTTTTGACACCATGAAAAATTTTTTTTTTTGTTCTTTTGATTTTTGAATCATGTCAAGTAACTCGACGGTTCTCTACAACAATCTTAAGAAGGAATTTAATTCACCAAATCCTGATTTAAAAAAATGTGGAGACTATCTAGCTAAACTTAAGGTTATTACCGAATACTTGCTTTCATTAACATTATAAGGCTGTTAATGTTTTTTTTTTATAGGTTGCATTATCTAAAATGCAGCTTTTGCTTCCTGAAGGGGATGTAAAAAGTGCAGAAGAACTTCTCATTGCGCGTATGTTAAAAATTTAAAGTATGTCTTGAGAATAGCTTTTTACATTGATTGTAATACGATTAATCATTCCATAGGCGATATTTTGGAAATTGGAGCTTACTGGAGTGTTCGTGTCAAGGATATACCATCATTTGAAAGATATATAGCACAATTAAACACTTATTACACTGATTACAGGTGCATAAATAGTAAAATTTAATCTTTCATTAATTTAATAATGAATGATCTCATTTTTTTTGATATTATAGTTCTTTGCTCCAGCCTTCACAAGCAATGTATCCATTAACAGGATTGAATTTATTGAGATTATTGTCCCAAAATCGAATTGCAGAATTTCATACAGCATTAGAGAATATTGAACCGGAACAACTTTTAGAAAGTGTTTATATTAAACATCCTGTCCATTTAGAACAATATTTAATGGAAGGTAGTTATAACAAAGTTTGGAATTCAAGAAATGAAGTACCTGCACCCGAATACTTGTTTTTCATTGATATTTTAATGGGCACTATCAGGTAGCTTGTAAACGATATTCACTATAGGATACAATGCAAATATATAATCTATATTTGTTATTTATAGGAACGAAATTGCCAGTTGCAGTGAGAAAGCTTATTCTTATTTACCATTGGCTGATGCCGCTACTTTGTTATTTTTTAATAATAATACTAATGAACTTTTGAATTTTGCAAGTGAAGTAAGTAATATTATCATAGTTTGATTCTTTTATTGTATATGCGTATTGATCATTATTAAATTTAGCGTGGATGGAGTGTTAGTCAAGCCGAGATGAAAATTTATTTTACTACTAAAGATGATGATCATGTTGAAATACCTTCAGACAGTATTATAAAACAAGCACTTCATTATGCTAGAGAATTAGAACAAATTGTTTAATAAACAAACTTTTTTAATTATGAAATGAATTTTTACATAAAATCGCATTTTTACATATATTTATTTATATTGCTGAATTGTTTATTCCAAAATAATCTATCAAAGACTAGTGCATCCAACAATTTATACTTTCAGACACGTTTACAACTATTAACTTTCGTTCCAATGTTCTTCTAAATGTTTTTTTAAATCTGGAATAAATTTTATTGATTTCGCATCACATAAATGGCATTTTAAAGGTGATTTCAATAAATCTTCATAATATGTTTTATTAAACTAAATAAAAAGTTTGTCAGTTTTAATGTTAAGCAATAAAACAAAAAAAAAAAAAAACAAAAAAAAACACACCTTAACTTCTCCTTGCTCCTCCAATATCCTTTCGATTCCTTCCACATCTATAAAAAACTCCGTTGTAAATGAATTCCAATGTTTCTTATTCTTCAATGAAGGTGAAATAAAGTCTTGCGAAATCACATGCATGTGGAGTTGTCTTTGATTAAATTAGTACTCAATTATCGAAAAAAAAAAAATACCAATTAAATGACGCTAAACATATTATTACCTTAAACTTGGAACAGCGTGAAATCCCATACGAAAAAGTAGTTTTGGATTTTCATGTTTCATTCTAATAAAAAAATAAAATAAATTACGATTCGAAAATAATGAGTAGAAGAAATAATATGTCTAATGAACTTACTTTTTAATAACCCATTGTCCTTTTTCCTTCAATGCCCTCACTAATTCTAGATCTTGTTTCTTCAATTCTCCAATATTATCAATTTGTTTTCGTGGTATCACTAATAAATGTTTTTTCGCTTTAGGATATTTATCAAAAATGATAACAAATTCATTATCATAATAGTAAACTTCAGATTTTGGGAACGCTTCTGGTTTTTGACAATACGGTAATAAGACGTTATTCCATTCCCCACTTCCTACTTTAGAAGTTCTTCTTGATGATTCAGGAGAAATTTTTGGCGAAGGTTTACTTGCGGATTTCATCAAAATGTCAACTAATTCACAAACGAAAGATAATTAAACGATAAGATAACAAAAAATAATATAAAATATGCGTGTCAAATTTAATTGGTTGATTATTCCTTACACGCTGAAACTTTTTGTGACTCATCCCTTTTGGTTGCAATCGGACGATATTCTTGTCCATTTTTTAACTCCCAAAACGCGTTCAACATAGAATTATACGTTTTTCTGAGTAATTCTTTTGCTTTTTCAAGTGAAACTGGATCGGGTCTCGATGTATTCATATTTGGAGATACTAAAAAAATGATCTAAGAAAATATTTATATAACATGAAATATTTGTTAAGTGTTCTTGTTATAAATAAATGAATTTAAAGAAGAAGACCTGCTCAATGCCTTCGTTTATATGTAGATCGGAATCTTTTGGGATTTTTACCGGATATGCCTCACCAACCTATAATAACAATTTATGAACAAACGGATATTATAAAACCTAGCGAAAACGGAATACTTACTACTCCAGGATTTGGATATAACCGTTTTAATTCTTCATGTAGCTTTGATCCAAGAACATCAAAAATTTGTTTACTCAACTTATTTGTGCCTGATATAACAAAAATATATAACCAACATTTCATATATTTTACAGTATTTCTATTGGTGAACAATTACCTAGTTTCATTCTCCAAGTTGTTTCTACAACAATAAACCTTTTCATCGCAAAACTTTCATAAATTTTATTTCAAATAAACATAAAAAGTACTTTAATTGATATCAGACCTACACTCAATTCCAAGATCATTTTTTAATCGCAATAAATTTCCATTTTTCGTTTGAAATTTAAAATCTTCCAAATCATCTTTTATCTCTTTCCATTTCTACCAAAACAAATTCGGTGATTAAATCATTTAATTTGTTTATACGTTAATAAAACAGGAAAACTGAATATACCAATTCAAACACGTTTAAAACTTTAGAATCCTGTTCAGTCAGAATCAGGTTAAAATCGAATTCTCTATGTAATTTCAAAAATTCTTTTATCGCCTTCATTAAATATATCTTCATTATAAGACAAAGTATACAAAACCATATAAAGTAGTAAAATAAATTATATATATATTTGAACAAACCTCACAGCCGATTTCTGCAGCAATGTCTAATGGAAAATCACCAAAATTGGTCGAAATAGATGGAAACCCAAGTCTAACAAGTCGGTTTTGTCCATCCTATATTAAAATTAATCAAAAAGATAATAAAAAAAACTATTCTTTTTATAAATTTTATAAAGATTAATTTTAAAACCATTTTTCTTCGTTTTGAAGTCGAATTGTTTTCAGATAGCTCTGCTGAGAGTTGTTGAGGACGTTTATTCATACTTTAGGCTTAGACTTTCCAAAATTGATATCAACACTAAATCAATTTATTGATAAATTAAGGATCATGATTGGCCATTGGCATCTGTATTCTTATCATCTTCACGTGCTTAAATTTTTTTTTTTTTTACAATCTCTTTCTCATTTCTCGTTTGTTTGAAATATAATAAGACATGGTAAATATTTTTGTTATTATTATTAAAGCTGATAACTATAAATTTTAGAAAAATGTAAAATGAGACAGTTGATTTAGTAAAGATATTATTAAGGAAAGCTTGAAATAATGGATGGTCATCCAATTTATTGGTTATTACAAATTAAAAAATGTTCCCGTTTGTTAATAAATTAACGGTTATTAAACTATTTCATCTGGTATAGCCTTCAAGACTTAAGAAGAATAGAAAGAAACGTGGGCATGTTTCCGCAGGACATGGTCGTATCGGTAAGTAAAAAATTGATTCTTTTTCCCTTTTTTTGATGTGAATAAATTTTAAATTTCTTTCTTCCTTTCATAGGCAAACATCGTAAACACCCGGGAGGACGTGGTCTTGCAGGTGGTCAACATCATCATCGTACAAACATGGATAAATATCATCCAGGATATTTCGGTAAAGTCGGTATGAGACATTATCATTTGACCAAGCAAAAATATCATTGTCCTACTGTCAACTTGGATAAACTATGGACTTTGGTAACTGAACAAACGAGGAAAAAGTATGCTACCACAAAAGACGTTGCGCCCGTCATTGATACTTTAAGAGCAGTGAGTAGGAGTGAAATAAGTCGAAAACATGAATTATTTGATATTTTTATTAATTTATCTAAATGGTTGTAGGGATATGGCAAAGTATTAGGTAAAGGTAATTTACCTAACCAACCTGTTATTGTTAAAGCAAGATTTGTCTCTAGAAGAGCTGAAGAAAAAATAAAGAAAGTTGGAGGCGTTGTTCAATTAGTAGCATAAATATATGATAAACCTGGTAAGAATTAGTGTTAACTTCGAGTAATTTGCGAATTTTAATCATCTTTGATATAATTATTTATTAATTTATTTTGTTGACTAAGTTAAAAAAAAAAGCATCTTCACCGAATATATAAAAAAAATTTGTTCTTTTATACAATATCTTAATAAAAAATACATAACTTTATAATAAATTTTTAAATCATAAGTCGAGGTTATAGCTTGTGAATATTGTCACATATAATGCATTTGACTGATCCCAAATCCAGTTCACCAGCGACTCTGCGCTGCTAGTTAATACTGTAATACTACTGTGATATTTTATTGCAGATCATCTCCCATTTAATCAATTTACACGAGTGATCTACATTTCTCATTAATTGATTTTTCCTTTTTAACTGACGCATGCCCGTTTGTTTGTCGTAAGCAAAAGAAAAAATGTTTGGTATTTTAAAGGTAAACAGCAAAATTCAATAACTATTCTTAATACCTAATGATTTTTTAATAATATTTTTTTTTTTTTAATGTTAGCCCACGAATTTAACCAAATTGCATGTACTTGGACCAAAGACACCGTCAAATCCTTACTTTACCAACTATAAAACTCGTCAATTTTCTCGGGTAAAGTATAAAAAAAATTTTTTTAATGCACTTACTGCACGTACATTTTTAATATGTTTAAATTCTCATAATTAATAATGTCTGTTTAAATTCGTTAATTGGATTTAAATAGTCAACTATTGTGTTTAACAGATTTTCAGAGTTAGTTAAAAAAATTAAAGAATCATATCCGATTTCTGAAATAACACCACAAGAACTTCATTCATCACTTAATTCTTCATTCTCTACACCAAAACAACCTCCAATTATTATTGATGTTCGAGAAAAAGATGAACAATTAAGAGGAATTATACCAACAGCAATTCCTTTACCACGTGGTATATTGGAAAGAGATGTTGAAAGAAAAGTGACAAGCGTTAAAGAAGTGAATGATTTGGAAAATGGAAGAGATATTGTTGTTTATTGTGCTGGTGGTTTAAGAAGGTAATTTTTGACGAATGATTTAATATTTTTTATTTAACTAATTCATATTTTATTTTAAATTTATCCAGTGTAATGGCAGCAGAAAGTTTAGTTAGATTGGGATATAAAAAAGAAAATGTTAAAAGCTTAATAGGTGGATATGATAATTGGAAAGAAAGTGGATTTGAAGTAACTGATTATGAAACTTCAAAAAAAATGTAAGCTAAAATAATAATTCAAATATGAATAGATTAGTGATATGAATTTTGAAGTTTTATCATTATAAATTCTTTTATAATTTAAAATAGTTTTTGAATATTAATCTATTAAAATAGATGAATTAATTAATAACAATTTTTACTTGTAATTTATAAGCAATTAAAGTTAATTAAAATAAATATAATCTTTATCTTTTAGATTGTAAAACTTTTCAGATACATTTGTCTACTAAAATCAGTTTAATATTATTTATTTATTTATTTTTTTTTTTTTTTTTTTTTTTTGGTATTTAAAATGCAATGAACTTTATTGTAAAAATAACTGATATACTATTAAAGATACAAAGTAATCACCAATCCATTCACATAGGTATAGATTTATTGAAACATATTAATTAATGTAAAGCTTATTCTAAGAATTGCATAATATTTGCCAATAATTTCTATTTGTTCCAATGTGATTTTTTAGACTAATCTGATGACTTTAAAGTAAAATTTTGATTAGATTTCTTTATATTATTGTCTAGATTGCATTTATTCTTATTATGCATTTATTGTTAATTATTAAATTAATATAATCCTAAAAGTATTTAGTTAAAACCATTAGCTAAAGTAAATTTCTTTAAAAATTTCAAATTATAGTTATAAAAATAAAAAGATGATATGGAATAATAATATCAATTAAGTCTAATATTAGTTCACTATTAAAATTTATAAATATAATTTATAAGTTTATTCTAAATGTTAAAGTATCAATTAGCTTTTTATTACCATTCTGTTTTTTAACAATTTAAATAATTTGAGTTCAACCATTACTAGAAAAAAACCAGTTATACCATTATTATTTAAAATTTAATGTATAATATAAACCATAATAAATTATATATTTTAAATAATTTAATTTTAAACTTTATATTTATTTTATTTAATTATATTTTATTTAAATTTAAAAGAAATTTTACAAATCATTATTAGTAAATTTTTAATTATTTTTAAAAGTAATGTATTAAAAAATAATATTTTATATCAAATTTATAATATTTTTTATATAAAAATTCTAATTAATTAATAAATTTTCAGAAATAATAATAATAAATTATTATAATTATATAATAAATTTTCAATATATTTTACCATTTATTAATACTAAAAATATAAATTTACTAGTATCATTTTATAGATTTTAATAGGTATATTTTAATAAACTAAAATTAATTATTTTGTAAGAATAATAATATATATTAACTAATATTTTTTTACTATAAGCATTTACCTTTTATTTTCAGGTAAGATATTTTAGTCATATGCAACCAATCATATTTTTTAAAAATTGTATAACCTAAGATTTTTCACTTCTTAAAATATTAGCTAATATATATATATTATTACCCTAATTATTAAAATAAAAAATTATTATTAAAAACTAAAAAATTATAAATTAAGATAGTCATTAATTAATTATTTGTTAATTTTTAAAAATATAAAATTGCTACTATTAAATATATATATATTAGTAAAAAAATTTAATAAACTAAATTTTATTTTTTTAGTAATTAATAAAAAAGATATAAGTTTTGCTAATCATTAATAAATTATTTTATATAATATAAATACTGTATATCATAGATTACAGTATCCCTTCTATACATAGTTTCTTTTTTTAGGAGTATGCCAGAAATTAACTGATTTTTTTTTAATTAGTAATCTTTATTTCTACCCTCCATTTGATTACATTTTAATTAATTAAAAAAATATATAATAATATATATAATTATATTTATATAATTAACTTGTAATTTAGTAATCTAATTTTTATGAATTTTTTTTATTTTGTAACTTTTGTTAAGCTTTACAAAACAAAAAAAAAGTTTAATTAAATTAAACCATTAGATAGTAAAATAATTGTAAAAAACTATTTTAATATATAAATAATAATAATAAATATTAATATATTATATATATTATATAAATAAAAACATACAAATTCTTTCCTATTAATCTGTAAACCAAATTTTTATGAAAAGAAAAATATTTATTTTCAACTACTACTTATTTCTCTACTAAGTAAACTGACCTACTTTAAAAATGCAAAAAATAAGTTCCTTATCTCATATTATCACTAAATATGACAAGAGTTTGAATGATACTACTACATAAAGTTAGATGAATTTATAGAACTACTTTTCATAACCATCTCTAAAAGTAAACATAATAATGAAGGATGACAAAACTAAGTCAAAAATCATGTATAAAAACTATTACTTGAAAATAGAATATAAGAGACTTTTACTGTAAGTTCAAGAAAAAGAATTTTATTAGAATATCACAAATATGCCAGTTAACTTTTCTCTTTCTTGACAACTATTATTAATCATTTTTTAATTTTTTGTAAGTCTTATGGAGGAGCAGAAAGCATAGCAAATTCTTAGCTTACTGTAATATCACATCATACATTACTAATTAAGAAAAATTTAAAGAATTTATCATACCAATCAGATTCTATAAATTTAGATGATACATAAAGTGACATAATAAGTCATATACCAATCATACTATCTGCTACACCTTTATTCAAGTTTTAGAAAAAAGCTGTTAAGAAGAAGTTGAAGAAAACATAACACAAACTTAAAATCTTAAAAGAAAATAATTCTTTTATCAGTTTTAGTAGCAGGTTATCTGAGAAAGTATTCTCTAGATCTAAGACAGTCTCTTTTGAATAAGTTAATTTCTCTCTTCCTAAGTTTGTTAAAAGCAGTGATGGGAAATTCCAATTTCCAGTGAAAATTTTACTGGAACTGAAAACTGGAATATTGGAATACCATTGGAATAACCAATGGAATATCAGAATACTGGAATACCAGAATTTTGATGAAACATCAGAATTTTATTCTGAAATTGATTTCAGTATTCCAATGTAACAAACAGATCATAGATTAACTGAAAAAAATTTTTTTAACTTTCAAAATAATTAAATAAACAGAACTAGAGTCTAGATACATTACAATATATCAAGCCATGGTGGAAAATCTTCTCATTATTTTAATGAATTTGTTTATGTAAAAAAAGATATTAAGGTTAACCAAAGTAATTATTTAGTGATATGTCAGGGTTGTATAACGGTAAAAGGCTGAACTTGGGTAGAAGTAGAAGCACAAAAAATAAATATGTCAAATACAGTTCCTAGTATCGGCAAACATTTATCTGTATGTAAAAATTTTAAAACAACATATTCATATAAAATTGAATATGTAAAAGAGAATATGGAAGCAAGAAAACAAAGAACAGCTGAACTTTGATTAGCTAATAATTTGAAAAGACAATTAGATCGATCACATCAATGTAATTTTTATTTTACATTTTATAATTTTCTTTTTTTATTTATTTTTATATTATTAATTATTATATTTATTATTAAAGTGCCAGAACTAGAAGATGATGATATTTCACAAGCATCATTTTCTACACAATCATTTGCATCAACTTCTACAAGTGGTGCATCAAAATGATTACATAATAATTCTATCAAAGTACAATCAACTATCAATCAGTATATTGGAAGGAAACTTTATCCAAATAAGATAGACACGTTTTACAAATTGTTGTTACGTATGACAATTTCAAATGGATGGGCATTTCAATGGGTGGAAAATCAGGAAACAATTGAATTTTTTAATTTTATTTTGCCTTTATTACAATTACCAAGTTGAAAAACTTTAGCTGATGAAATACTAAAAAATACTGCCAAAAATGTATAAAATAATATAGAAACTGCTACTAAAGAAGACAAATATGGTGTTTCTATTTTGCTTGATGGATGGAAAAATGTTATTAAACAAAACATTTTGGGTTTGGTAATTACAAGATCAGACAGACAAGTATTAATATGGGGAGCAAAAGATATTAGTGGAGATCGTGAAAATACTGATGCAGCAGTTAAACATATTAGTGCATTTTTAAATGAGACTCAAGCAAAAAATATAAAAATAAATACTGTCATCACTGATTCTGCTTCTTCTTACAATGCAACTTGGTAAGAATCTTTTTTTTTGTATTTTTTTCTTTTTTTAAATTCTATATTATACTAATAAATAATAATTTTTGTTATTTAGAAAACAATTGAGACGTATACATTATGATATAGTTTTTTTGCCTTGTTTTGCTCATCAGGCAAATCTTTGTGTAGCAGATGTCCTCAAATCATCACCAAAATTACTTGAAGCTTCTAAAAATGCAACTGCAATCGTTAAATATTTTAATGCATCATCAAAATTTACAAAAGATCTTCGTGATGAATAAAAAAGAATATATAATAAATATATTATGCTAATAAAACCTGGTGAAACATGTTGGAATTCTTATTACTTTTGTTACCAATCAGTTTTCAAAAATAAACGTGCACTAAAGGTTAGTTTTTAATTTTTAAAATTAATATTTTATTAAAAATTATTAATTTAACAATTATTTTAAATATCTAGTCTTTAGCAGGAAGAAATGATCTTAGTGATATTACAGTTATACAAGATGAAGAAGAAAATAATGGTAGCAAACTAATGGCTAGTAAAATTATCTCAATTATTGATAATCCAGATTTTTGGTTAAATCTTATAGAATTAGAAAAGATTCTTTATCCATATTATGCTGCATTAAATTTATTACAAAAAGATAAAGCTCAATTATATGATATATTACACTCTTTTGGATATTTCATGCAATGTACATTAGAATGTAATGATGAAAATTATAAGGAAATGATAACAAGTAGATTAGAAAGATGATGGAAAACTTGGGAGCAACCTTTGCTTATTTTATCCTTTTTTTTACATCCATCCTATAATTTACAATTTTTTGTATCAAATCCTAAACTTTCATACATTAATCTTAATAAGTGGGTTATATTAAATGGTTTGGTAAAAATCCAACTACTATAGTACGAGAATTATTAGCATATAAAAAGAAACATTTTCCATTTAATGAATCTTCTTTATTAGAATTAGAGCAAATCCCTTTAGATTATTGGTCATTTTTGAGCGACTCAGTTCCAGAATTATCACAAGTAGCAACAAAATTGTTTAGCATATGTGTTAACTCTGTCTCATGTGAATGTCTATTTTTTTCTATGTGCTTTTTACATACTAAAAGACAGAATAACTTAAATGTAAGTTAAATATATTAAATATATTATTTATCAATGATCATAATTTATTAATTTCATTTTAATTTAGTATTCCAAAGTTTTATAGATAGCACAAATTCGTAGTGAACTCCAAAGAGAAAAGTTTGTAAAAAGCATTACATTTGATAATCAACAGGTTAACAATAATAGAGTGGCATTGCCTATTGGGGGATGAAGAAATTAATGATGCTATATTAGAACCACCAGAATTGAATGTAGATGATATTGACATAGATGATAATAGTGATAATGAAAATGACGAAGAAACAAATGAATTTATTAAACTATAGTTTGAGGGATTAGATAAAAAAGATATAGGTAACAGCGAAGATAATATTTCAGGTAATGAAATAAATGAAAATTTAAATGAATTACTTAGCACACAAATTCATCCTGCAGATAATAATGATGCAAAATAGGATTTAACAACTTTATTTAAATTCAATTAGTAGCATCTAGTTTTTTTTCTAATATGTCATTATAATAAATGTATTTTGATTACTAAATAAAGAATTTTTGTGTAAAATCATAAATTTGTATTGATAATACGTATATATTCCAGTATTTTGAACTAAATTCCAGTATTCCATAATAATTTTTTATATTCCAGTATTTCAAATTAAATTCTAATATTCCAGTGTTCTGATTGTATTCTAGTGAACAATCCATTGGAATACTGGAAACTGAAGACTGAAATACATGTGGATTCCAGAATTTGCCAACACTGGTTAAAAGTGACAATGATAATAAACTGGTTAATAACAAAAACTTTCAAGAGAAAAAGAAGAATCAGAAATCAGTAGTAAATAATAATTCAAGTAATGCATTAATTATCATCCATTAGTTATATATAGTTCTTTAAATAAAGATAGAACAGATACAACTACTCGATCTAATAGTCTACAATATACTGACAAAATAAGATAATTATACTCTTTTAGTGTTTTTAAATACCTGGGAGAAGGTTATATTAATTAGTACTAGAGTGTATAAGAAATATTTATTCACAAGAGTAAGGTTAATTATTCTTAATTATGAGTGCTTAAAAATTTACAATAGAGAGAAATGAGTTCTAATAATCAAATTTTAATGATCTTAAATTTGTTGAAATTGTTTTATCAAAAGAAATCTAATAATTATAAATTCATAATAATTAGAATAATATTGATAAAATTATTGTGATGTGAAATGTAAATATTTAATCAAAATTATTATAATTTATAATTCTGGCTAAAATTACTAATTTAATTATAAGATTTTATTGCTTATAGTCATATCTCATCATTATCACGACTATTCCAAATATATGATTATAGAAAGAGTTAATTGTAATATTATAAATAATTAAAATTAAAAATAATTTTTTTTTGATATTATTTTATAATGATTTATCTAAAATCATCTTTTTCCAGCGATCACTAAACCATAATTTTCACAGAAAAGAAAAAACTCTTTTTCGCATTTTGTGCTATTTCCCACTAATTAAACCCACCTTATCTTAGCAGATATGGACACAGAAATACTAAAAATACTTAAGAAAGCGACTTCTAACTCTTTTAAAGCAAATCTTGCAAATCTTAGAACTTTTTTTCAACAAATTTTACCTTCACTCTCTCAGCTATGCGAAGGTATAACCGTGATGATGCCTGCTGCTACTGAGCTCTTTAAACAAGTATCCCAATTTCAACTTGATCCAGGTCTCCAAACAATCAAACCTAAAACTTTCACACAACAAGTAGTTACTTTTACTGTCATAGTTACGCTAGCTAACTGGTCCTTCTTTATTTTGCTTGAGATCCTAGTTTTCATCACTTATGATAAGATTGCATGTAAAATAGACATATTACTAGTGTTCTGCAAACGATTTGGTCAAATCAAATCAATTCAGATTTGATTTGAATTTTAATTTGATTTGATTTGATAATTTTGATTTGCAAATTGAATCCAAACTTCAAAACAAGATTTGAGTTCAAATCCAACTTAAAAAAAAAAGATTTGATTCAATTTCAAATCAAATTCAAATTAGCTTAAACTAATTCAATCAAATCCGAATCAAATCTGACAAATCCAAATCAAATCCAAATCAAATCAAATTAAATATACATGACCTGGTTAAACGTAATTACAGGACCTGCATGCGTTTACTATTAACTCTACGCAACTTTTTTTTCATAGTAACACTACGCAAACTTACATCTTAGTTAAAAAAAAATTTTAAAAAATTTGTTAACGCTATAATGAATTATTCAGTATAAAGGCAGAGTCATGTGACTTGCTGATATAATCAGATAATCCAAATATCTGATCTTTTTTTAATCATTTATCAGTTTATTTTTGTAGTGTTGCTAGACAAAAAGTACGACCGGACTTTTGAAATTAAGGTAAGGGAGGGTGAGAAAGTATTTTTCGGTGTTTTTTTAACTATTTAATTAATTATTTTTTTTTTTATTTTTTTGTAGTGTTATCAGATGAAATACATGACTGGACTTTTGGAATTAAGGTAAGGGAGGGGTTGGGAGAGGTGTTTCGTTGTTTTTTTTTTAATTAATTAAGTATTAACTTATTTTTTTACTTTTTGTAGTGTTGCCAGACGAAAAGCACGACTAGACTTTTGGAATTAAGGTAAGGGAGGGTTGGGGGAGGTGTTTCATTGTTTTTTTTTAATTAATTAAGTATTAACCTTTTTTTTTATTTTTTTGTAGTGTTGCCAGACGAAAAGCATGACCGGATTTTTGGAATTAAGGTAAGGGAGGAGAGGGTGGGAGAAGTGTTTTTCGGTATTTTTTATAACTAATTAAATTGTTTTTTTTTTATTTTTTGTAGTGTTGCCAGACGAAAAGCATGATCGGACTTTTGGAATTAAGGTAAGGGAGGGTTGGGGGAGGTATTTCGTTGTTTTTTTTAATTAATTAAGTATTAACCTTTTTTTTTATTTTTTTGTAGTGTTGCCAGATGAAAAGCATGACCGGACTTTTGGAATTAAGGTAAGGGAGGGTTGGGGGAGGTGTTTCGTTATTTTTTTTTAATTAATTAAGTATTAACCTTTTTTTTATTTTTTGTAAGTTGCCAGACGAAAAGCATGACCGGACTTTTGGAATTAAAGTAAGGGAGGGTTGGGGGAGGTGTTTCATTGTTTTTTTTTAATTAATTAAATATTAACCTTTTTTTTATTTTTTTGTAGTGTTGCCAAACGAAAAGCATGACCAGACTTTTGGAATTAAGGTAAGGGAGGTGGGGGAAGTGTTTTTTAGTATTTTTTTTTAACTAATTAATTGTTTTTTTTTATTTTTTGTAGTTTTGCCAGACGAAAAGCACAACCAGACTTTTGGAATTAAGGTAAGGGAGGGTTGGGAGAGGTGTTTCGTTATTTTTTTTTAATTAATTAAGTATTAACCTTTTTTTTTATTTTTTTGTAGTATTGCCAGACGAAAAGCATGACCAGACTTTTGGAATTAAGGTAAAGGAAGGTGGGGGAAGTGTTTTTCAGTATTTTTTTTAACTAATTAATTGTTTTTTTATTTTTTGTAGTGTTGCCAAATGAAAAGCACAACCAGACTTTTGGAATTAAGGTAAAGGAGGGTTGGAGGAGGTGTTTCGTTATTTTTTTTTAATTAATTAAGTATTGATTTTTTTTATTTTTTGTAGTGTTACCAGACGAAAAGCATGACCAGACTTTTAAAATTAAGGTAAGGGAGGGTGGGGGAAGTGTTTTTCGGTATTTTTTTTAACTAATTAATTATTTTTTTTTATTTTTTTTGTAGTGTTGCCAGGTGAAAAATACGATCAGACTTTTAGAATTAGGGTATTAAAAACTGAAAAAGAATAATAAAAATAAATAAATTTGGTATAAAATACCAAAAAAAAGTGAAAAAATAAATAAAATAAAATAAATTTTGGTAAATACCAAGTAATTTAATTTACCGAAATTAGTATTTTTTAAAAATAAATCCACGTATATCTATTATAAACTTTACGCAAATATAATATGTGAGTTACTCCCAAATTGACCGATCTACGCAAACTCAATTTGTAGGTTTAAAAAGTAATTTCATATAAACTCTACGCAAACCCGTATATGAGTTATATTTGATATTAGTATTATTTAGGGTCCTGTAATTACCATAAATATTATTAGTAGTTACTGCAATCACATGATGTCCAACCCTTCTTAAACACACTAAAGAAATACGTTTCGCAATGTTTTTTTATTAATAATGTGTTGCAAAATGCATTTTTTATTAGTATTGCATTGCAAAACGCATTTTTTTATTTAAAATTCAACAAATCAAACCAAATCACAAATCTATTTGAATGAATTTGATTTGATTTGAATTTGAATTTGATTTGAATCAAATCAAATTTAAATCAAATCAAATCAAATTCGAATCGAATTTCAAATCAGATTTGAATGGTTTGATTCAAATCCGAATTCAAACTTTTCAGATTTGATTTGATCAAATCAAATTTCAAATCTAATTTGATTTGGTCTAATTTGATTTGTGCGGAACACTACATATTACTGAAGAAAACTTGAGATGATGAAAGGCAAGATGAAAATGTCTGATAATCATGTTGATTTACCTGATATGATAGATATGGATGCAGATTGTAAGCACCAATCAAATGCATAATCGTCTGATATGGTTCTCCCTATCAAAGAATCTAACACCTCCTGAAAACTAGTATTGTCCAAGAATCAGAAGAAAAAGTTGAAGAAGTAAGAAAAACTAGCGGAAAAGAAACTTTTCCTTTAGGAATAAGTTCTAACTTCTTTTTTGACTACATCACTTGGCTTCACCTTTGATAGACAATAACCAATACTCTTAACGCTACTGATGTCTAGAGTAAGACCTCTGAATACAAAGATATTACATTAAGATAACTGTTTCGTATACTTTAAA
The DNA here is from genome assembly GCA_015698045.1 of Rhizophagus clarus. Classification (NCBI taxonomy): domain Eukaryota; kingdom Fungi; phylum Glomeromycota; class Glomeromycetes; order Glomerales; family Glomeraceae; genus Rhizophagus; species Rhizophagus clarus. The sequence continues at coordinate 16,836 of BLAL01000018.1, read as the reverse complement.
AATAATTTCTTTAAGTAACAAAGGTGTAACTATATAAACTTTGGCTATTTTGATACTAGTAAACATAGTAGATATCACATCAATTATCACGATGAGGTTCTAATCATCTATAGATGCCACCCAAATTATTCTAAGTAAATCCCAAATTAATTTGTACATTTTAACAGCCATAATTCCCAAATCCCAAATGTATAAATTGCAAAATTTATATATATACTTTGTAAATTAATTTGGATTTGTATATTTAGGCTGCCATAATTCCAAATTATTTTGGATTTGGATGGCATTTATACAATCATCATATTCAGGGACTGTCCTAGAATCTACCTCCAAAAGGTCCCTGAATATGAAGATATCACATTAAGATAACTGTTTCGTATATTTTAAAAATAATTTCTCTAAGTAACATAAATGTAACCATATACACTTTGGCCATTTTGATACTAGTAAACATAATTGATATCACATCAATTATCATGATAAGGTTCCAATCATCACATTTAGAGGTCGTGGCTATGCCTTCAAATAAAGCAAATAAAGTGATAATATATCTGCTTTATTTACTAATAATAGCTTTAAAATGATAAACAAATTTTCTGGTACTGTTATTTTTTTACTTCTAACTTCAAAAAATTATATAAATCTGCTTAAATTGGCAATATAGAAAAGCTTTTTTTCAAAGTTGTCAAATGGGTCTAACTCTTTCTCTTTAGATTCTAATACTAATAACTGCAATTATAGCAATTAAACTAAAACTCCTAAATTTAATTATTCTACTAAAAAGATCTTTTAATTAAGAACTGATCAGTCTTCTAAACCTAATATGAAATATTTAATAGCTGATTTGAAGGTATTATTGAAATATTATATTTAGTTTAGTTAATCAGATTGATAACTTGCTACTAATTTCTTATCATACTTTTGCATTTACTTTATGTAATATTTTTTTGTTTTCATAAATTGTAGAAATTTCTTTTTCTTTTTTGCTTTCCTTATACCTTAGACAATTCTATAATTAAACTTTCTGCTATACTAAAAAGAATAGATTAGAGATATAATAGTTATAAAACATATCTATATCAGCAAATTTAATAAGGCGTAATATTACGAAACTTTACGCCTGCGAAATACTCTGTAAGTTTACAGGACCTTCAGAATATTACGTAGCGTAATATTCCGTAGTTTTACACGTAATAATACCGTAAGTTTACGCGTACTAAATTTCTGACTGTATAATACTCCGTAATATTACGTCGTTAAATTTCGCATGTTTACGATATAATATTTCGAAACTTTTCCGAACGTGTAATACTTCGTAATATTACGTCGTTAAAATTTGCATGTTTACGATGTAATATTTCGAAACTTTTCCGAATGTATAATACTCCGTAATATTACGTCGTTAAATTTCGCATGTTTACGATGTAGTATTTCGAAACATTTCCGAATGTAATATTACGCCGTAGAATTTCGTTTATTAGTGAAATATATACACACAACTGAACATGTACAGAACAATATTTATTCATTAGATATTTTATAAATTTATGTAAATGTAATATATGTAATTTTATTTTAATAAGTTTAAATCTAAAATTATAATAAAATTTCAATTTTCCAATCTTCCACCATTTTTCACTATACTTATTGTAAAGCTTTAGATTTTTCATGAATTCTGGACGTTAAGTTGTAAATTGTTGTCTTTTCATCTTTTTATCCTCTCTGGCTTCTTTTGCCCTCCCTATATATTATTAGAAAATATTTAAAATGAAAAATTAGTTAACACGCGCATTTAAATAACATTTGTTAGTATACATAGAATAAATAATGAATGTGAGAAGGGAAGTAAGAGCAACATAGTTGATGTTAAGATATAAATAAAAAAGAGGTAAAATAAACAATAGTTAGTATTCACTCATCTTTAAAGAAGTTCGTCAAAATCGATATGGTACACAATTCGTTTCTGATCGCAGGAAATTAAAATACGGCTGTGTTCGTTGAGAAGTCTTATTTATCACGTTGCGAATTAGCTAATTCTACAAAATATGTACGTTGATCAATCGATCAATCAATCAACGCAACCATAAGATGGCATGACCACTACATTTCACCGCTAACAATGGCAGTAATTAGTTCTCACTTCTTTTGTCTTTGAAGTATCCGTTACTAGATAGTATATAATTCGACGTATGGTTTAACAAAAAAAAGTCCGCCCTTGATGTGGAAGGTACTTAGAAACCACCTTTTCTCCCGATTAATGAGACTCTAAGTCAGAGGAGGCTGGCCTATCAGATACAAGTACCCTACAACTTCATCCCTAGGTAGTCAAAAATCTCGGGCGGTTCCAGACCACAGCGTACTACATGAAAAAAATAAAAAAACTATATGCATGATTATGATATTTCACCCTTCAGTTCAACTCTCATCAGAAAAATACATACCTACTATTACTTGCCATACATAATACCATTAGCCCCACTATAAAAATACTGATATCACTTTGATTAACTTTCGTCAGAAATCGAGTTTTCCGATTACTGAAAGTGGGAGTAATTTAAAGATACCATCATGTTAATTTTTCTTAGACGAATTTTGCTAGGAATGAAGATCGGGCTGAAATTTTACTTTCCTCTAATGAAGTTCATCAAAATCGGTATATAAATATAAATATTCGTTTCTAATTGCTAAAAACGAAATAGTGTTATGTTGTTAGAAGTGACATGTAATTAGTGACAAATAGTATTTTACCGGAAAATGGGGACAGCAGTTTTGGCCAGTATTATGACATAAAGAAACTATATATGTGACAAGTTTTCACTACTTGGAAAAGTGGACGAGTGTGACACCGGAGACAAATATTTCTCCGCCAAATGGGAAAACAAAGAACCAGAAAAGCGTGAAAGATCAGTACAAATTACAAATATTCGCTTATCATTTTGATGAAATTTACCTTTTCTTGTATCCAATAGCTAGCAAACGCAAATGTAATTTTTAAAGTCACACAGTAAAATGAAAAAATCGTTACAAATATTCGAATGCCACGTGAAAGAAAATATAAATATAAAAATACCACCTCGATCAAATGTAAGGAGCAAAAGAAGCATTAAAATCATCAAAATAACATACGTCCTAAACGTAGAGAACGTCCCTTCGATAGTCCAGAAGATATGAAGGGAAGGCTTAGCATTAATGATGAGATAGGAGGATATTTGAAATATACATATACACATATATATATATGTAACGTAAGGTAGCGTAATGTAACGTAGCATAGCGTAAGCATAAGCTATACTTTAAAGCCGTGTGAATTTTTCGCGTCAAAGTACTAAAGTATCATAACGTAACGTAGCGATAGAGATAGTAGTAGAGGTTTTACGAAAAGAAATAGTGAAAGGTTAGTAGTAAATAACGGATTCTGTAACTGTCTCCAGAACAAAATCGGAATATTCTCATTTCCGATTGTTGAATGTGAGAGTAAAAGTTAGAAGAAGTTTGCTACGAAAATAATTAAAATAATTAAAGTCATAACTCGTACAAGTAACTTACATATCGGTATGTTAACTATTGAAGGAATTATATCACACTAACCACTAGTTCCAGACACCATACGAGCGCAAGGCATTAGCAGTTTTGTTATGGGTGGTTCTATCCAACAGTAAACGGTGATATAATAAGTAAAAATAGACAAAAAATAGGTAACGCAATCGTAAAATGGCAAAAAAAAAATTTGCGAGTAGGGCAAAACGGAAAAAAAGTAATATTGTTATAAGCAGAGATCTGACCAATCAGACTAAAATTGATGATCAAATCGTGACCATTTTTGCACTATGACATAAATTTACGAGATATTTGTGTGACGTAAACTTGCCGTAATATACCAAATTTTTCCATGTTATACCAATTTTTTATATCATGTTAGCGAATTTTCTTATAACGATGCCAAACCCTACAAAAGCGAGTGGACTGTATTTATCACTATATTTATCAATAGCAGACATTATTTTGGAGAGAAGATGGACCATATTTGTTTGGAATTGACATTAATTGATATCGGTTTAATAATACTGTAAAAAAGTTTTATTTATATTTTATTTTTTTTTGCCGTATACTTTTCTTAATTTTCTCATACTTTCCTTCGATTGTTCATCTGAGCTACTTTGATAGCTAAATGTCCCTTCATAATCCTCCTCTTCTTCTCCTACATTTCCCTCTTCTTTCTCTTCCTCTCTCTCGTCTCTTTCTTTTTCTTCTTCTTCCTCTCTCTCGTCTCTTTCTTTTTCTTCTTCATCTCTCTCATCTCTTTCTTTTTCATTCTCTTCATCTCTCTCGTCACTTTCTTCATAAAGATAAAAATCTTCATTTTCTCTAATTTTTTTCTATTAAAAAAAAAAAAATTTTAATATTATATACTATTTATACTATTTATGCAGATTTCAAATACTTACCAAATTTTTTATAAGAAACGGCTTGATTACTGTTTCATTAACGTGAATATCTGAATTTTCTGGGTTTAAAATTAGTTCACATGTGCTAATTGCGAAAGCAATTTGCGTCTGTGATACTGATTTTTTTCCTTTACCCAACTTTCTTATTATTGTTGATATATATGTCTCGCCTGAACTATTTATTTTTTTAAATAATTTATCGTAACATAATTTAACGGCCGGTTCATTCTTCCATTCTTTGATGATGGTTTCTCTGCTAGTTGTAGGAATGGGAGGGAGTTGGAGTTCTCGAAAAGTGACGGACATCACGTTCTTTATATTACCAGTTAAAACACCTCGGATACTTCGATGTTTTTCCAAAAGCTATAAGAAAAAATTAATTAATTTTCAATGTGTTAATATAAAATCGTAAAATTGCGCGATACTTACGTGGGATGATATATTATTTTCGTAATAAATCACCCAATTATCGGGTCTTTTGAATTTGTTCATAAATTCTTTATGGTTTTCATTTATAAATGTCCTAGTGGCTTCTCGAAAATCATCCGAATTTGGATATATTGAAGTTTCGAGCAATTTAGGAGCAATGTCTTTGATTACATTCTGTAAAATGATGTACATATAAAGTGATTGTTTAATTCACTGATTTTTAGGTCAAATTTTTATATCGAGTCTTACTTTTATAAATTCCGTGTCGTTATTTACGCCGTTATTACATGCTTCCTCTATCTTTGTTACTCTTGCTTCTAAAGACTTTTGATTTGAAATAATAGTTTCGAGTTTCGAAATGATCTTATTATTTTGACGCAAGATCTTCTCCAAAGTCGTTTCTATATAACAGCAGAATATATAATTAATCATTATTTTTCTTTACATATACATATTCGAATACATACCATCAGGAACTTCAGGACACTTTTTTTTTTTTGATTTTGAGCTGGCTTCAGGAACTTCAGGACACTTGTTTTTTTTTGATTTTGAGCTGGATTCTATATAGCAGTAGAATATATAATTAACCATTATTTTTCTTTACATATAACAAATAATATATATTCGAATCATACCATCAGAAGCTTCGCCTTCATCGATTCTTTTTCATTTGTTAACATCAACCGGACGCTTGGTTTTTTTCGAACTGCTAGATTCGATATAATTAGCTTTATTCATTGTAAATAGATAATTTGAGAATAGTGGGAAGAACTTAATTAAAACCAAGTTTAACGAACTGAGTTAGAATTACCGGTTGAAGAAGAGAACAACAAAGTATTTATAAATATTTTTATAAGCTTAGATTTAATACTTGCCGCATTCGCAAAAGTTTATTTTTTTTTTTTTATGGCAAACCAGCATCACTTTTTGAAAAATACGAAAGGGGTGGGTATTCTTTCTTTTTTTTGCGGCAAATCGCGCATCGATTATTGAAAAATGCAAAGGGGTAAATCGTGCATCGCTTATTGAAAAATGCAAAGGGGTGGGTATTCTTTTTTTGCGACAAATCGTGCGAAAAATGCAAAGGGTTGATATAAGCGAACAATATACTAGATGGGGCAATTCTTTTTTTTTGTAAAAAAAAAGGAAATTTAGCATCATATTCATTTTGTAAAGAATGCAAAGAGGTGTGAAATGTCACTAGAAGATATTGACTTACATAATTTTACACAAAAATTCAGGAAAGAAAAGAGATCATTTGATAAAAGAAGTAAAAAATCCAAGTCAATTCACATTATCCTTGTAGCCTCCGGGATTCCAAAAATTTTCGAAAGGATGAAGTCTAATAGATAGAAGTTACTGTTAGTATGTGTGCAGATCGTTGTACGAAGGCTGATGTACCTACAATATTAATAAAGAGAGTGTTAAAAAAACCGTGATTCTTTTTTTTTTCGTGTAAAAAAAGGAAATTTAGCATATTTTTTTTGCAAAAAACGTAAAGGAGTGCGAAATGTCTTGCATATTTTCATACAAAAAGCTAAAATAATAATTTTGAAAAAAATAAAAGAAAAAAAAAACCATGAAGTGAAACATAGAATAAAGAAAGAAGACCTGAAACTTATATTTTTTCATTGATTTAATTTTGATGTCTAAGCCCACTAGATCCGAATATTTTCATGAAACTGATCTCGTAAGGTTTTGCGTCAGTTCCCGCAAAAAAATCAGACATTAGTTACGTTAACTTATTATATCCGTTGTATATCCATTAGTAATATGATAATTACTAAATTTGAATTAGATTACGCAGTGGTGCATAGTTGAATTCTATAAGTCATTTATTATTTTGATTACTATTTTTATTAAAGTCAAACCATCCAATGAATACAATAACGTTACAAAACCCGTTCTGATAGTCAATTACAAACCCGGGTAATAACGGGTCACGGACTACTACTCTAACACTCCAATTTAGTATTTTTTTTCATTTCCTATGACGAAAGAAAATTTGTGTCTTCCTTTTCTTTATGTTGATAAAGTAACCATTCGAAAATTAAATATTGTTAATCACTTTAAAAGAAGATATTACAGGAATTAATTGCTGAACAATTTATGTCATTGTTGTCGCGCCCGTGTAATTTTATTAAATTTTACGCTGATTCCGGACCGGAACCAAAGGCTTACATTAATTAATTAGATATCACAGGAATTAATTGCATGTCATTATGTGTCGTTGTTGTCGCGCCCGTGTAATTTTATTAAATTTTACGCTGATTCCGGACTGGAACCAAAGGATGGGCAGATGTAAATAAAATAAAAATTTTTTCGCATTGAAGGTGATAAAATGCCACGAAATGTCATAATAAATAAAGATTTTTTAATATTATCAGCTTTATTTATAGTGTAATTATAAATATCATCCACATACAATGGTAAAGAGACGGATAAAATTTTTTAATAAGGAAATTTTATGTATTATTTGCATTTAGTAGTAAAAAAATGACACTTGTTGTATTATATCGAGGGGACAATCGAGTTTTATTGCTTTTTTTTAGTTGCAGCACTGTAAACATTATTCCTCAAAACCTGTAATGTTCCGTAAATGACAAACCGTAGGTGTGTTTTGGGCGGAAACACCGCGTCTAAAATGATTTACAAATATTAGATTCAGAAGTTTCAAAGATAGTTTCGGCTTATATTGAACGAAATATGAGTGAAACGTTTCGAATTTTGAAAATAGTTTCGAAACATTGATTATCGTGAATTGGCGCAATTTTTTGATTCATTTGAAATATGTTACAAGAGGTAAATTTTTATAAATTGACGAAAGCGAGAGAAATTTTTTATTGTAAAGTTTAAATTCGACATAAAAAAGCGATAAAGTTTAAATTCAAGTAAACAAAATACTCTCAAAATGTCTTTCAAATGCCCATTTTGTCCAAGATATTTTAGCACAAGGTCTGCATATACTCAACATAAAAATCATTGTATACCATCTACTAATAATAATAGCGATAGTGAAAGTAATGATAATGATATTGAGGTAAGAAACAGAAATTATTTAAATTTTTCTTTAAACATAATTCCTAATTTTATACTAAATTTAGATGGTCCATGAAAATTTAAATGAAGACTTTTCTGATAATGAAAGTATTGACTCAGAAATAAATGATCAGAGTTTTCAAAGTAAGATGTCAATTTCGGAGACCGATGAAATTGATCAAAATGAAAATGTCGATGAAAATATCTTGGGAGATTTTGATTCAGAACCAAGTGAAGAACCCGAAGATTCTGACTCAGAATTAAATGAGGAAGAATTCAAACCAGAAATTAATGCAACGTATCCAAATGAAGCATATGGTGATTTAATGTCATTGGTTACAAAACATAAACTTAGCAATGTGACAGGCAATGCTATAATTAAATTTTTTAACAAACATGCAAATTTAAATAAATCCCCTCTTCCAAAATCTATCGAACAAGGTCATAAATTTATGAATAATATGAATCTACCAAGTTTAAAGTATACTAAAACTTGTGTAATAAATTATAAAAATAATGAGTATTTTCTTTATCATCGGTCTATAATAAATTGTATAAAAAACATATTGTCAATTCCTGACATATCACAAAATTTTGCGCTAACTTTTGAAAAAGTTAAGGTAATTATTTATATACTAGTACTTTCATATAACTTAAAAATGTAGAATATATACTAATCATTATTAACTTAAAGCATAATGAAGAAAGAGTGTATGGTGAGCAGAATACTGGAACATGGTGGGAAAATACAGAAGCACTCTTGCCAATTGGTGCCAAGCTTTTATCTTTAATATTGTATTCAGACGCTACAAATGTTGACACACTGGGGAAAAGTCAACTTCATCCAATTTACTTGTCAATTGGTAATATTAAAAATTGGAGGCGCAACAAACAAGATGCAAAACAATTATTAGGATACTTGCCAATCCTAAAATCTAAAGATAATACTGAGAGAAAGTCTGAAACATTTAAGAAAGCTGTCCGAGAGTGCTTTCATAGATCCTTAGAAAAGTTACTAGATCCTCTATTAAAATTAAATAAAAAGGGTATTAATCTAACTTTGAATAACGAAACTATTTGGTTCCATCCTCAGATTTCAATTATAATTTCTGACTGGCCGGAAGCTGCAACGTATTGTCTTACGTATAAATCATCAATGTCAAACCATCCTTGTCATTTTTGTCTGGTCGCAAGAGACAATCTTGCTGATCTTAATTTACAATTTGATGATATAACAACGCGAACTCACCTTAATATGCAGGAACATTTTAATCAAGGCACAGTAAATTCCGTTAGCATTGAAAATATATATAATTTTTTTTGGAAATTACCGTAAGTTTACGCAATATTTGTTATACCGGTATTTATTTATCTTATTAATATATTACTTATTAATTTATTTTAAGTAATGTAAATATCTATCAAGCCACAGTGCCCGATAGATTACATCATCTCGATTTAGGTCTTTTCCATTATCAAATCGATTATACGAAGAAACTTTTAGAGGAACAATGCGGAAAATCCTTAGTAGATGAAATAGATCATTGATTAGCCAAAATACCAAGATTTCCCGGGTTGAAGATCTTTACAAATGGAATACAAACATTAGCCAGACTAACAGCCGATGAATATCGCAATCTGATGAAAATAATGATTTTTGTGGTGGATAATTTATATGAAAATAATGAGAATATTGAAAATTTTGTAAAGAATGAAGATCTGACAAAACTTTACGAAGCTTGGAATGAAATGTATGCAATTAGTCGATATGAAAATTTTAAAGAAAGTGATTTGATCAAATTTCAGGAATCGATAAATGAATGGTCTCAAATGTTCGTCAAAACTCTCCAACATATGTCCCCCTCGGGACTGAAATTACCAAAACTGCATTCGTGGGTATACCATATAGTTGATTCGATTTGATCTTTTGGTGCAGTTAATGGATACACTACGGAGACTTACGAAAGTCTTCACAAAGAATATGTCAAAAATCCATACCGATTAAGTAATAAAAAAAATATAGAGATACAATTAATGCAAATAGTAAGTATTATAAAATTACGTACTTATACAATGAAGATTTTTAATTGATTAAATTTTTTTATAGATTCGATGGCGATCAATAATAAATATAACCCATCGAACACCAAATTTAGCAATCACCCCCCGTACATTTAAATTCGCGGCTAAACATTTTGAATTTTTGCTAAAAGATGCGCACGATTTCTTTGTAGAACAGGCAGAAAATTCTAATATAGATAACAGAATGAAATCTGGGTTTGAAAATTTTTCTGAATGTTTAAATCTGTATATAGATCACGAAAATATTGCAGATAAAGGCAAAGTGACTATATACGGATCAGTTATAATAGAAAATGGTGCAATAATACGTGCAACTAATAGTTATTACGGCAAACCTTGGTTTAGTAATGTGTCGATTCGCATGGACTCTGATGAATTATTTGATTATGCTTCTGATCAAGGCATTTGTTATGGGCAGGTAATTATTTAATTTATTGGTACAAATTATTTAAATGACGTTACTAAATTAAAATATTTTTGAAGATTTTGTTAATAGCAAGGATAGATTTTGAAGATCTGTTAAATCTCGCATTAATTCAATGGTATGACTTCAAATCTGAAAGTCATCCATATCTTTATGGATGCCCTTTACTAGAACTTACAGAAATCTATAATTTTATCGATATTGAGGCTATACAAAATATTGTACATATAGTACCCCGGTTTGATAAGTCAAATGAATATTTTGTAAACAAATATATATTTTAAATTTAGTTATAACGACAAATAAATATTGAAATAAATTTTTAGCCGTCATAATGGTGGTCATGGTAAAGAAGAAAAAAAAATAATAATAATAATTGAATAATATATTAGAGAACCCTTTTCAATAATATAATAATTATTTTTTTCATAAGCAAATAGTAACAACTCCATTATTATAAAATAATATATATTTAATAAGTGATTTATAAAAAAGAGATTTATTTATTTATTTATTATGTTATCATATAAATGTATGTAAAAAAATTTTTTTAACTCTATATGCAAGAAATAATTAAAAATTTAAAACATATTATAATTAACTGGTACTTGTTCGCTATCAATAATTATATTGATACCCAAGTTGCACGACGAGGACGTCAGTACCAACGCAACCCAAAAAATAATTACAAATAACTATCAGTTATACAACGCCTTATCCAGGAGGGCCAAATAGAGAAGGACGTTCACAGTAGGCCATCCTTCGTATATCAGGTCTGAGTACCTGACTGAAAACTTTCGCAAACTGTGGCCACGAAGTGCTTCCAGTTCTCTATTCTACCAGTTGTATAACGCCGTTAGGATGACCATTATTCATAATTAATCGAGAAAAGAATAATTTTTTTGATATATTTATATAAATTATTTTTTTACAATGATGTGAATTCTAGCATTAAAAATTCGTGATTTATTAACAAATTTAGAAATTGACCCAATTTCAAGATTATCAATCAACTTACACATATTATAGCCGTATAAATAAACCGCCCCTGCATCCGGCTACAACTAATGAAATTTTTAATATGACCTCTCCCTCGAGAAAAAAAAATCGTACAATATATTTTAGTCGCAAAGTGCATCGCCAACAGCAAGGACAACAATCGGTAATTATCAATGACATAATAAAATATAATATAATTATTGTTAAATTAACTTAAATTAATTTCATTAGAAACAAAATCAGAATTTGGACGAAGCCCTTGCTAACTTAATTAATAACGTGTATATTAGTAATCAGGATAATAATTTCATACCAAGAGAATGGTATGAAAAATTATGGAAGGACTTTCAAGCTCTTGAAAGGAATTATGATAATTTAAATATTAGATTTAAATTTGGGTTGGGTCTATGGAGATTAGTTTTAATTTTTACATTATTATGTTTTCTAGTATTTTTTATAAATAAATTCTTTTTATGATAAAGAAACTTTACATTGAATTATACACTGCAATTTAGCCTTTGGTTCCGGTCCGGAATCAGCGTAAAGTTTAATAAAATTACACAGGCGCGGCCAATGATATAATTATTGTTCAGTCATTAATTCCTTAATTAATGTATGTTCCGTTTAGCTCATTAAACTGCATGACGATTGCGATGATATTCTATAGGGCTGATATTTCCCACGATAGAGCTAAATTCTCATCACGAAAATACCTTCCAAATATTTTTATTTCAAAAAAAAAAAATTAACATTGGTAGTAGTATCATTATATAATCTAGACCTAGGGTTTTTTATAATATTTATTGAAAGAATACAAAGAAAGAATACAAAGAAAATAAAAATCAAAAACATTATTGATTATTTTTGATTATTTTCCCATTTAAAGTATTCATCCAAACTTTTGAATGAAGGTTGTGACGAAGATTGAGACTGTGATGATGATGACGACGACGATGATGATTGCTGTGCGTGCTGTGCGTAAAGTTTCAGTTCAAGATCATAATTTCTTTTCTTTTGAATTTCGATTTGTTTTGCGTACACGTCTATCCATTTTAATAAGTTTTCATTTTTCCGACACAATTGATTCATTCGTTCAATTGCTTTCTCTTTTGATGCTTCAACATCTTTCTTATAATCGATAAGTTGTATTTGAACATCACCGATTTCAATTTCTTTCCGTAATTTATGACGTTGTCGTCTTTTAAGCTGCCGTTTACGAGATGTTTTTCTGGAAAACAAGGATGGTTTGCCCATTTTTTTAAAAATCAAAAAATTTAAAAGTTTTTTTTTTTAAAAAAAATAATGGAAATTTATTAGTCGTGGTAGTGTCGTGGTCAGAAAACAATTTTAGAAATTATCCAGCTGAATAACAGCCGAAATTAGTCAGGTCCTTCTCCAAACATATGGCATTGTAACTAGTGTAACTAGTAATGTGTACACATGCACATTGTGCACATGAATTTTATACAGACCAGAATCCTACTTAATTATCAAAATTCAAAAAAGGAATTGTAACAATGTAATTCTTTTTTTCCGATGATTCCGGATAGATAGATATCTAATAAATTCTTTGAGACTCCTGATGGAACCGTAAAAAATTTATTGATTTATATCTAATTAAAGTATATATATTAATTCTTTGTGATCATTTTTGAAGACTTGTAGTCTTGTAGAAGAAGAAATATATTATATATGGTAATGTGTAATGTTTTATTACATATGTCCACAAAACTGTATAAATTTGGTAACCAATTTATTGAAGTAATAAATAAGTACAGATAGATGCGTAGGTATATGCAGGTTCATTTATACTTTGTTATAATTCTTTATACTTTTTTTTCTCTCTTCATGATATTAGTTTCACCTTCAAATAAAATATATTAATTATGCTGGTCTGAAGCGGTGTCTCGTAATTCCTTAACATGTAATTTATTTTAATTACGTTGATTGATCAATGAATTATTTTTCCGCACAATTTCAAAAATAGAAACCATTGTACTGGATGTGCTCTCCTGCGTAATTCCAAAGATAGAAACTATTGTACTGTTAATTATTTCCCTGCGTATCCAAAATCGGATGTAATTTAATTTGATCACTTTGATTTAACAATGAATTATTTTCCGCGCTCTTAATCATTTTCTTGCGTAATTCCAAAAATAGAAATCATTGTACTGGATTTATTTTAATTTACGTATATGCAAAGAAAGATGCGGGAGATCAATGATCTGGTTTTAGCGATAAGAACATTTACATCGCTCATTAAATCAATTTATTTAGTCCACGTTTATACATCAAATTAATTGAGATTTAACAATTATCTATAAACTATACATTGTAAAATATAACATAAATGCATAATTATAAAATATCTAAAAATAAAAACTTGAGAGTTCAAAAAATATAAATATAAGTTATTTCTCTTGGAAATCATGTATCAAGCAATAATCATTTGTTACTACCATTTGTGAACAAAACATAAATTTACTCTTTATCTTCTTCATCAAAAATGTCTCAATCATCAATTGTATCATCAAAAAGAAAAAGGAAGCATGAGTCTTACAATTTAGATGAAAGGCTTCATAAACAATTTAATTGGGACGAGGATTCATTCGACAATAAAAAAATAAAATTAGATACATTGAATGATAGAAAAGAACTATTTAACAAACGCGCTTCTTTTACAAACTTAGTGTCCTCTGCGTCCCTAATATTACCACCCGAAGTTGATACGGTGGTAATTACAAAGGACAAATTTGTTGTGGAATGGATTCAAAATCCAGACACAATAACTAAAATTCCCCCAACTCAAGTGAAACAGTATTGTACGAGGATGATAGAATTGAACTTGGGAATGAAATTCATCAGAATTCTTTTAAGATTCCAGTTTATTATTGTAATTCAGTCACTCCAAATAATATAATTAAGAAAATAAATGAAGAGAAGCGAATGCTCATTAACTCACAAATTAATGATGCAGAAACATCCTTATCGTCTGCCCAAATTGAGAGTTACTCAGAAATAACAAAAAAATCGCTCAAAAAAACAGCTAGTAAGAAATCCGTAAATGAAAAGTTAAATAGTTCAATACGGGCAATAAATGAAAGTCTTCAATACTTTCATTACCTTCCTCCAAAAGATGTCCCTGTGCGGGACAAAAAAATTGTAAGTGTTTTATTATTATTTTTATATCAAAACAGAATAAATCAATTAAATATTAATATTTTTTTTAAGAACCCTGAATCGTTACGAATGGAGTGCAAAAATTTGCGAGTATTTAAAGCTAAAAGCAGAGGATGAACATGATGAGAAATTAGAAGAATGGGGAAATCTCGCCACGAAAAAAGAGCATCATATTTCGACTATCGATTCAGTTTATGATAAACCAAATACAAGTTACTTTGAACAATATGTTGATTATATTGCAACTGAACATGAAGAGGTGCCCGATTACCTCATTCCGTTGAATCCTCCTCCAGCACCAATGCTCATCCAAGATAAACATGATGCCAACTTTATGCGGCATTTTTGAGGCTGCTACAGATTATATTTTGTATGCAGCCACAGCCTGCACAAGATTAAGGGTCAGCGAGAAAATTGCTCGCAGATCAAGATTAAGATGGTATAGTGTTTTAGCAGATCTTTACGACCGTTATAAACAAGTTGTAGACAAAATACCTTCCTTAAAAGATGATGATAAGAGGGTTAAGGAAGCCTCAGAATTGGAAGGGAAAAAAAAAGATAAATTAAGAAGAAAGGCACTCGCAAAGGAAGTGATGGCGGGCCGAAGGATCAACAAAATCTTAAATGCCCTGAAAGGGCAGTGGAATGTGATAGAATTACATGATTTTATCACAAGAGAATTCCTAATAAATAATGATACAGATTTTTTTGATAAACTAACAAAAGGAATTCAGTGGCCGACAAAGGAATTCGACCTACATTATAGGCGGGTTCCTAATTCAGGATCCTTGTTTCAATTTGCTTTAAAGGAGGATGATGATAATTATGAAAAGTCAGAGGATCACGAAAATAACGAAGAAGAGGATGATAATGAGGATGGGAAAAGCACCAGATGGAGATGCAGCACAAGCACCAGTCGAGGATAATGGTGGAAATCACGATGATGACGAGGATGATGACGAGATGGATATTGACAGAAAAAAGGATAGTGATTATGAAAATCAGAGGATCACGAAAATAACGAAAAAGAGGATGATAATGAGGATGGAGATGCAGCACCAGCACCAGATGCAGCACCGGAGATGGCCAGCAGTTAATTTGATTTTTTCATAATAGAATTTAGTTTATTTTTACGAGAGTTTTTTTATTTCCTATTTTATCAGATTTATAAAAAAACATTATCTGTTCGTAATAAATAAATAAAAATATATACGGTATATTATATGTATATGTCAAAAACATGTTTTAAGATAGTGTGAATTGATTCAACTTATTATGTTTTCTTTAAATATCGTTCATTTGAAAAGCTCTGGTAAAATGCGTGTTCTTTGCTCTAAAACAACCTTTCACGTGGCTGGCATTGCCAAATAACGTTTTTTTTGAATAATTTAATAAAAAGAATAATTGTTTTTAAATTACAATACATGAAAGGCACAGAATGCTTTTATAAAAGATGCTGACAAATCATTTTTAATAATGTCAGAATTTCCAGAAAAAGTAGTTTACATATTTTCTTATTGAGCTAAATGAGCAAAATATTGCAGATTCGTTCTTATCTGTTATAATTTTAAATATAATGTACAGATATCACAGGAATTTATGTGTCGTTGTTGTTGTCGTGCCCATGCAGTTTTATTAAATTTTACGCTGATTCCGGACCTGGAACCAAAGAACCAAAGGCTTACATTAATTACATTAATTAAAAGAAGATATTACAGGATTGCTGAACAATATGTCATTATGTGTTATTGTTGTCGCGCTCCGAGTAATTTTATTAAATTTTACGCTGATTCCGGACCGGAACCAAAGGCTTTACATTAATTACATTAATTAAAAGAAGATATTACAGGAATTAATTGCTGAACAATATGTCATTATGTGTCATTTTGTCGCGCCCGTGTAATTTCTTTGTAATGTTCAATAATATAATAATATTGAAAAAAAACCAGGTCCTTCTAGATTATATAATGATACTACTACCAATTACCAAAGTTAATTTTTTTTGAAATAAAATATTTAGACATTTTACGTGGGGAGAATTTAGCCCTATCGTGGGACATGGGAAATTGTCATCCCTATAGAAAGTCTTCACAATCATCATGCGGGTAGAAATTGAACTTAAGACCTGCAGATATGCAGATTCCGTGCAAAGAACAACTACACCACATTAATTGTAGTTAGAAAAAAGATTTTATTTGATAATTTTAAGTCTATAAAAATTTAATAATTTTTCAATTT